>VXBX01009831.1:141417-159200 GCA_013400415.1 Scytalopus superciliaris | reverse complement strand
CTCAGTATTTAGGCACAAATTCTCAGTGCTTGCTTTTATTCCCTGCGTGACAAACCCATATGGTTGCAGTCTCTTGCTCAGCCTGGGTAGGATCCACTCCATCGTGGGCTGCAATCAGGAGTTCAAGGCAGATCTTAAATCCAGCTTAACCCTCCCTCTCCAGCAGATGGGCTTTGTTTGGCTCTGGGCACAAGAGTGGGAAGGAGTGTGTTATATTGAGTACCAGAAGTTAAATTACAGGGCAGGAAAATCAACACATCAACCGGGATTGTTTTTTTCACCGCATTCTCGGAGCTGAAGGTTTGGCCAATGTAGGCCAAGGATTGTGTTAACTGCAGCTATCCCTGTGTGTCATCACTGGAGGAGGAAAAGCAGGAGGAAAGAAAGAGTTTCCTGCCTCTGCCAGACATTAACCTGTTCCTTGGCTTTTCAGCCACGTGTCTCAACAGATTGTTCTTGCATCCTTGTGTGGGGACTGATAGACACAGGCCCCCTCTGCAAGAATGCAGTCATTTCCCCATTTCTTTCTCCAGCAATACTTGAATCAGAATGTTTTTTTTTTTAAAAATCTGCACGTGAATTCGGGGCCTGCTTCCCCAAGTTTAGTTTCTGAGCTAATCTCCCCGCAGCCAGTGCCATTATCTGGGAGCTGTGGCTCCTCCCCTGAGCTGCCCAGCTGTGCAGTGGCAGGGAGCACATCTGTCTCTCCCAGCAGGAGGAGGTTCTATCACATCGCTGCCTTCTGGGCTGGGCACCATCTGGGAGGGGCAGTTAACATCTCTGTCTTGTCTGCTACATCCTCTGATGTGACAGACAGCAGCTTCTCCAGGGATGTGGGGCCCAAAATCAGATGAAAAACCCTTTTCCTGCCCCGGAATTGTGCTGAGGGATCTCCTTGTGGCATGGGATTGTTTCTGTGAACACATCTGGATGGGGAATGAGGACCCAAAGCAAGCTGTGCTGTGAGTGCTCTGCTCTGGAATTACCTATCACAGGTGGGCTTTGATCTTGCAAACATTAACACAGTAATAATTACTGATATTCCAGAGCATTCAGCATTCCAGGGAGAGCTGTTTGTGGGTGACTCTGTGGCTCAGATGTTGAAACAGGGCTGCATGGCCAAGCCCTGGATGTGTGGGAAGGTGTGAGCCATGCCTCCATCCAGGAATGTGCCTTGGAAGGCTCTGTGGGTGTCTGGGATGGGCTGAGTGTGGGTGCAGTTCTGCTGGCCAAAGAAGCCCTCCTGAGGGAATTGAGCTGCTTCCATAAAGACCCTTCAGATGGTTCCTCCCAGCCCTCCTCAGCAGAGCAGGGAGCAGGAGATGGGGCGCGTTTTACCATCAGCTTTTCATCCCTGAACCGTTGGAGCTGTAGAAATAACCCCTGGCAGTTTCTTTGCATGTTGAAAGCAGTGACTAGTTAGGATTTTATTTTTATAGTGATGGTGTACAGACTGAACCTCTTTGTGTGGAAACTGTGCATTTAGGGAGTTGCACCTCACACAAGTGTGGTGACCAAAGTCCCTTTGCTTGGAGAGTTTTTCTGTTCCCCTGACTTCAAGTTGTCTCAACAGAACTATCATATAGAAAGGTGGCTTTATCAAGGATGGCTACAAAGATGCAAAAATTGTGGACAGACCAGCCTTTAGATCCTTGAATTCATTTACTTTTTTACATTATACAGTTTCATTGTTTATCATTCCACGTGTTTGTAGCTTTTATGTTTCTCTGTGGGGTTTTTTTTTATGGGTCAAATGGGGGAACAAGCTATTTTGAAACTGAAAAGCTGGGCTGTAGATGCCAGTTGAGGTGAGGCTGGACCATTTCCCACTCCTCACTCTCTCTGTGTGCCACGGGAAAGGGACACCGTTGGGCAAAGCAGAGCAAGGCTCGGGGTGTGGGGTGGGCTGTGATCCTCCCAGAGCTGTGAGCAGGCACAGAGAAGGCATCTGAGCCTTGAGCCTGGGCTGGTTTGGAAGTCACAGTCACAGTTATGTGCCATCAGGATCAAGTTGCAGCAAAAGCCTTCGGTTTTCCTGAGGTCTGGAGCCTCCCTGTGTTGGGCACGCAGGGCTTGGCCATCTGTTCCCAGGGCCGGGCAGCCCCTCCGGGCTGGAATCCTCAGCACTTCATGTGACTTCTCCACCTTTGAATTTTAATCCAGAGTGTGGCTAAATGCTGTTCATCCCCTTCACTGCTTGCTCTGTAACCTGGGCAGGTGGTTCCAAGAGCCAGCTCTGAGCCAGGCTTTGAGCCTTACCTGCCTGAAGCTGGTCCTGCCCTTGTTGGCCATTTTTACTCATTTTCGGGAGCCACCCTGAGAATTCTTGTCTTCATCAGCTTCACTAAAGCATTTACTTAAGCTTTGAAAAAAGAATTCTTCTTTTTGCTTTTATGCTTCTAATCAGATGCCCCCAGGACTTCCTCTCCGATACTGCTGCTTAATTTGTCTGAGTGGTTTGTAATCCTGTGCCAGGAAGGTGTAAATGCCTGTGTAGCAAATGTGACTCCTGCAAGGGGCTCACTTTTCTCTCAGAGCCTTCTGGAAGTTGTTGGCAGAGTTAACCCAAGGTTAAAGCCACTGGTGGAGGTGATAGAAAGACCAGGTGCAGCGGGACAGTTTTGGTTACATGAAAAAGGATCACCTTAAACAGCGTTTCTTTATCTTGAGAGACAAATCGCAATTATCAGATCCTCGTGACCGGTGCAGGGTGAAACAAATCCATGTGTGTGTAAGTATGAGATCTCCTGAGCTCTTCCAGAGTTCTCCAGGGTTGCAGACAGCAACCACAGACCACCATGGACTGATTTTGGCCATGGGCTGTGATCACACAGCAGCTTCGTGTTTGCTGTCTGCCCCCTCCCCAACTCCAGAGGTCACAGTTCCATTCAGGGCACTGCCCACACACCTTTGCTGTGGTGTTTCTGTGCTGAAGGGACAAAGGGAAGGCCCTGGATCAGCCTGCTTTGAGGATTATTTCCTAAAGCATCCATATTCTTTGCAACCACAAAGAATATCAGCCACTCTGATAACCCCTGCAAGGTGCAGAGGGATCCCATTAAGATTGTGTCTACCCAGCCCAGTGAAGCTCTGGAATTTTACCTAAATGGGATTTGTCCTGTGAGAGGAACTCTGACCACATCTCCTGCTGCAAAGACAACCAGCTGGACATGCAAGCAGGGATTTACTGTGCCCTTACAGCAAATCTGGCCCTAATTCCTGCCTCTCTGCACCAAAGTCAGCTGTGAATGTCATGTGTGAGCTGGGCAT
This sequence comes from Scytalopus superciliaris, assembly GCA_013400415.1. Classification (NCBI taxonomy): domain Eukaryota; kingdom Metazoa; phylum Chordata; class Aves; order Passeriformes; family Rhinocryptidae; genus Scytalopus; species Scytalopus superciliaris. The sequence continues at coordinate 155,930 of VXBX01009831.1, read as the reverse complement.
GAAATCATGGATCATGGAGAGGAGCAATGCCCTGCTCAGTCATGGGGCTCCTGATAAGAAGCTGAGCTGCTGTAATTTCTTACTGACATGATCTACTTGCTAAATTATCCTTCTGCCCACCAAAAGGATTGGGGATGGCACTTCCCTGCTCTCAGGGAGGTCTCTCGGTCCCATTTTACATTCTTGCTGTCTCCTTGATCACCTCCTCGGTGGGGCCTTGGAGTCCTTTTGTTCTCTGCTCTAGTTTCTGGCATTTTTGTTGCTCTAGCAACACTTTCAGCCCCAAAGCAGCGGGATCCTGGTGCTGACACAATGCTGCATTTGAAAGAAGGAAGCAGAGCACGACAGGTGATCTCCAGCTTTTGTATGAAATGGCTGTGCCTTGAGATGGGAGGATGAATGGCAGGTTGTGATATCTTGTTGTCTTGCAGCTGGCGTTGTTTTTAATCGTCAAAGGTGAGGAATGCTCTTGTGCTCCTGCCACGTTTGGGGTTTGTAAGGTTGCTGTGTTGTTTTCCCTTTGTGGAGCGTGACAGCAGAGGTTGGAGTGGGGCTGTGCAGCCCTGGAAGGCAGGCCCAAGGCAGGCAGAGTGGCTGCTCTCCTTTTGGGGGGGAAATAAAGAACATTTGCTGTGCTCAGCAACTCCAGCAGCTCCTCCTTAGAGCTGGGCTGCCCTTACCCAGCGTGCACACAACTGGCCTGCTCTCCATCTGCTCCTTGGAGGGGGAAGGAGAGGGGTCTGTGTTTTAGACCAGAAAACTGCAGGTATTGAGTGAGGAAAAAAATTCTGGTAGGCTGCAAAACTCAGCTCTGCAGTGTGGTTTGTGGGATCCTGTCAGCTGCTTTGGCATTTTGTGGCTTTTCTATAAATGGTGAGAGAGATGCAGGAAGATTCATTTGCACTTCTTTTTCCCTCCTGGGTGCCCTTCCATGCTTTGCCACAGTGGTGAAGATCAGACTGCCAGTGTCAAAGACACCTCTGTGTGCTCTGTGGGTAAGAAGAGAAGAAATCCTTTTCAAATTTTGGGGCATAGCTCCCCACAGGTTCCTGCTGTCCCAGCCACTGCTGAACAAAGACCTGAGTGCACCCTGTGTAGCTGGAGGTGAAAAGCTCCTCAAGAAATCTGACCCAACTGGCAAGGAAAATGAAAGTAATCCATTATCTCCTGCCTTTCACCCCACCTGCCAGACCTCTGGAAGGTGTTGAAGGCTGAGGACATTCAGAATGTGCCCTCAGGTGCCTGAGTCTTGTGGCAAATGGAGTCTGAAGAGTGAGCACCAGCTGTGGGATTGATGCTGCTTCCAGTGGGTCACCCCTTTTTGTTTAGGTGTTAGGCTTGTTTTTTCGAGCTGGTGTGATTGGAGATGCTCAATCTGCAAATTTGGCCATCATGACACAAACACATTCCTTCCTGGGACCGGGGGCCTTGTCAAACAGAGCAAGAAGCCTCCGTGCTCTGTTCTTTGGGAGCTGCTGGAGGACATTCCCAAGTCATGCCTTCTTCTCTTGTCTACTTGGCATTGTCTGCCCCCCTGGGAGCCCTCAGAGATGGGGTCACAGCTACCTGATGAGTCTGGGACTCTCCTGCAGCATCAACAAAGCTGCATGGGCTCCAAGGGGCTGGGACTTGCCGTGCTTGGGCAGCTTCTTGGTGCCTTGGTTGCCTCCTCTTGTGCCTCTGGTTGACACCTGGAGTGTGGGATAGTGTCCTGAAGGCCACCACCCTCCTCCAGCAGCAGGAGGGGAATCATTTAGGCTTTGCTGTTCTGTTGGTGCTTTTAGTCTTGTTTGTATGACTTATGCAAGAACTTATGGATAAACAGTGAAGGTGCCAGGGCTTCTGGAGTCTGCAGTCCTAGAGAGAAGGTTACCATTGCCATTGCAATGATAGATAAATAGTTAGAAAATAGAATATAGATAGAAGATAGAGAGCTGAAAGGTTGCCATTGCACTGGGCTTGCATTCCAGTGGTCTCCTGCAAATTATATAGGCCGTTTTTATCTCTTTTCATATAAATGGGTCTGTAAAGGGAGTCTGCACTGACACCATAAAATGCCTCCGTGAGTTTTGGCCAGGCTGATTTTCTCCTCTGTTGCACTGGTGGCACCACAGGGTTTAAAGCCTCTGGGTCTCACTGAAATGCATAGGAGGAGCCTTTGGCTCACGAGCTTGTGTCATGGTTAGGCCATAAAAAAGCAAAGAAATGCAACTTCTAAGATGAAATGTTTAATTGTATACTCAGGGGGATTAGAAAGGTGCCATTGATTCACTGTCATGGTGATGTTAAATCCGTTTTTGTTGGTGTTTGAGGCTCCTGGTGAGCAGCAAGGTGGGTCCAGGGAGCCAGCTGGGAATGGGGAGTCTTTTGGGAAGGCTGCCCTGCTCTGCTTCTTCCTTGCAAGTCACTGTTTGAAGGAGAAGGGTTTTCCTTCCTCCTCTCTCTCTCACCATCTTCATCCAGCTGTCCCTCATGCTACTCCTGACAGGTGAGGAGCGTTGGGGTGGATTTCAGCAGGTCAGGTACTCTCTGCTGCTCTGTAAATTAGTGACAGCCACCACACTGTTCTGCAGGAATCCCTCTGACCCAGCCAGCTTGAAGGCTGGGTGGGTTTTCAAGTGATGATATTTTAAAATTTGAGCCCAGCTTTGCTTTGTTGACCTGGTGCCTCTCCGGATCGAGCTGTCTGGGCTGGCATCTGGAGATAAGAGCCTGTCGAGTAATTGCTTATTATTGACTGATTGCCAGCTCGGGCTGTTTGCTTGCAGATGAATCAATAGCAGTCAATGTTCAAAGTCTAAACTCTCAGGGAGTATGACTGGTTTCCAAACTGGGGATGACAGGTCAGGGTAGCTCTGATATCCCACCTTCACACGCGGGTTTGGTGCTGCGATGGAGGAGGAAGCTCAGGACATGATCTTCCTGCGCCGAGGCTCTTTCACATCCGCCTGCTCTGAAGGCTGGGGTTTTTTCTTTGGAAGGATTTTCAGGGTCAGATCCCACCCTGGCTCCAAACCTTCCTTGGAGGAGCTGGAGCAGCCTCAGCAGCACCTGGGAGGGAGGGCAGGATGAGTGCAGGCATCAGTCATTAGGTCCCCGAAGGATGGAGCAGGGAGGGGTGGCCGAGCAGCCCGTGCTCTGACACATCCAAACCAACCAGTCTGGATGCTTTCTGAACAAAACAGAGCGTGTGTTTTAATGCATGGTAACAGAGATTTCCCTTCTGTGGCTGACTCTGTTCAGGTGACAACAGAGCAAAATATCCAGTGTCACCAGAGGTTTGGTCGCTTCTTGCGGAGACGTCGCCATGGTGAGCGTTCATTGTCAAACGCAGCCATGGCCCTTCTTTAACACTCTCCTGCCATCCTGCCTTTCTGTGGATTCACTTGCAGGGCTTAAAACATAAAAAGGGCCTTCCATGGCATCCAAGACACTCAAGGCTTTGTCAAAAATAACTGAGTGTCCGGGTGGTTGTGGTGGCTGGGGCGAAGCTGGTGGGACCTTGGGCTGCAGCCCCCTCTGGATTTCCCCCGGGCTCAGGGGGTGCAGTCTGGTCTCTACATGTCCTACACTCAAAGCTGGGTTTGAAACTTGAAATAAGAGCCTTTGGGGGGAGGGGGAGCTTTGGATCCCTTTCAGCTACAAAGAGCAATTAAGGAACAGGACATAAAATAGATAAATGGGAAGGGGAAGGGCAGAACCCTGGAATATGAGAAGATGAAAATGGAAGCAACTATTTCTACAGTATATTCTTCCTTAATTTGGGAGCTTTGTTTTCACCAGGAAAGCTCTGATTTGAGCTGCATCGTTTGGGATGAGGGAAGAAATACCTCAAATAGAGCAGTTTAATCTACAGTGGTCTAGGAGAGAATGGACAAGATTACTTGAACAGCCTTGTTTAGATACTGGATTTGTTGTCTACCAGCAAATCCTCATTTGCATGGGTCCTTAATCTGTGGAGTTAAATGTGTCTCAGGATCTGTTATCAACTGTGATGCTGAGTTGAGAAGTGGGATTTTTAAAGCCGTTCCTTTTAATTCGAATGTTCCCCTTCCCCTCCCCCCTCTCCCCACACCCCAAATTATCTTCCCGATTTTTTTTTGGGGGGTGGAAAAGCAAAGATGAGCCAACAGGCGATGCAAAGAGGAAAACCTGCCAGCGAGGAGAAGCTATTTCTGACTTCCCAGTCGGTGGACGGACCGTCCACCAGCTCGTAGAGAAAAGCCAAGGTCAGACATTTCGAACGTCGCAGGGAAACCACCACCCCCCCCTCCTTCCTGCAAGGGCACATGAACGTGAAATCCTTCACCCTCCTTGGAGGGGGCACGGGCTTGGCCAGGGATCCTTCTGGGAACGCCGGGAAGGGCTCCAGCCCTTCCTTTGGGGGGCTCTCGGCTCAGGCTGGAGCCCTGAAATGGCATTTCCTCATGTGTGCAGCAGCCCTCACTCATGAAATGGATGCAACTGCTGAAAAAGCTCCCGCGTGAGCATGCTCGCTGGAAGATTAATCCTTTAGAGGGAGTTGGAGAGTTAAGCTACTGTAATTTCTCTGCAGTTGGCTGCAGTAAACAACTGCTCTAAAGACACGAGGAAAAAAATTGACGGAGGTATATGGCATTAATGTGCATATCTTTTTGTGTTTCTCCTTTCAGGTTGAGGGTTTGAGAATGGTTTTTCTCGAAGAGCCGGGGAAGAGGGATCTGTGTTAATGATTATTTTTTTTTTTTTTTTATGGGTGACCTTCATGTTGTGGTTTCTTTTTTTCCTCCAGGCCAAAGTAATCCTATTTCCGTGCAAGGCCATACTGAGGCTCGGGGCTGGCTTTCTAGAGCTGGGGTAGAGCACCAGGGTGGCTTCTTGTTGGGTGAAATGATTCTAGGAGGTGAGGCCTGCTGCTCGTTGAGCTGTGTTGGCAGAAGGGAGCTGCAAACACCTCGTCCTCTTTAGTTGTGATCAGAACCCAGTGGGACTCGATCCGTCATGCTTCTCTTGGAAGGAAAACGTGTGATGGGATTAGCTTTGCCTCCAGAATAATAGTGTTTCTTTTTTTCCAACAAATATTATTATTATTATTATGACGATTGCGATCATTTTGCTCCCCCTCCTCCCCATGCCTGAGGAGCTGCAATCCTGTGTCAGATGGGGGAAGGAAAACAATCGCTGAGCTGTTTTGGCTTTGCTTTGAAGGATGATCACTTTTCCTGTGCTGAGGAGGGATGCCCTGCCAGCCAGGTAAGTGTTGCAGGGACACGGATTTGAGGCCAGAGCTCCTTCCTTCCCAAGCCCTGCTTTGTGGGGGCATCCTGGAGGAAGGAAAACCTCTGAGAGTTCCTATAATGAGCAGAGTGTTTTATCTACTTGCTTCACATGGGTGAAGGAGGATGTGATTTGCCATCCTTGGTGCTTTGTATCAGCTTCCTCCAAACCCAGCCATGGAGGGCCAACCTGGGGGCTCCTGGGATGTCAAGCAGAAATATCTGGGTGACTTGATCTTTATTCAGCTGGGAGAGGCTCCCTGACCAGGGCTTGTGTCTTCACCTCTTAAAAACATCTGGTTAATCCTGTGGGACGGTGAGGAAATGAGGTGATCTGTCAGCAAAACCTGCCTGGCTGGGGAGGGGGGCTGGGAAGGGCATCCTGTGGAATGAATGGCTGCCCTCGAGCTCGGGGGTTGGAGACCAGCCCTCAGCAATCCCCCAGGACTCTTGGGTGGAAGGAGGGGATGCCCTTCCTCCTCCTCGGAGCAGGGAATAATCATGGATGCAACTGTGCCTGTGCCACTGCAAATCCCTGTGTTGCAGGGCTCTGAGGGCAGTTCCTGGTGTCCAACAGCGTTTGTTGGGAAATGGCTTCGTATTTCCTTGGAGTGGTGCGAAGAAGGGAATAATAATTCAGTAATTTAACAAATGTCAGTGGCTCCCAGTGGGTTTGTCCTGAGGTCCCTGTCAGCTCCCAGGCAGTGCCCAGGTGGATGCTAAAGCTGCTGGGTGGGCTCAGGAGGGCAATTCTATTACTGAGCTCGAGATGCTGCAGGTTGGAAGAGAATTTTGCCACTCCACTATTGAGTTTTTTTTGCTCAGTCCCTCCTTTTCCCCTCCTTTCCAGAAGCTCTGGCTAGCACAGACTGTCTGTTCCGTGCATGGTTTTAGGGAACATTGGTGGCTGTGTGCGTAGGGGGAATAATTAGCTACCAAATGCAAATAGATTGTTTCTTGCTGTTTGGAAATCATTGTAATTTCTAGCGAGGATGGGTTAATTATATCTTTATTTTGATGGGTGTAAGGGAAATGATAGAGATACAGCAATATAAATCTATATGGGGAGGGATGTTGTTGTCAGAATATTGTTTGGGAGATGATTGTGAGAACAAAGACTTGTGTCGTGGAGGCCCATGGTTGGGCTGGGATTCAGTGGTGCTGCATCACTTTCTCAGTGGTGGAGGAGTGTTTTCTCTTTCACACTTTTATCCAACGCCAGTGACGTGTCTGTCACCATGACAAGGGGGTTTCAGTGCAGGAAAAACCCATCAGATTCTGGTTAGAGCACCTTTTGGTGGAAGGGCTGCGAAATCGTGTTTTGAGAAGCCAAGTTGAAAGCAAGCAAGTGAAAAGTGAACTTGGAAATCTGTGATCAGGGTGTAACAGAAGTAAATCTCTGAGCTGATGTACCAGGACAGGACCCAGAGGCCCCCTGGCACCAGGACTGGGCCATGCACTGAAATGAGGTGCTGTCCCCTGGGTCTCCCCCTGGCTCATTCCCTTTTGCAGTGGGTGACTTTTAGGGAGCCTGGATTCATCATCTCATTCTTTATTGCAGCCTCACTAAGAAAAGTGATCAAGTTCACCTCTGGAATGGTTTGGACCAGCTTGAAACATTTTCCTGCTGTCTCCAGGGTGGGAATCCCTGCACCAAAGAACAGGGAGGAAGGCTCAGCAGAGGGACAAAGGTGACTCTGTTTCCTTAGTGCCATGGCTTCTGGCTCAAAGCCAGAGGGTAAAGCCCTCCTCCTCCTCTTCTTTTAGAGCAAAATGTGGAACATGAGCTGTTTTCAGGGCCTGAGGAGAGTCCCCAGCATGGAGCACTGTGCTTGAGCCTCTGGTGGCCTGGGGACTTTTGTGCCTGCAGGTGGGAGCAGCTTTTGGGAGAGCCTCATCCCAGAGCTGCTTCTCTCCTGCACAGGGCCCTTCTCTTCCAAGGAGACATTCAGCTGCACTCCAGCAAGCCCTGGAACTGATAAGTCTGGAGGGAAAAAAATAGCTGCAACCCAACTTAATTTGTGTTTGGTTTAGTTTGTGGGACTGTTCTGGGGCTCTGCTGGAGGGGCTCTGCAGCTCCCAGGGAGGACACAGCTCCATCCTCTTGGGAATCCCCCAGTGCTCTGGTGTGACTGAGCTGAGTGGAGGTTTTTCAGCCCATGGAATTTTGTCCAGTGTCTGCCACAGGGCAGACTGGGAGGGATGGGACACATTTTCTCATGCTTTGGTGGCTGTGGGAGCTGCAGCCTACAGGGAATGGGGGTGTCAGGGAGAGGGAACAGCCAGTGCCCAGTCTGGAGTCATGTGGGGAGAGCAGAGGTGCCATCCACCCCAAAACCTTTCCTGGTGTTCCCTGGGAGAGCATGGACAGGGCTGTGTGGGCTGTGGGATTCACAGGGATACAGCTCAGGGAATGCAGGGCAGGGAATGCAACACAGGGAATGCAGGGCAGGGAATTCAGTGCAGGGAATGCAACACAGGGAATTCAGTGCAGGGAATGCAACAGGGAATGCAGTGCAAGGAATTCAGTGCAGGGAATGCAACACAGGGAATGCAGTGCAGGGAATTCAGTGCAGGGAATGCAACACAGGGAATGCAGGGCAGGGAATTCAGTGCAGGGAATGCAACACAGGGAATGCAGGGCAGGGAATTCAGTGCAGGGAATGCAACACAGAGAATGCAGTGCAGGACATGCAGCTCAGGGAATGCAACACAGGGAATGGAGTGCAGGGACTCCTGGATGCCTCCACAGAGATGGGTGAGTCAGGCTTTTCAGGAGGATTCATTGCTTGAATTTGCATGTTCCTGTCTTTAGATTTCTGTGAAAAATCCTGCCTGGGTGGCCAGCTTTGTATCCTTCTCCACCAGCATAACTTTGTCCAGCAGAGGAGCTGAGTTTGGGACTTGCTCACCTCTTTGCTAATGTTGCAGTCCAGGATTGTATTCCAAACAGAAAGAACAAAATAGAACTGACTCTTACAGGTGTATCTAACAGAACCTCATGCAATCCTGGCAGTCCCAGAGAGGAGAAGGTTACTCTGCTGGGTAATTGCATTGAAATCCCAGTCTTTAATTATCAAATGGTGACCACTTCAAAGCCTGGTGGCTTTGCTTCTCTCCATTCTAAGTGCCCCAGCCAACCTGCAGTCAACTGGCAGTGCCTTTAAGACCAGACATTGTGACAGGAGCCTTGTAATTCTTTGTGTGAGGAATCCTCTCTCTGCAGAGGGGCTGGGTGGAAGGCTTTGCTGTAACGTGCAGCATTTCTCCACCTTCAGAGTCTTTTCTCCTGCTCTCCTGCCTTCCTGATCATTTTGAGATCCAACCTATGCCTGCATTTTGGCTTCCTTTAACACCCTACCCCCCCTAATCCCTGAGGATTAGTAAATGAAGTTATGAGCATGGGGGAAGGAGCTGCATTTTTTAACCTGGCTGTGAAATTATAATAACTCCATTCACATGGTGGAGGAGGCTTATTGACTGATCAGCACAGAGGACATGGTGTGGGTTCTGAGTGTGAGAGAAGCAGAGCAGTGGGGTGTGTTGTGCATGGAAAAAATAAGGTCATGGGAAAAGGGAAGATGGAAGAAAAATCCTGTTTTAAAGACCTGTAGGGAAGAGGTGGAATTAAACAGAGTGGGGAGAAAGCAGGAATGCAGGAGACAGGGTTGTAAGGAAAGGATACAGAGGGATGGATGGATGGATGGATGGATGGATGGATGGATGGATGGATGGATGGATGGATGGATGGGCTGTGCTTGAAGGTGGTGGTGTAGTGACTTGATGGCTCCTAAAAAAACACAGAAAAGGGAAATAAAAGAAGAGGAAACAAACTGCAGGTGATTCTTCAAGTGCCGTGTAGTCCATGATCTACTTGCTGCCACAGAGCTGTGCAGCTGGAGCAGCAAACAGAGGAGGTGGCTGTTCCCTGTGGGAAGCACAGGGTGCTGGGACATGCAGGAGCTCTTCCTAGTGGTGATTCCTGCAGCCCCTGAGATGTGGCTGTGCCTGGACACCTGGAATTTGTGGGGGAAGCACAGGGAGCAGTCTGAGCCATGGATTTCCCTCTGGTGTCACAGCCACGGAGGGGACAGTGCTGCATCCTGGCACCAGGGTGGGATTTATGAGCTGGAATAAACATGTGGGCTCCTGGAGGCAGGAGCTCCTTCCCAGAGGGGTGTGGAGTGTGGGTGCCTGGCCTGTCTGGGCTTGGGGCTCACCTGGACACCACAAGGACACTGGAAATCATTCATCCTAATAATCCACAGCAAACTGTGTCCTGCTCCTGCTCCTTCAGGAGCCCCCACTAACCTGATCATTCTTAATCTCCTGTTATTTTCCAGATCATCAGTTTGATTTCTCAGTACTTCTGCAGTCCTCACTGTTCCCAGGAATCTGTGCCTCCATCAATTATCTCTGCTTTTCGAGGCTGTGGCAACCTTGAACCACAGTTTCTATCCTATTTTTATAACTCATTCTGCTTATTAGAGGAATCCTCCAGAAATAACTCCACAGTTCTTACCAAGATATCCCAAATATTTCTCAGTAAATAAAAACTTCATCTCTTGCTGGCATGAACCACTCTGCCTTCATCAGCAAGCATTAGCATATCCCCTTGCTTTGTTTGAGCTGAAACTGGTCCTGCACTCTTGGAATCCACATAATGGCATTCATGTCCACAGGCTCAGGGTGGATTTACTGGGGGCAGAGCCCTACATGGGGAGAGGACCCCAAAAAGCAGAGCCCTGCTGTTGTCAGTGCCCTTTCCCACTGGGACCAGGGTTATGTTGAGCCTGGGGCTGCTTCAGGTTTTCCTCTGGTCAAAATGAGATTGGGAAGTGGCCTTTGTATCTTTCTGGGGGGCTGTTTTGAGTAATTCTATTAAATTAATGCATGTAATTGCTCCAAGAGTGGCTGAACTGAGAGCCTTCCTCCTGCTCATGATGCCGTGAGTTAGCAGCCCAAGGTTAACTCCAAAACTTCTGCACTTCCCTTGCAAACTCCATCCAAGAAAAGCTTCTCTTTGGAAAGGAAATTAAAAAAAACCCCTGTCCTCTGTTTTTCGTAACTTGTGAATTGTGCTCTTGTTTAAGCTGATTATTTTATTTATTCCAATAATCCTCTCTTCCAGAATAAAGGAAAATTAATTGTCTTCCTATTTCCATAATGGTTTGCCCTTCAGACAGTTGCCAGGCAAAGTGCTTAAAACCTGAAATAAAAAGATGGGTAATGTTTCAAATCATTGAGCTACTGTAGGAACATGTTTGTATTTAATAGGGTGGTATCACACAGTCCCAGAGTGGTGTTTGCTCCGGGTTCTGTAGGATTATGAGAGGGTTTTTTGGCTTCTGCATATGAAAACAGGGTCAAGCCTGCTGTGGTAGATAGTGCCAGCCTTGGTGGATTTTGCACACAAGATGGACTGGCTGCAGTTGAAGCCCTCAAATGATCTGGCATTAATGGGGAGAGTTGCCCTTGGCCTTCGTTGTGTCTGTTTGTGGGGACGGTGCCTGGACATGGCCAAGGTGGGATGGGACAAGATTTTCCTTCCCTGCAGGAGCTTTTCATTGACACCTACCTGGCTTCTTGGTTATTTTTAACTCTGCCTGGCTCAAAGAAAATTACCTGATTAGTTGGGGGAAATGCTGGAATGTTTCCTTAAAAGGCTTCAAAGCGATGCAATATTCAGTGAGGAATCTCAGAGTTCTTTGGTGGGTGAGTTGATTGAGGGAGGAGTTTTGTGTTTTTTCAGCCAACACGTTTATTTTTCATGCTGGGGCTGCTCTGGTGGGGCTGCTGTGGGAGCAGTGGCACAGCTCCAGGGCAGTGAGGAATCTGCCTTGTGCTTTGCTTTCCAGGTGTGTCCCACCAGGCTTGGAGAGCTGGGCATGGCTGTGCTTCCAGTGGAGTTTGCACTGAGGGTGGGTGGAGGGAGAGAGCACAGTGTGGTAAAAACGAGAGTCTTGTGTAACGAAGAGGGTTTGTTGCCCAGTTCTTTGTGTCCCCACAAGTGTCCGAGGCACAGGGACAGCAGAGGTGGAGCTCATGTCCCCTGTATTGAGGGAAAAGGTGCTGGCACCAGACCTGGACGTGGCCAGGAATGAGCCAAATTCCTCATCTCGCAGCTTTGGGACAGTTTCCGTGCTGCGTTTCCACACGAGAGGCCACATGGCAATAAATTCCTCATATCTGCCCTGTGTTTCCCTCTCCCCTTGTGTGAAATTGCTCCAAAGGAGCAGAGTGTAATCCATCACAGGAGAGAGAAGGGCAGGAGTTAATTCATTTTCATGATCTTTCCATAGCACTTAGTCCAGCTCACGGTAATTTGTCGTCCTTGGCTGCCGCAGTAATCCCATAAGGGACCCACTGGGAGAAGGCTGGGCACAAAGGACCCGTGGCCCCTGGGTATTTCCATTAGCTGAGGAGCACATGAGATCATCTGTTGCATTTCCAGCCAGAGTTTTGAGCTGCCACCTCAAGCAGGAGAACAACGGGGGTATCTCAACACCCCCCCAGCTCCAGGAGACCTCGGTGCCCAGGTGAGGCAGCCCCAGTGTCCCTTAGAGCACAGGGGAGGGAGGGAGGGAGGGAGACTCTCCTGGTTGGAGTGAGCCTAGGGAATATAAACCCAGGTGTGTGAACATCCTCCTCAGGTCTCACCTGCTCTGCTGTGCATACAGCAGTCTTTTGTTTTCCTTTAAACATCATAAACCCAGCAGGGGAAATTCATTAGCACGAGTCCCCACTGGCTTTGATTTTGCCAAACATTGATTTCAAATCACTCCCCTCCCTCCCTTTAATGAGAGAGATGTCTCCCCTTTTCCCATTCAGACATCCTGGGAAGGTGTAGGTGTAGGCTGCAGCAAAACCCTGCCCAGTTTGGTTCATTCTGTAGCTGGCATGGGTTGCTATTTCTTGCTGTCAGTGCTCTTGGCTCCTGCACAGCATGGGAAAAGTTACCCCAGACAGAGAACACCCTTGTGGCCAATTCCTGTCTGTGGCAAGCTGCTGTTGATGTCAGTGTGTTAGGCTGAGTCTCCCAGCTCCCAGATGGAGCTGTATTTCCAGCTAGCACACCCCCCTACAGTTCATTGAAGGGGGTGATAACTCTCTAATGTGCAGCCGTTCTGGCCCAGCTCGGAGTGCACCGGGAGGTGGGAGACGAGCCTGAATTCATCAGTCACGCTCTCGGGTGTAAAACAGCTCTGTGCTTGTTGTTGTGGCTGCCAGGAGGACTTTTGAAATGGCAAAGGTTGTGCAATCGTGGCAGGGAACATCAGAGCTGGGCAAGAGGAGGGGCTGCCCGTTCCTGTGGCACAGCCAGGACTGGGAACAGTGGGCATTCATGGCCGTGTTATTGCAAGGCACCTTCCTGGTGCTCCAGGCATTCCATGTGCCTGGCACTGACCTGCAGGGCTCTCTCCAGTGACAGGAGTTGTGCAGAGGTGCCCTTTGCTCCTGCTCTTTGATGGCTCTGTGCAGCAGGAGCTGTGTTTGGTTACCTGGGGGCTCTCACTGCTCCCCCTGGGACAATGTGGCTTCTGAAAATTAATAACTTTTTTCTAGTCATCACCACTCTACTGATAATCTTGTCCTTTTGTCTCCTGCTCCTCAAGGGAGTTTTTGCCTTTCCTGGAGCTCATCCTGATCCCTGCTTGTGAAAACAAACCCCAGGCTGCTGCTGGAAGCAGTTGTGTGATGCACTGCCTCGTCTGTGGCTGTGCAGGGAGGGAAGGAACAGGTCCCTGGCAGAATTGGGACCTTTGCTTTGGCTGAGGGCACCCAGCCTTCCTGTCTCTGTGTCCCTTGTCTAACTGAAGGAGGTGAAATTTATCCTATTTGAGGTTTTGAAGGCTGCCCAGGGCACTGGTGGGGTCACCATCCCTGGAAGTGTTCAGAAAACGTGTGGATGTGGCACCTGGGGATGTGGTTTAATGGTGAACATGGTGATTGTTGGACCTGATAATCTTGGAGATCTTTTTGAACCTTGATGGTTCATGATCCTGTGATTTTTTTCTTGGTCCTGTGATCAGGACTGATTATTGCACAGCATCACCAGCCCTTCCTTCCTCTCCCCTCCCAGCACATCAGGTGCACAGGAGGTGGATTGAAGGGGCCAGTAGATCCCCATCATAACTGAGGAGCCTGTAAATGACTGTGGAGCACTGTCAGGATCATTGTGTGTTCTGGTCTTTCATCCTCTGGAGCTCATGGAAATATCACAGAATCCCAGGATGGGTTGGGTTGGAAGGGACCTCAAAGCTCATCCCATCCCTTGCCATGAGCAGGGACACCTTTCACTGGTCTGGGTTGCTCCAACCTGGCCTTGGACACTCCCAGGGATGGGGCAGCCTGTGGGCACCCTGTGCCAGGGCCTGCCCACCCTCCCAGCCAGGAATCCCTTCCCAATATCCCACCTAACCCTGCCCTCTGGCAGTGGGAAGCCATTCCCTGTGTCCTGCCACTCTGTGCTCCTGGGACAATGCTGAGGAGCAGGTGCTGGTCAGTGCTCCCCTCCTTGTGCAGCTCCCAGGAAACCCCCTGAGTCCTGCCTTTTGGTGGGAACAACTTGTTTCCACTGTCCATGGAGTGTCTGGTTCTTCCCTTGGGCACCTCCTTGGGATGGCAGCTCCAAAGGCATCTTGAGATCCTGGAGTTCTCAATGTTCTCTGTGTTAAAAGCCCCAGCTTTTTCTCCTGAGTTCTGGGAGATCAGTCCTGTTGTTTTGCCCCAGTGCTGTGTTGTGCCTCTTGGTGCACCTGGAATGTCACAGCTCTCAGCACACGTGGGAAAGAGAAAATGTGAGCCATCTGGGAGCTCTGGGACTGGGGGGGGGGAGGGAGGGAGGGAGGGGAAGAGGAGGAGTCACTTCCAGAGATCTGGTTAAAAATCAAACTGCAGGAGTTGGAGTGTGGTGGGTCAGTCAGAGCTGCTTGGCTCTGTTTGCTTTTCCCTGGGATCTGGGGAGTCACACAGGGCCTGGATGCTGCAGGAGTAGATGAACCTATAAATTTGTGATGTTTGCTATTGATTCTTTTGNCACAAATGCCTGTTGGCATAGAAACTGCAGGATGGGAGTGAAGCATGCAAATGTGAAAGGAGCCATTCTGCTGAGCAACGTGGCCCGAGCCTCGGCAAAGCCCACCGAAATCTTTTACGAGGCAAAGAAAATTGGCCAGATGTTGCTTGAATTATAATGGCACTAAATATTTCATTTTTTTTCTTTTTTTCTTCCCCCTCCCCCCCCCCCCTTTGCAA
>VXBX01009831.1:118922-141388 GCA_013400415.1 Scytalopus superciliaris | reverse complement strand
CCCCCCCAGTTTGCACGTGGATCCAAAAAAGCCTGCAATGTAGGGAATGCAGCTCTGTTACCAGCGAGCTTTCTTCTCTTATGAAAGAATTCGCAGTCCAAAAATATTGCTAAAATGTGTTTGGCTCCGAGTAGTGCCAATTCCTCATTAAAACATGTGGATATTTCTGTGGTTTAATCTGTTAGAAATGCATTCAGGCTCCAGTTATGTTAAATTAAGCAACAATATTGGCCTGGATGTTGTTTGAAATATTAAATGTGGCAGTCGGAACACCAAGCAAAATGTTTGCACATTTTAATCGCTCGATGAGCAATTTTTTTTAATATGTTTTATTCCAAGGAATGATCAGGAGTGCTTAAAATTGTCTCTTGCTCTCCTTGAGCCACTTCTTCCCCGTGCCAGGCTCTGGGAGTGGCACAGCATCCCTGTGATGGGAAGGAGACATGGAATGCCAGGAGGATGCTGCTCCCTTAGGGCGGGTTTTGTCCATGGTGTGGAGCTCATGGACACACCGGTTACACCTCCAAAATCCTTGCTTGGGATCCAAAAAGCCAGCGTGGCCAGAGGGATGTGTCGTGCCAGACTTGCCTTAAGAGGTTTGTCCTGCTGCTGTTTCCCTCTGCTGGGGTTTCCTGTGGGTTTCCTGGGATAAAACACCTCTGCCCTTCCCAGGCAGTGGGTTGTGTCCTGCTTGGTGTATCCCTGTGCTGGGAGGGCTCCTTTCCCACCGCGTTGCAATCCCCCTTTGGCTTGCTGAGTATCTATTTATTATCCTATTTTCCCTCCTGGTAGGGCAGATCCCTTTATTTCTGCTTTAATGCAGCTGTGCCAAGGAAGGGCTTCCCTGCTGGGAATGTTGGATGGGTGTTCCAGGGAGCGTGGAATTCTGCCATGCCTTGGGACACCTTCATAACACATGTGGAAAATGTGTTTTAACAGGAAGATTCCTAACGAGGTGGGCTTTAAATGTGGCCACGTTGCAAAAGCAGTTCTACACCAGTGCCTTGGTTGTTGCTTAAGGTTAAAAATGAGGGGGTACGAGCAGGTTTTCTAAAGTCTTTGGTTTTGGGGCTCTTTGAATTGCACAGCAGCTTGTGCTGTATCAAAACAAGCACAGAGCAGGATGGTTTTGCCAGTACCTGTGTGTGCCTTCATAGCACTCACACCTCTTTGTTGTCACGCATCAAAAAGGGCAGCTCAAAATTCAACCTGGTTTGACTTTTTTCTTTTCCTATTTAGTAGAAAGTGCATACTTTTCTATGGGAGAGTTTGGCACCTTTAAAAAAAACAAACCAACAAACCCAAACCCTGAAGCTTCAGTGCAATGTTCTTTATTATTTTAATTTAAAGAATGATTATATGATGATAAATGGGGACTGTTAGTGATTCATGATGGGAGGAGAAGGCACAGTGGAAGGGAGGTCGTTGCTGAAAGTAATTTCTGCCAAAGCAAAGGGCACACTGGGGAGGGCAGGCAAAGACAAAGTTTGGAAGGGAAATCTGGTGAGGAGGGAGCTGGGGGGGCTCAGCCTGGAGAAAAGGAGGCTCAGGGGGGACCTTCTGGCTCTGCAGCTCCCTGATGGATCCAGGGATGGATTGGGCTCTGCTCCCAGGGAACAGGCACAGGACAAGGGGAAACAGCCTCAAGTCATGCCAGAGGTTCAGGTTGGGCATCAGGGAGAATCCCTTCCTGGAAAGGGCTGCCCAGCCCTGGCACAGCTGCCCAGGGCAGGGGGGGGATCCCCATCCCTGCAGGGATTTAAAAGCCACGTGGATGTGGCACCTGGGGACATGATCAGCGGTGGCCTTGGCAGTGCTGGGGGATGGTTGGATTTGATGATCTTGGAGGGCTTTTCCAACCTAAATGATTCCATGAACTTTGGGAGGGTTGGTTAAACAGTACAGCTGGGTTTTTGAAGGGGGGGCAGCCAGGCCCCCCGTGGGCTGTGGTGAGTGAGGGGAACCTTCAGTGCCACCACCTCTTTCACCCACCAATTTTATTCTTAGTTTTTACTGCAAAGAGATGTTTCTCTTTGTTATTGGGTTGGGTTCATGTTTATGCTGCACTAATACCTATTTAACAGTTCACCCTACACATAGGATAGGGGCAAGTGTTTAAAACCTGTATTTTCTGGCAAGGTCTGATATGCATTTAATAGAGCAGCATCATTAACTGGGCAGGACAAGGTGGGCCAAACTTGTTGAACATTCTTAAGTCAGCTAAGCCTGTACCTCGAGGTGAGCAGCAGCAGGGTCTGTTTTTAAACCTGCCCCAAGAGGAGACTATTAAAAGGTTAGAGAGAAAGAAGTGGGATGGAGAGAATAAATTGGAAACAGAGGCAAAAGAAAACACAGGAATTAAAAACATGGGAAGGGAGTTTGAAACACAACAGGGAAAATGTCCTGGATGATGAAGGTGTGAAACATGAGGAGCTGGGCACCTGTGCACGTGACCAACTGCAAACAGGGAAAACTGATCCCAAAAGACAATTTCAAGGGAGGCACTTGGGTATTTAGGCAGGAAAGTGGGAACCAGGTGAAGATGGCAAAGAGCCAAGTGCTGCTGGTGGTCTCTGCAGCAGCTGAAGGGGATTTGCTTTAATTCTCCTTTATTCCAATGACTAAAAAGTGATACAGAAAAGTCCCCCCAAGCCCTGGCTATGGATGGGGTGATGAGTGGGAGAGACTGACCCTGCTGTTCTCCACAGGCAACATCTCAGATGGTCTCGGGCTCCCATCATTTAGGAATGCTCTGCCAGGCTCAGAAAGCTGATTTTGAAGGTCTCCCACAAAGGCTGTGAATGGTTGAGGGGAGAGGAAATGGAGCAAAACTGTGCCTGGCTAATGGAGGAACAAACCATGCAGGCCCTGTTTCCTACAGCTGCCTTGTGGTTGTGTCACAGCCCTGCACTGTCCCCAGTGCCCAAAGTGCCATGCTTGAATCAGCTGTTCCAGCACTGCAGCCCAGTGAAGACAAAACAAAGGATATTTTGATCTCTCTAGCTAATTTAAGTTAATTTGTCCTGTGCATCCTTCCCAGCAAATCAAGGTGATGTAACTGTAACCTTCACGTGACCTGTCTTCAGGTTTTAGCACAGACATGGCTTTTGCAGGGAAGACAGAACCTCCATTTAATTCTCAATTATGTGGTGAGAAAGAAATTCATTGTGCTCTGATGGACCTGGTGTCCCTGACAGAGATGGCAAGTCTGAAAGGCCCGGGCTCAGTGGGGTTTGGTTCTTACTGAGAAGTTTGGCTTTCGCCGCTAGAAAAACACACGACAAAGTGTTTGACGAGTTTTATGATGAGACACAGGCTGGGTTGACCCTGATCCTGCAAGGAGCTTATTGTAATGCAGCTGTGCAAATCAGCACAGCTGGATCCATTGGGAAGTAGCTCTTTAAAACAAAATGATGGCAGCAGCTTTCCCTCTTCCCAGGCACACTGACTGAAGGTGAAGGCAGCTGCTGAGTGCAAGTGTTACAGGGATGGGATGAGATAGAAGAACCTGGTGAAAAACAAATGGATAAGAACCCCTTGAATTGCTGGATTTTATGTGCACCTCAGTGTCCTTCCTCCATCACTTAGATCTGAGCAGAAGGTCCCAGTTGGAGTCATCCCTCCCAGCAGAGTTAGTCCTGCTCTATAAGCACCTGAGCCTGGCATTTATTTAGGCTGGTGTGTACAAACTACACCACTGGAGGATGATTAGCATGTGCTTGTGGGTTCTTTGCTTGTGCCTTGCAGCGGGTGCAGCTTTGTCTTGGGTTTTTATAGTTTAAAGTCAAACTTTGATTTATGACACCCATTCACTCCCCTTGGGAATGGGGCGTGTTTAGATCCACAATGGGATATTCAGGGCTCTTACAGGACATTCTGCAATGCTTTTTCTCAGTATGGAGAGTGTTGGATGCAGTTTGAAATGACAATGCAGTTTGGGTGGCTTTAGAGTTGATCCTTAATTCTGTTCCTTCTAAAAAGGACTTAGGGAAAGAAGTATTGATGCATGTGGCATGTCCCAGAATATTGACCTGGAAATATCCACCCTTGCAGGTGGTCACACCAACATTGGGGACACATCAGGAAAGGGGAGTATCAAAACCACTCCGGTGATGGTGGCAGTACCTGAGGGATCTTCCTTTATATTTATCCACCTGAGCTAATGGCATTATCATGGTCTGAGTGGTGTTTCCCCATCCCTGTCTTAATGGAGGGGAAAAAAGCCATGGAGCAATTCTCCTGCTAGGGATGGGAGTGTTGTCTGTGTGTGCTCAAGGCTTGGAAGCATCTGTGTTTCTGTGAGGTGTCTGCTGAGACCTTCCACCTGCTCAGGGAAGGAGAAGACAGGACAGCTGTCCCAAGGCTGGCTGGGAATGTCCCTGTCCTGCAGCCTCAGGACCTGCCTTGGGATCTGTCCCCTTTGTGGAAGGAGAACAGGGCAGGGTGCATATCCAGGGAGGTGATTACAAAAGATTTGAGTTCCTCTCTGGGTTTTTGCTTTGAAGGAGTGTATCACTCACCCTAAAGGGCACGCTATTTTGATGGGGGCTGTTCTGGAGGATGCTCAGGCTCCAGGGCCTCTCCCAGAGCTGCAGCTCCCACAGCCTGTGAGAGCTGAACGTGCTGAGGAGGCCCTGCAAGAGCTGGGTGTTGTTTGCCAGGAGCTGCAGAGCTCCGGGCTCCGCTCAGCCATCTGGGAAGGCTCATCCTGCAGCCTGTGGGGCGCAGGGAACGTGCTGTGGGGATGCTCTGCAGCACTTTCCCTCCCCTGGCAGGGCCTGGCTGTGCATCCTCAGCTGCTGCCTGGCAGGGAATCCTGGGAATCTTTTCTGGAGGGCCATATTGTGCTTCTCTGGCTGTTTTTTTTCTTGGCTTGTGCATGAGGACCACGCTGCAGTTCAGTTCCCCAAGTGCAGCAGGAGCCGTGAATCGAAGCTGCCTTGGTGTGCTGCTCCAGCTCTGGGTTTGAGGACAGAGCCAGGGCTGATCCAGCTGCAGATAAACCTCCTGTGAAACTCCACATCTCTCAGTACCAAGCAAATGTCTTACAAAACTGCTGGGGGAGGCAAAGCCGACTCCAGCAGTGCTTGAGTTTGTTTAATTGAAGATCAGCAGTGATCAAGGCTGGCACTTGGCTTCCTGTTGCAGAAGAAAAATACTCAGGGTTTTGTTTTTTTTTTTTTCCCCCTATTGCCTGTCTACTTTTATTTTATTTTATTTTTGGTATTATCACTAAACCAGAACCAACCACCTCTGCTTGTTTCTTCTCTGGGGTGAGGCTGCATGAGAGCAGAGGAGAAGCTTCTAAAGGTCCATGATGCTTTTGATGCATCTTTGGCTTCAGGAGATCAGCCCCAGGAGGGAGAGTCTGGAGCACTGGAAGGGTGAAGCCCTTTCCTGGTCCTTGTAGGATAAAAAGAGTGCAAATGGTCTTTTTTTTTTTTCAGCATGCAGAACTTCTCCCTGGTAGAATCCCAGAGAATCCCTTGCTTTGCTTCCCAAACAGATTTTAGTTGCTGTGGCCAAGAGTGGGCAGAGGAGGAGAGGGGCTGCTGGGCAAATGTTCTGCAAGGTTTATCTTTCCCCGTTCTATGGCTCATGGCTCTGAGAGCGGGTTGTTATTGCAGCATTTTGTGGTTTGTTTGGGTTTTTTCCTTCCCAGTGTTTCACTGTATTTTGAGTCCTTCGGTTTCAATGTTAACAAAATGAAGCTCTGTGCCTCCTTTGAGGCCACTGAATGGGTATTGTACAGAGGGGTGGGAAGGGGGAGAGCTGGAGGAAGTTATTTTTTAAATAGTGGCTTGATTTTTAATGTGAAACCAGTGCTTTATTTTCAAGTGTACTGTCCAATTGCATCTTGCTGGAGTGTCTGTAAATCTGTAGATGTTCTCTTGGCAAAATGGCATGAAGCTGTGCCAGGGCAGGGTTAGGTTGGGCATCAGGGAAAGGCTCTTCCCCCAGAGGGTGGTGGGCACTGCCCAGGCTCCCCAGGGCAGTGGGCACAGCCCCGAGGCTGCCAGAGCTCCAGGAGGGTTTGGATGATGCTCTGGGGCACAGGGGGGGATTGTTGGGGTGTCTGTGCAGGGCCAGGTGTTGCACTGGTTGATCCCTGTGGGCCCCTTTCAACTCAGAGTATTCCAAAAATAATTTTGAAAAACGCTGGCTGAATTGGCCACCCAAACTCAGTGCGTGACTCTGGATCTGAAAGGTATTTTTTTCTTGTCCCGCAGAGCTTTTGTGTGGGAAGGCATCAGATTGAGCTCATCAGCCTTAGCCTTGAGCTCTGTGTGCTGCCCTCGTGTTTGTCCTCTGGAATACAGCAATGTGGCTCTGGGAACCCAAGCAAATGGATGGTTTAATGCCTTGGGCGTTGCAATCAATCCCATGTCTGTCATCCCGGAGTTAAACCTGTGTTCAGAAGTCTCCAGACACACATGGGGCTCGTAGCATCTCTTGGCTCATTGTTCCTCCTCTACCTGCAATGGTTAAACTTGTTAGGAAGTGGTGTCATCTCCCTCTATTTTTGGTGTTTCCTTGTGTCTGAGCCAATGTTTTCACCCCAGCCTTTGCCAGGTGTTTAGTGCATCTGCATTAAACCCCCATGCCCTCGCCCCAGGGGCTTTGACTTGCAGCCCAGTTATCTGACAAAACATTTCTGAGTAACTTCTCTGAATTTATGGCTGCTGTTGGTTGATTCCAACGTGTCTCAGTCCCTTTATGAGTCTGGCCTGTGTCCTGGTGTCACAGATTCACCCCCATGGCATCTGCCCTCTTTCAAACTTGGCAAGGGGCATAAAGGGCTCCTTAGTGATTGCAGGGTCACTGTCCTGGGTAAATGATCTCTCCTTCCCTCCAAAAGCGTGCTTGTTACAGGGAATTTTGGAGGGAGAAAACACTGATATGTTTGTTGTGTATATTGATGTGTTCTGAGGTTTTCTGGTTGTTTTTAAATAATGGAGGATGGGATTTTTTTCAAGGGAGCTTGAAGCGCTCACATTTCAAATTCAAATTCAACTCATCCTGAATGGGCTGTCCCAAGACATTCCTTGCTGTCCCAGCTTGGCCAGCCAAGGTTACTCAGTGAATCAGCAGCAGAGCATGACTTCATGCCTAGGTCTCCTATACATATTCCTCTCCTCCATACCTTTGTGAGGGAACACTCCAGAAATTTTTGGCAGTTAGTTGTCCAAACCTTGATTTTCCCAGGAGTGGATACATTAATATTATCTGCTATTCCCACCTCTTATTATAAATTGCTGTAGAAGTCCTAGTTATTTTTATTGATGCAGTACCTTTAATAAAATCACTGTGTGTCTGCCTGTTTCTTTGTAACCTGGTAATGTTTAAATGCTTTTTTCAGTACATGCTCTGCTTTTGGTCAGGAAGAACTAGATGATTTTCCTTGGTCTTCCCCCAGAACTCATTCAGGACTCTCCAAAACTCCTTAAGACCATGGCATTGGTTAGAATAAAATGAAGTCATTGCAATGCTTGCTAAAGGGTGCCCATTGTTGGTAGCCTGGGGGATTTGCTTCCAGGATTCCCTGATAGCAGCAGGAATGGGACTCTGTGCTGGTGGTGCTGAGTGCTGGAAAGAATTCCAGGGTGGGACCCTGTGGAAGTTCTGCTGGACTTTTGCGGGCTTTGGGGGTGTTTTTTTGGTGCTTTTTGTGTACAGATTGCCCTCCAGGTGATTGGTCCTACTGTGAGCACGTTGAAGGGGAGAGCAAGGCTGTTCTGCACTGGCTGATCGGAACCTCTTTGGAATATCTGCTGTTTTGGAGTCCAAGGCCTGACTTTGAGGGTTCACAGCAGGGTTGGTGCTGGACACTGTCTCCAGCAATGACTTTGGGATTCTCCAGGGGCAGGGAATCACGGGGTGTTGTCCTTTACATGGAGGAAGGAGGTTTTCCTTGCTCCTGTCACCTTCTGGTTGTGCGGCTCCCTTGGGTTTTTCTAACCCAGTGATCCAAAGAGGAACAGGAGAAGTCTGGGGCTCTGCTCCCTTGGAAACCCTTCTCAGGTAGGGAATGACCTCTGTGCTGAGTCAGCCCAGGGAGGGCATGTTGGAGGAGCCATAATTCCATCTGCTGTTCTCCTGAGAGGGGTTGGTGAAAGGTGCTGAGCTCTCCTGACTCCTCACGGAAGCTCCGGAGGAGGGAGGCACCGATTCCCTTTGCAAATGAGCCTGTGGATAACTCAGCTCTGACACTGCTGCCCTCCCTCCTCTTTCCTGCCCTCACACAGAGGTTGTGTGTCATCAGCCCAGGATTTACTGCCTTCAGAGGGAGGATGTGATGGGAGCAGCTCTGGGAGAAGAGTTATTATGGCTGCATGGAAAGGCTGCCTTTCCCACTTCCCTCCCGCGTGCCTCGCTGGGAAAAAGTTGGGTTTAAAACTGGCAAAACACATCTACAAGATGTTATCACTTTCTCTTTTATTAAGCTTGTGTTGACTCTTCAAGCCTGTGTTGGAAGCAGGTGTATTTGAGCTGTGCTGGGGTGTCCTTTGGAGGGATGTGGTGGGAGCAGGACAGGATTTCCCTCTCGGATTGCTCCTTCACTGGAACCCTGTGTAGCCCAGGGTAAGCAAATCACTCTGGCTTTGCTGGGTTTTTTCCTACCTGTCCCCAAGGAAACAATATAAATGCCATGCCTCGAGTGTGTATCCATTGAGGGGAAACAGAATCTTTAAATAGTGAACCCTTAGTGCAGCAAACCAATGGCTTGTTAGTGAAATATATTAATAATTCCCCTATGAAGCCTGTTGGTAAGTGAATCTGCTTTAATTCCTTTGTATCAGCAAGAGCTGCAGGTATGGATGTCTTCCTTCCATAAAATGAAGAAAAAGGAAGAAAGCAATGCTTGCAAATTGGTCTTTGTTTCCAAGGAAACAAATTTGACATGCTTGAGCTGTGCGAGATGCAAACACCGCTCGATTCAGCAGACATGCCTCGGGATTTTATGGTCTGGATATTATTTTTAAACTACCTCCAATTTAAAGGCGAGGGAGAGGATGGGAATAGAATCTGTTGGCAGGGTTTATCAATCTGTGCTTAATGCAGGCACTGGGCGGTATCTGGGATTGCCCGGTGTGGCGTGGAGGGAATTCATCCCCGTGGAGGTCCCCGGGAAGGGGCAGCCCGGGGCCAAACAGTGACATCCTTGAGCAGGAAGAGGGCTCTGAGGGGAGCTCTGTGCCCAATTAATGTGGTTTATCCCGAGTCACTTTACTAAATGCTTTGTGCTCTAAAAATATTTGAGTGAAACGCAGCTCGCCAGCGCTTGGCTGCCTGGAGCCCCAGAGGCAGCGGCGGACACGCTCCCAAATCATTTGCTCAAAAAGCTGTGCCTTGGTGTTGAGGACTGGGCTGAGTTTATCAGGGAAGGGATGAGGGAACCACGTCACGAGCTGTTTGCGTGGTGCATTCTGGCACAGATGTGCCGGGGCCTGATGGAAATCTGGGCTTCAGCCTGGCTCGAGGCTCGTCGCATCGCGATTCCCTCGGGTCGGGAAAGGAGCTGCTTTGGGGTTCATCTGCCACCCTGGTTTATTCTGATTTTTTTTGTGTGTGTGTTTCTGAAAGGCTGTGTTGATAAAGTAACTCGGTTTAGTTCTCAGTAATTTTGGAACTCCAGCAGCGGAGCAGAGGCTGTGTGTGCGTGGCAGAGGAGGGCACGGGAAGCGAAATCGCTCGGCAGAGCACACACAGTTCACGGATTTGAACATCCAGAGTTGCTTTTGGCCTGGGCCCAACATGAGGAACAGGATATATACGTTCCAACTTTGCTGGGATTGAACAATCAATTTTTGCCCTGGCAAAGCTGGACTTCTGCACCAGCTATCTTTTTTTTCTGGAGCAGTTCGGGGAGCTGGGAGGGATCTGGAAGGGACATGTAAAGGATATTTTGGGAAATACAAGCTTTTAAGGAACAGTCAAGCCCCATGTGCAGATCACTCACAGTGTACAGGGCTGTTGGGTGTCTTTGCTTCTTTTGTTTGGAGAACTGGAAAGGATTGGAAAAAAACCAACCTCCTCTCTTAATTCTTCTGTGAAACAGTCCTACTGCACTGAGGGGACAAGGTAGTGATGGAGGAATTTCAGGGCTGAGGAGTGCAAAACAAACCTCTTTTAAAATCCAGGTGCTTAGGAAAACATAGCATGAAGTGTGTTACACTTCTCTTTCACCCTACTGTTTGACTTTCTTGCAAATAGAGTTAAAATAACCTTCAAGAGGATCAGGGTAGGCTGGGGTAGGTTTAGCTTTAAGATGGCTGGGAAGCACTATTTGCATTGCCAGCTGAAAGCCTCGGTTGAAGCCCGTTGAGGGGGGAAAAAAAATAATATTAATGGCATTTCGTGAAAAAACTGCAATTTGTGGAAGGCCCAGAGTGACAAATCGCCTGGTTTGGGTGTCACTGGGAAAGGCTCCTTTTGCACAAGGCTTGCCTGAGACAGGATTTTCCTTGCTTTTGTTCTAAAACGAGATGCCTGCAGCCTGAAAACGCCTGCAATCCTGGCAGCGAGAGCTTCACCTCCTTGATGGAGGATGGGAAGAGGAAGGTTGGCCGGATTGGGATGAATCCTGCACCTTTTTTTTTCTTTTTTTAAATATATATATATTTTTTTTTTTTTTTCCTTGCTAATGACACTTCCTTATGCTTACATTTCATTAAAGCTCTGAAATGGCTGAAGATCAGCCCGTACTGAGCATGCTCCGGGGTGGAGGCTGCACCCATGGAGTGAGATGGATTTGTGGCTGGAGGAGGGATAGGCCTGGAGTCAGGACCTGGAGGGACCCGCAGCTCCCCGCAGCCAGGATGGAGGTAGGGCAATTCCAGCCGGTTCCTTGCTGTGCCCCCAGGCCGGGGGAGCGAGGAGACCGGATGGAGTGGAAACTGTTGGAATGGATTCAAAAGCAGCGCAGTTAAACCACTGACACGAGATGGCTTCAAACGCTTCCCTGCGGATCCGCGGGGAGGGGTTTGGGAATACTGACCTTTGCTGGCTGGCAGGCCCCTGGAGAGAAGGGACCTGGGCAGTGTCAGGGTGGTGACATGACGTGACAGCAGGCAGGGGCTGCAGCCTTCATGTTGGGAGCCATGTGATCCCGTCCGAGTCGTCGTGGGCTGCGCTAATTGTTATTAATGGGAAGCCTCGCAGGGCTCGGACCTGCCCCGCAGTTCGGATCTAGATCCGTCTGGGACGGTGGGAGGGCGAAAGAATGTCAAACTCAGACTCCCCTTTTTCAGGCTTGTTTTGCATTCCAGTGGTGGCAAACAAACCTTGCCACATCAGGTCCTCCAAGCTGGCAGAGGAGAGGTGGGGATATGTGTGTTTATGCCTTTGGCTGGGCGATTTTCTGTGCTTCTTGCGGGGGTCTGATGTGTTGGCGGGTGGGTTTGGGGGAAGGCAGGGGACTCTGTGACTTGTGCTGGGTTGGGCTCTTGGATTTCATCCGGAGCTTGCCAGCTTTTTACAAGGAATGTGTAAGCACCAGCAGGTCTGTGCTGCGTGAGCCGATTGACTCCAGTTGTTGTACGAGCTCACCGCATGGGGAAGTGCCAATAAAACATTTCCATTGGCTCTGGGTGTTTGTTGGTGAGGTGTTAGGGGAGCCCTGCCTTGGTGTGGAGCAGGGGACTCGTTGCCCACGAGCCTCAGCACGTGGGAAGTGTGTTATGGAGGGCCCAGCCCTGTGTCAGCCTGGCTGGAGGCGAAGGTAAGGAGAGGGGTTTGCTCTGCTTGGGGTCTTGGGAATACTGGGGTGTTCCAGGGTTGTTGTGTTTGATTTATGAACAGGAATCTCTGTGATCACAGCCTGTCTTTAAGGTAGATCAACTCTTCCTTCAGGGCAACTCTGGCTGCTTTTCACTGGGTAATTCAGGGGGTGACTGGCAAAGATTGGATTTTATTGCTGTGTCCTATTCTGCATGAAGAGTCACTTCATCACCTAAAGGAACTTGCCTATTTATTGCCTGGTTCCATCTTTCCAAGGTACCCAATGCTTCCTTGGTGCTTTTGCCAGCCCTGTGCTGAGCTGGTGACCAGTTTGCTTACTGGGCTTGTTTTTATGGTGCTTGCATAAAATCCTGCTGGAGCCCAGCTTGCTGGCCAGACAGAACTTCTCTTACTCCTTAATGGTCACTGAGTTGTTTATGGCTGGATGAATGCACAAAGGAAAGCATTTATGGAAAACAAACAGCGTTGTGATTGTACACCAAGAGGGGAAAGGGTTGGATTTTCTTTGGCTGAGATGGGGGTTGTGTTTGTGGCTTTTCAGGTGGCTTTTTCCTCCTTGTGTGACTCTGGTGCTGAGGTGATCTCAGCCCCAAGTTTTCAAGTACGGCCTGGCTCCCTCGATGAGGAAATTTGACTTAAACAGTTTCAGATGCTGGCAACCCACTGGTGTGCTAATTTCCTATTGTGCTGTGTGAAGGTGTAAGGGAGCCTTAAAGACCCACTGCCACCTTATGGCAGTTGCTGAGAAGCAGCTTCAGTAGAGCCAATTCCGTACACACATCATGCTCTGTTTCTCCTCTCCTCTTAACCAGTGATATTTGCATGGAGCTTTGTTTTCAAAGAGTTCATCAGCCCCTTCTGGTCCTTGCAGAAAGTTGATAAAGTCAGCAGGGATAGTCAGTCAGTCCATGGTGATATTCCATAGGAGCTCCTGACCTGGGGAGAGATGCAAAGCGCCCATTCCGGGGAAGAACCCACTTATTTTCACCTCAGTGCCCTAATCCTTAAAAAAAAAATAGGTGTGAGGTCAAAGAACAGGGACACGCTGAGCACGTGAGGCTCCTTGGCAGGCTCGGCGCCTGTGGCGGCAGGAGGAGCTGGAATGCACGCAGCCATTTTCCTGCTGGCAGGGCAGGGTGAGCAGGGTGGCTCCGAGCTGCCATGGCGCTGCATTCTCCCAGAGAAAGCTGGCAACATCTGTCTGTGGAGCAGTGAAGGTGGTGGGGGCGATGAGCCCGCCCTGCCAGGGGTGGGGACCCTTCCCCAGCGAGGCTGTGTTTGCGCAGTGAGAAGCTCTTGATAGGCGAGAGCTGAAAGAAGGGGAGAGATGGTGGTTTTAGGTTTCCAAAATAGAAGGAGCTGTGGTTACTATAAGTTAAGGCTGAAGGAATTTATAATTGGGAACTGTTAGGAATACAGTATGTTCTAAATTACAGCTGTCTGGCCAATATGCTGCTAAATAAAGTTCTAGGATTGCCCTGTAAATGAAATACTCAATGCAGATTCTTATCAAAACATAGCAACGTCTCCCAGAGAGCTCCCATCTCAATTGCTGTCCAATAGGATGTTCTTTTATTTTGCTTTTCTTTTTTCCTTTTTATTATTCCTTTTTCTGCCCCTTCTTGATGTGTGTGTGATGTACTCAATGCAGCATCCCAGGAAACATTTCACATTTCCTATTAAGTAAGAACAGTTTTCAACTGTGCTGGGGAAAAGGGGAGGAGGGGAGATGGCTTAAAAACTTTGGGAGGAAAAAACCAGGTTTTGAGAGGTAAGGAAAGTTGTGATTCCAGAGTTGTGCATTAATGACTGGCTGCTCTTTCAAGGCCATTACCTGAGCCTGGAGGTGGACATGGGGCTCCCTTGGAGGATGCTGAGGACACCAGTGTGACTTGGGACATTCTGGTTAGGAAATGTTTATAATGGCTGAGCAGGGAAAGGAGCGTTTGCACAGCTTGTAGTGGAGCTGGGGAGTGGTTTATGACAGTGCAGCAGCAAATCAGGATTCCAGCAGAAATGCTCATCTTATATCCAAAGTCCCTTCCACTTGTTGTGCTTTTGGAATCTCTTCTGACGAGTCTTGAAGGGAGAATCAGCCTTGATCAACTGCACGGTCCGGAAGAAGAAGAGCCTGATGGAAATAAGGAAAACCCTCTGTATTTTGCAGAGCCAAATGTTGTTCTTCCTATAGAAAGAAAAATCTCCCCTTGCCTCCCACTTGTGCTTCCTCTGCAAGGGAGCTGTGAAAATGCTGGACATAATGGTGTCATTAAGCAAAAGCCCCGAGGAACCCGGTGTCCTTTGTGAAGGGAAGTTGTTGTGCTGCTGCTTCCCTCCTGGAAATGTGAGATTTCTGCAAGGGATGTTTGAGCCCTGAATCAGAGAAAGGAGGCCAGAGAGCCATGGAGCGAAAATACCTTGTAAATCTGTGGTCCCTGGAAGGAATGTCTGGAAAGGGGGTGTCAGGCTGGCTCCTACCAGCATGGTGGGGAAACTGCTGGAGAGCACTCGGGTGGAATAAAGGGCACAGCTTCTTGGGGAATGGGCTGGTTCTCATCCTACATCATTGACAACACCACTCCCATCACCAGTGTGGACATGGGGCTGTGGCCACCCAGCCCCTGCAAAGGAGGGGACGTGGGGGTCCTGGGCAGGAGGCACCTCTCAAACAGCCAACAGACCCTGCTTGGGCACAGGACTGGCTGTGCCCTGGAAGTTTCTTTCTCCTTTGGGATGACATAAAATTAAGGTCATACTGATGACCACCCAGCCATCCCCACTGCCAGGTGCTGGGCAGAGCTGTCCCTACGATGCCCAGCTATCATTTTGCTCATAGTTGAATGAAGCATCTGCAATACCCTGCTTTGCTTTTCCCTCTGTGTTTCTAAACAGTGTTTAGTGCTTTCGAGGATGGCCATGAGATGTGAAAAGCATCTTCTGTAGCATCTGCTCTCAGTGTATCTTTAACCTCAGCCCTAAAAGCATGTCTAGTGTGGGTCTGCAGCGAGGAGTGTTACCCTTCTGCCTGTGCTGGGAGGCTGCGACTGTTCTCCATCATCATTTTATCTCTGGAAGGGAATGTTGACTGTGGTGAATCATTGACACTGCCTTTGTTAATGTCTTTGTTTCTATTTCTGGGGTTTTAATGAAAGCTTGGTAATTTCATGCTGCAAGGAAGGGCATCACGTCAACTGTTTTAAAGACATCTTTGGTTTGAACTACAGTAATCTTTTGATGCGGTGGATAATACAACTCCTGTCTGCCTAGTCAGGGGTTGCTGCTTTTGTTTGGGGATTTTTGAATTTGTCTTAAACGAGTTACCTCTACACCTCTCAGAGACTGAGAGAAAGGTCAGGAAAATCTCATTTTGTGTATATTAAAACTTAAGATTCACATCAAACGAAATCCCAGTGGGTGAAAGAGCGATCCTTGCTTTATACTGTCACCTCAGATACTCCTTCTCCATGAATTTCAGTCATCTCGATTTAGCCTTGTGTGTTTTAACTGTTTAGTAGTGAGACTTCTCCAGAGCGTGGAGAGAAGAACAACGTCCTCGTAGCAGATCTTTGCTGCTTTAATTATTGCAGCTTTGCAGCTGTGCCTGGCCAGGGTGGCGAAATAGCTGCTTGGGCTGGAGGAAACGTGGCTTGTGGATGTTTCCAGCCTGGCAGGACTCGGTCCTGGCAGGGAGGAGGGGATGGCAGAGCAGGCCATGGCTGAGGGCCTGGACTCGCCTGCCTGTGTTGAGTGCTGGGGCAGGGCAAACATCATCCTTGGGCTCCTCAAAACCTCCCTCTGGACTGGGATGGCCTTTTCCCTCCCTGCAGTGCAGGCTGCTCCCTGCCCTCCCCAGCCGACTGTAACGCTGCTCCTCTTCACTTTGGTTTCTGCTCTTAAAGAGACCTCTGGCTCTTAAAGAGGATGCTCCTCTGTGTTCTTCTCCTTGGGAAAACTGTTTTCCCTTTGGCCAAGAGCTCGCGGGTGGTGCCACAGGCCATTTGTGAGTTTCCTCTTCCCCTTGGCCTCCTGTCCTGGGTTGCTGGCCGTCCTCCCCCTGCCTGGGGGGGAGGTTCTCCAGCTCCTTCAGCCTCCTGCTCCTGCCTCCGAGAAATGCCAGCCTTGCTTGAATCCCTTCCAGCCGATCTCTGCTTACAGATGTTCCTGTGAGCTCCTCTGGCAGTTTTACTGGGAGCCTGAGCAGATATGGAGGTTGCCAAGAGTTTATGCTTAATTGTTAAGTGGAACAGAGACAAACTGCTTTTATTTTGAAGCTAAAATGTCTTCTTTTATCTTGCTGGCTGGGCCAGCTGTATCGTAGGGTTTGACATAGGCTGAGCTCCTGCACTTTGTAGTGCACTATCCCTTCTTCAGGGTGAGGATGGATCCATGAGGATGTCCACTCATTACACTGCCCCGTGCCCTTTTCAATGACTGTGTGATACCCTTTTAAGGTCAGATGTACCAGGTCAGGTTGTCTTATTAATTCCCAAAGTGAAAATTAGCTCCCTTTTGGCTCAGCAGTTCTGATCTTAAACGCACTTGCAGTTGGACACTGCTCACTGCATCAATTTAACCCATGTGCCTTCACCCCAGTGCTCAGAGGTCGGGGGCTTTGTTAAGCACGACAAAATCAGCACGGGAGCATCCTCAAGCCACAGAGAATCCCTCTCCATCCCTCCTGCCTCTCCTTTCTCACGGACAAGTGCTACTCTTGAAGGCCATGAGACAGCACACCTCGCCCTGTGGTTTAAAAAGCTTTCTCTTTTTTTCAGGCGAGTGATCAGTTTTGAGGCCTGGCACCCTGTCAGAAAGTTGACAGATGATCTGCATTGCCGGTGCGTCCCGGGGATGCCCGGGATAATCGCGCTCCAATGGACGCCCTGGAGCCGGCAGGTTCTCTGTGAAATGGCTGCAGCTTGGAGGGAGCAGTGAAATGGGCTCTTCTGGGCATGCTCACTCTGTAGAGGGAGCTTTATCACATGAGCAGAAACTGAATCACTGCTCATGAGGATCTGGAATATTCAACTCTTGGAGTCTTCACCAGAAGAAGACCACAGCTGCCCGCAGGTACCGCAGGGTCCGACCGCCTCCCGCGCCCCGCCGGCCCCGGCGCACGGGCTGGTGTCCTGCTGGGGAAGGAGAAGCCTTGGAGAGGAGGAACAGAGTTCTGGGAATCATGGCTGGGCTTATTTATTTATTTATTTACTTACTTGCTTGCTCCAGCGTTCCCCTCTCGTGCCGCCCCACGTGCGGGAGGGCGGGCGCGCGCGGGCACCGGCCGGGCTCCTTCCCGCTGGGATGGACATTCCCGGTGCTGTGCCGTGGGCTCCTGGTGCTTTGGCATCCCACAGCACCTCAGGGAAACCTCGGGCTTTGTTTCCTCGCACCCAGGGGCGCTCTTTGCTGTGGGGAGGCTTGTTTGGGCTTGAGGGGGTGTTTTTTTTGGTGTGTGTGTGTTTTTAGGGTTTGTCTGTGGTTTTTAAAAGTTTTTTTTTAAAGTGTGAAGCTTCTGGAAAATTCTCCCAGGAGCCTTCCCTGCTTGTAGCTCTTGTAAGCAAAAGGACAAAGCCTGGGGTGTCCGAGCTGGTTGAAGACTGAACTTCCAGAGGGGAGGAGAGAGCCTGTGGCCACATGGCACCTCCTTTGACAGCTCCTGCTTGGGGCTCCTTTTCCTCATTTTCCCAGGGTGGAGGCAAGAGGCAACAGTATTTTACCAGGAAGAAACAAGCCTTTTTATTTTGGGGTGACTTCCTCCCCTCTTTTGTTATTTTCCCCTTTTTTTTTTTTTTTAATTTCATTGTAGCAATCCAAGGGAACAGCTGGTTAAAATGAAACACCCGTGGTTGATTTCATGGCAGGAGGCCCAGGTCTGCAACATATTTTCAAAATTGCCTAAAACTCAGGCCCCCTGGCTCTGCCATGGACTTTTTTTTATTTATTTTTTTAATTTATTTTTGTGTGCTGTGGTTGGTGTTACATGCAGAGAGCTCCGTTGGTTACCACAGACCTCGGTGGGATTTGGGATGGACACTGAAGGTCCCAGAGCCATGGGCAGTCTGGGCATCCCTTACTGTGCCCCCAGGGAAGAGCCCTGGAGATGCCATGCAGGCACACAGCACTGAATGTTCACTCAAAGAGCAAGATGTGAAGAAGATGGCATTTAAAAGATTAGGGAGCTTACAGGACGAGCTGTGATACCTAATCTGAATATCTCTGGTGTCTCCACCGGGCTATAAATGCACCCGTAGTTCATCATCTGGAAGATGTGAGCGAAAGGAAACGGCCTCAGAAGTCACGAGCAGAGAGATGGGATTTCTTTGTGACAGTGAAGAGCAAAGGCCTTGACCTGCTGCCTGGGAGAAAACGGGCTTTGGGTTCCACGAAGGCTGAGGAGATGCCCAAAAATCCTTTGAGGTGTGCTCAGTGTGCTCCTGTGTGGTGGTGACACGGAGGTGACGGTGCCCAGCGCTCTGTCCCTGCCGGCTGGGCCCTGGGAAAGCGTCTGCAGAGACGCAGAAAAGCCTGACCTACTTTGGAGGGGAGAGAGTAGCCGAGGTCTGGGCTTGGTGCTGCTTCTCAGCAAGGGTTAAGAGCCCAAAGTGGGGCCTTCAGGTCTTGGTTTTGGTCTGTTTGATGTATTTATTGCGCTTTTCGGTGCCAGCACGAGCTCTTTGCCTCATCCTGGAGCACGTTTGGGCAGAGCTGGGCTCTGTGGCTGAGCCCTTGTGAAACCAGCCCCAGGCAGGGGAACAGGGGCAGCTCCATCACCTGGGGGCTTGGGCAGTGGTGGTTGTCCTTTTGCTGGCATGGGATCCCTGCTCCCCCCCTGTCCCCCTGTGGTGCCATCCCCTAAGGAAAGAGGATCATGTGCATCTCACGCAACGGCAGGGAGTTGCTTTATTCAGGTAAACAAGGAGTTTTAAGGAGCTTCACTCTACAGGCCAGCTGGTCTGGGGAAAGGCTGGCTTGATTCCTGCTGCTCCTCTTTGTTTTCCTTTTGCTGCTTTTCCCTGAAGTTTTTCCTTCTCACCTTCCTGCTCCCGGGGCTGAGAGCGGTCGAGGAATGGGCGCAGCGGGAGAGTGACCATGTGTTTGGGTCACTCGAAGGGCTCGGGGCACTGATGGCGTGTGCTCCCTGCTTGCAAGGCTTGGAGGACCATATGTTCCTGCAGTGACATGGAATGGCAGTGATTTGGAAGTGAATCCTGATTTTATAATCCTTAACCGGTGTTTCCAGCCAGTTATTTTTTGACTCCTCTGAATTTAGAGTTCTGGCACCAACCCTTCCTTGCAGACCCTCATGCCCCTTTGTGTTAGGAGGGATTTGCCCCTCCCTGTGCCTGTGTGGGCTCCTCTTGGGTGGAGAGCACCTGTCTGGCTTTGCTGTAGGGTGGTCTTGGTCCTGGAGGGGGGCAGAGGAAGAGGATGGGCAGTGGGGCAGCACTGCCTGCCAGGATTTACAGTAGTCAGGAAAGCAGCAGGAGCAAAGCTCTCAAACTGTACGAGCTAATTGGAAAGCATCCCTTAAAAAAAAAAAAAAAAAGAATAAATAGAAGGGGAAAAAAACTGTAGAGCAAGCTTTGTTTCAAAAATATTCTGGCCTCCAACACAACAGCTTGCTTCCCCCAGACCAGGTAATTTATTTATCCTTTTCCTTCAGTCCCCATCAGGAGGGGGAAGGACATGGAGAAGGCTCGAGGCAGTGGGGGTTAAGAAGATCTGAAGTGCAAGTGTCCTCCCTGCAACGCTGCCATACTGTGCTGGAGCAGCACAGTGCCGCTTGCAAAGGAAGCTTTTCACAACTTGTCCTTGTTCCAAGGATGAGGAAACCTCCAGCTCTTCTGGCATTTTCTCTCTGTCATAAGTCAGAGCTGCTTTCACCTGTAAAGTATGATCAGCACAGACGGGGAGAGGGCTGGAACAGAGTGGGGCTCTGAGCAACCTTGCAAGGCTTTTCATGGAGTTCTTGGTGTTAAATGAGGAACATTTCCCCTCCTCCTCTCCTCATTTTCCTGTGTGCCTGCAAAAATACTCTGGTTTGCATTTAAAGGAGAAAACTCTATGTGCTGGGGCTAAGCCAACTTGTTTATTTAAGGGAAATACCATATTTCCAACCCTTTTTCTCACAGAGGAAGGCTCGGCAGAGGATGGCAGACTGGGCTGGGGATTATATTTTTAGGTGACATCGAAGCACGGTTGTGATTCGAAGAAGCTAAAAAATCATGACTGGCATTTTGCATCGAGCTCTGCGACACCTCCGCTCCCCACACCCACCCCGGCCCCCAAAGGGCTTCACCTCTCCCTCCAAAGCAGGTGCATTTTGACCTAAATCGAGGAGAAAAAAGGGCAAAAAAAAAAAAAAAGAAACAAAAACCAACCAGGAAACGACCAGACCACCAGCAGAACCCCATCCAGCCTGCTGCTCTCCATGCTTTTGCAGCTCGCCTTGCCCCAGGGGGGTGTTTGGGGCGGGGGCCGGGGCGCTGGGCAGGGACAGGGGCCCTGTGTCCCTGTCAAAAGATGGCAGGTCCGTGTGTCCGTAAACAATGCGGTTATGAAATGGCAGCGCGGCCGCGCTGAGCATGCTCGGGAGCTGCCTGTAGGGGGAGGCGAGCCAGAAAGATGATCTAATTCCGTGCAATTCTTGGGATTGAAGGAAAAGACCAGGCTCCACTCTTAATGACAGAGCAGAAAAACCAGGCCCCACGCCGGGGACGAAGCCCGTAGGCCATGGAGGAGAGGGTGTGAGGATCTCCCACCTCCAGGACTTCGGGTGCTGGGCCAGCGCTGTGTCGCTTTCTCGCCCTCCAGGAGAGTAAGGCCTTGGTGACGTTTTGCTGTAGTTATTAGAGGGACAGGCCCGAGGGTGCAAGTTTGATGGTGATTATTATTTATATTATGATTTTTGTCTCTTTTTTTTGTTCCCTCCCCCCTTCTCCTCTGTCCGCTTTCCCGGCTCGCAGGCGCCGTGGCCGCTCGATGGCCGGAGGTCACCCAGGTGGAGGTGGTGTGGGCAGCTGAGCCAGGTCCTCTTGAGCCCATGGCAAGCCCATGGGGGGCTTTCCCTCCTCTGCTGCCCCGTGTGCCCTTCCTTTGGGCACCATCGGGATGGGCAGGGGGAGAAGGAGCTGCGCCTCTGGCTGTGGTGGTGTTGGGGGTGGGAGGAAGAGGAGCATGGAGGCTGAAGAGCTACCTGAGCCCCTTTGATGGGGTGAGCTGCCTTCCAGCTCCCCAGCCCTGGAATCTGCTGGCTCCAGGCTCCTCTTGGTGCTATGGTTTTGTCCTGGCTCAGCCTTCCTGGGGACTGGGTGTTTCTGCAGTGGCTGGTTTGCTTTTGCTAGAGGTAGTGATGAATCTTGGTTTCCATTTTAGGGTTTTCTTCCCCCCCCCTCCCCTCCCGGCTGCCAGGAGAAGGCAGGAGCAGCTGGACTCCTTGCTCCCTTCAGCCCGTGGAAGGAGGGGATGCCTTTGTCTGCTCTGGATTTACACTTGCCTGCACATACAAGTTGCACTGGCTTTAACTCTACTGGGATGCAGCTAGATGGGAACGGCCTGGAAGCAGTGAGGAAGTGTAAATTGATCTCCCCTTTCCAGGAGGGCACGGGCTCTGCAGACCCCCCCCTTGCCTGAAGCCTGCACGCCATCGTGGAATGCCTTGTCTTAGGAGGAATCACTTTAAGTCCTGTTGTGTTTCATGCACGTGTCTCCGTGTTCCCAGCTGTTGCATGCAGGGACTTGCGCCTCTTTCTACGCTTCCCCCCTTTTCGGGAGTTGACGTGTGTGGCTGGAATAGCAGAGAGGACATGGGGGTTGAGAAGGAAGTGTTTCTTTTCTCTGGGAAAGAGTGTGGATGAAAGGAGCTCAGGAGACAAAAGAATTGCAAAGGATTTGATTTGGGGACAAACTTCAGGCGGAGGGCAGTGCTTGTTGTGAGCTGCAGATAAAATTCCATGTTCACATGATTGCATGAGGCTTATAAGGAAGTGGCCTTAACCTGAAAAAAGAAAAGGAGCTTTGAGACTGGTGACTGCTTTGTAGGCCAGGCTATGCTGGTGGTTGTGTTTCCTTCCTTCTCCAGATCAAATGCTGCAGTTGGTTCTAATGACAGGCCCGTGGTCAGTGTCCCCACGAGCTGTGATCCCAGGCCTTGCCCATGCACAGCTGGACTTGGGCAGTGCTGAGACCCAAAACAAGCAGCCTTCCCGTGCCTACAAAAGAAACACTCTCTTTCTACAAGCATTCTCTTAATCATTACTTCCTATGTAATTAACTACAAAACGTTTGTCTGCTCTTTAAGGCAAAGGTTATTATGAACAGGCTTGTTTGGGTTGAGTTAGTTTTATTTATTCTTTGGGTTTTTTTCAGGAGAAGGAGGTTGAAAATGAGTGAATAAGAATCTGCTGCTGGGGTTGCATCGTTTGTTGAGAGCTTTGCTGCAGTCTGGGCTGGTGGGAGCTTTCCCTGGGGCCGTGTCCTGACTGTGCTTGGCTAGCAGGGCCCGGTGGTGTCACCTCCATGGGGGTTGGTGTCACCTCCCTGCTGGAGGCTTCCAGGCAGGATCAGTCCTGCCTGTCCCACCAGCTCTGCAGGGCAGAGGTGTTGGTGCATCCACTGCCCCAGATGGGAACAGGCACTTGGAGGGCTTCTGACCTGCCTCAGCTCCCGGCTCCGCTCGCAGCAATGCCACGGCAGAGCCTCGGGTTCCCACACCGTTGATTTTTAAG
>VXBX01009831.1:86639-118141 GCA_013400415.1 Scytalopus superciliaris | reverse complement strand
GGTGGGGGGGCAATAACGCTTCGTGGCTGGTGGTTTGTGCTCTTATGGAGCTTCTCCAGCCACGGTCGGGGAGGGAATGGGAAGGCAGAGGGGGCTGCGGGAAAAGGGGGAAAGGAGGAGAAAATTAAATGGAGCGAGTGAGACTTTTATTGTGAAGCAGCGTGTGCTTGGCAGTTGGCTTTGTTGGGACTGCTGCAAGAGCAGACATTGCTCGGCGGGGAGGGTGGGTATAGGATTTCCCTGCCAATCGGGAGCGGACGGATGGGGCATGGGGAGGGTGAGCAGAAAGGGGAGTTTGCTCTGGATTTAAGGGAGGGGAGGGCAAGGAAAACCCAACACCACACACACACACGCACACACACAAAAATAATAATAATAATAATGGAGGTATTGACACTTTGTGGTGAAGTTGGTGCTAAGTTGGCTGGGTGGAGCCGGGGGCTGGTGGGAATGAATGGGTGGGTGCCCGGTGGGTGCTCATGGAGCAGGGAGGGGAGAGCGCTGGCCTGGGGGAAGAGGCTTCGAGTGCTTTGCAGGGGTTTCCTGTAGCTTCTCTTTGATGGAAATGCTTCAAAATTCACAGTTGACTCTCTTTTTCTTTCTTTCTTTCTTTCTTTTTTTTTTTTTAATAACTATTATATTTTCTATCTTGATGCTGAGTTTTTGTTGGGAGGTTGTAACCTCGTTGCTGCTGGTGGCGAGGGATGTGCCTCTGAGCCAGGAACCAGGAGGAGCCCGTGAGGTGCCACCTCAGTCAGCCTTGCCTTGGCACTCAGCTTTTGTGCTCTCACAGGAAGCAAATGGTGGTTTCTCTCTTGGAGTTGGAAGTCCTGCTCTGAGAGCTGGGCAGGACCCAGGCAGCCCTGGTGACTGGTGAGGAGGGAGGGTGGTTGAGTTTTGACTAAACTGACCCCAGGGTTTCTGCAGTGGCTTTTCTTCAGGCATCGTGGGCAAGCAGCAGCAGTGCCTCTGTGGAAGGGAGGGTGTGGGTGATGTGTGCACTGGGGGTACTGCTTGGAAAATAAAGAAAAACTTTCGAATCAGATGGCTAAGAATGACCCACTGGAAATCCTGGGGCTTCTCATAGCAATCAGTGTAATAGCAGGAATACCAAGACTTTTCCTTGTTGCAACAAAGGTTGGGAAAACAAACTGCTCCCTGTTCGACTGACTGAGGCTCTTTATTTGCTGTTGGTGCCTGTGGTGCCCCTGCCCGTGGTGGGAGCACTCGGAGCTCTCTTTGCACTAGTCTTGTTGCAGGGTAATCCATGAGAAAAATGAAGTTATTCCCAGTTTACAAGAGGTCTGACTAGAGGAGAGGTAGGGTTTACAATCTCGTGTTTGCAGCAAGGATATATATTATTGGCTTAGCAGATAAATAAATAAAGAAGCTGCTCTGTGTTGAGACTTTGGGCTGTGTTTTATGATCATTTCTCGATGGAAGGTGTTGGCCGGTGTCTGCTGGAGGTGTGTTCTGCTTCAGGCTGTCTGAGCTGAGGTTTCAGATGCTCACATCTGGTTTTTTTGGGCTGTGACTGAATAGCTGAAGGTGCTGTGCTGGGAGCACAAGCTCCCTGGTGCTGAGAGCAATGAGACTGTGGCCAGGTTTGCTGTTTGCTTGTGCTCAGGGCAGGCTGGGGACAGGCAGCCACCCACAACCTCCATCCTCCACGTTACGGGAGCAATCCTGGAAGTGCCCTCACCTCCAGGCCTGGCAGGTGGTGGAGGATTTCCCAGGAATCTGTGTCCCTGGAGCTCCCTCCTTCCCCTTTAGCGGGAGTTGCTTTGCAGATGGTGGTATTTGGGATCTGGGGCTGGTGGGGCTGGGGGCCGCTGGCCCTGCTGGCACCAGGCTTTGCTGCTGAGTTCACATGGCCACAAACCTGTCAGGGTGGCTGGTGACAGCAAAACAGCACCAAAGCCCATCTGCCCTGTCCTCTCCAGACAGAATCCCAGGTGGGGATGGGTTAGCTGGTGCTGGGGATAGTGTTGGAGCTGGTGCTGGGGATGGTTTTGGAGCTGGTTACACCAGGTTTGGGAGCTGGTACATCCACGTGCGCCTTATCTGTCTCGCTTGCTTTGTGAGAGATGGGCAGGTTGTTTTCCTTCCTTTATCACTCGGTGTGCTTTAAACCTTGTGATTTGCATGGCTGAGGCACCATCTGCTCTCTGTGCTGGCCCTACAACAGTTGGCTTGACCTGGGCTTATTCTTGTGCCGCGGCGCCGGCAGCGTGTGCTGAACCCTTCACCCGACCTCGGTCACGTGGCAGCTCTGCAGGGCAGGCACCATCTTTGCCTTCAGACCAGCTTGTCTCCTTAAACACAGGGCTGTGGCAAAGACCCATTCTCTTCTCTTCTGTTTTGGTTTTTTTAATACCTTTTTGCTACTGTNCCCAGTCTTGCCACTTCAGCAATAAAAGAGAAGGTATTAAGGCTGCAAACCTGATCTAACAACGTGACTCCGGGCGTGTGAAAGGCAGAGGAGATGAGCAGGTGTTCCTTTTTTTTGCATGAAAATTAAAAAAAGGAGGGGAGAAAAGAAAAATGACTTTCTATAGAATTAAAAATAGAGCTGATTAACTTTAATAAACATGGATGTTATGAATGAGGAGTTAGCTGGAGCTGACTGATGGCTTGCATTTTGTATGTACATTTGAATGAACTACAGAAAAAAAAAAACACAACCAAGAGCTCACGGGCTGGAAATGTTGATAAATGAGGTATAATGAGAAGGCTGATAGATCTGCCTCCCCCACCCAAAGCCTAAGAAGTTTTGGGGGAGTAAGAGTCACCTCCTGGAGATGCCTTTCATGCACACTGACTCAGCTGGATTCCCAGGCACGTTGCACTCGGAGAATCTGTCTGGCTCATGCAAAGCAGAGAGCTGGGAGGTCTGAGCCCTGGGCACGGCTCAGAATCTCTCTCTGCTCCTCGGGCTGTCAGCCGGGGCCGGCCCTGCCGTGTTTTATCTGTGACCTGTGCCTTGGTGGCAGCTTCCTGGCAGCCTTCTTTTGCAGAGGGAGCTTTGCCCGTGATGTAAACAGGATGTGTCCATGATTGTCTCTTCTTTTCAATGCAACCTGTGGATGAACATGGAGCTAAACGCTGATGGTTCTGTTTTCTCTCCCCCTCCTTAGCGGGCGCTGCTGAGT
Source organism: Scytalopus superciliaris (assembly GCA_013400415.1). Classification (NCBI taxonomy): domain Eukaryota; kingdom Metazoa; phylum Chordata; class Aves; order Passeriformes; family Rhinocryptidae; genus Scytalopus; species Scytalopus superciliaris. Next base: position 114,989 of record VXBX01009831.1, on the reverse strand, counting down.
AAGGGAGAGCCAAGGAAAGACGCCTGCATGAAGACTGAGCTGCTGAAAGACATCACCAACAACAAAGAGGAAGGTGAGCACCTGCCCGGGGTGAGGGCCAGCCCCTGCTCGTGAGGTGATGGGGACAAACCCGGGCGCTTGGAGACGTGCTCTGTCCCCCCCAAGTGCCTCAGGTGTGCTCCCTCCAACAGTGGCTCCCTTCTCCTGGGACTGTTCTCAGCAGGGCCCTTCCCAGAAGAGGCACATTTGCCTTTCAGTCCATCCCTCACCTCTCGCCTACAGAATGAGATGTAATTTTCACTTCTGCTGTGAGGCGTGAAGGAGTTACTTTGAACTTCCTCTGCGTGACTGGTTTTAGCTGAACTCTGATCCCTCCCCGCCATGGCTTTTTCCTTCCCTCTAGGAAAGCTGACTTTCTGTTTTGCTGGGGGTTTCTCTGTTGCTGCATCTGTTCTGGATGCAGGAGGGCTGGTGGGCTTGGACACGCCTCGACTGTTGGGAGACGCTTCCAGGCTCCTGTGTGGCTTCTGCTGCTCTTCCTGTGCAGGATGCAGCACGTGTTCACTTGACAGAGTCTTTCCTGTGGGAAAGTTACATAAAAGTAACATAAAAGTTACAAAATCCGTGAGTTACATGCACACAAATCTAAGGGCTTAATAAATGTGTCAGTGGGATTAGGGAAAAAAACCCACCACTCTTTATCTTTCCCCCAATGCCCTCCTGTCTTTATTATTCCTTGACTAGTTGCTTCTCATAGCTCTGCAGGGATTTGGTGTATTTTTGTTCTCCTTTCCATAACAGAGCATTAGGAAAGCACTGAACTGGCCCATCAAAATCCCTGCTCTTATCTAGAAACACAATTTTGGACTTAACTCAGTTGTGTGTGAGTACAGCATTGCTTTTTTTCCTTTCTCCTCTGTCCAGCATAATATTTTGTCAAGCTGCTCCAGTTAGAAAGTAAAGCTCAGAACAGACAAAATACTGAATGCTGTGTCAGGTGCTTGGTTATTAACTGGGAGCACGTGAGTCCTGCTGCCAGTGCTGGTGGTGTAAGGACCTCTGCTCTGGGCAGAGCAGGGATGAAATCTGAGGTGTCAGTGGCAGGTCATGTTGCTCTGGGAGAGACTCTCAGTTTGATCCCTTGCCCTGCTTGGTTCAGGACTATAAATCCTGCTTGTTTAGCTCTTGGGTGATTTTAAAGTAAGTGTCAAGGTGGAGGTTAAAAATCCAGAAGGAGGGTGGAAAGGGGTATTTCTGCACCTCGTTTGTCTTGACTGATTGTGACTTAAAGCAAATGCTGTGTGTCAGAGGGAAGCTGAGAACCCTCCCTGTGCAGGAACTGTCTCAGGGCTTCACAAGGTGCTCAAATTCCAACCACACCAGCTCATTGTCTGGTTCTGTAAGAAGCAGCATCCTAAAATGTGATCTGCATAGTGTCCCTTCTTCTGGAATGTTCAGAATGTGTCCTTCCCTTCCCAAGCACACCACGTGTGCCACAGTGTGTGTGTGTGGTCCCTGTGCTGTGCCCATTGTTCCTCACTGCCCTTCCTTCCCCAGCTGGGATTGTCGGAGGATCATCATCAACATAACATTAATTAATGTCCCAAAAGCCTGTTAATAACAGTGTTTAGTGTTGGCAGAGAGCTGAGATTTCTGACTGTTGCGTGAACATGAAATCATTCCAACAGACTTGCAAGACGGCACGAAATAGTTCATTGGAGCCCAGTTTCCTGGCTCAGGGACAGCAGCAATGTATGGAGCTGGGATGCAGGGACTGGAAAAGCACCCTCCAGCCTCAGGTTTCTCTCTCTAAGTTTGTCTGAGGTTCCCTTTAGCAAGGAGGATGTGGCCAGTACTGTTTGGTACCTTCAGCAGTGGCACAGACTGGTTTTGGCTGAGCTGCTGCAGCAGGGTGGGGGTGTTTTTGATGGGAGCCCTGACCTGCAGCACACAACTGAACCTGCTCTGGATTGTGTTCCCATTGGGAATATCCCCATGGCAGGCAACCTGTCAATATTGAACCCAGGCTTGAACTTGCAGACCAAAGGTGCTGTTTGGGCTAAAGGGTTAGTGTGAATTGCTGTGGTTTTCAGTCCCCCTTGGCTCAGAGTGGTGCTGATGCTGAGGGCAGGGTCAGCTCCCCATTGGGACTGTGTTAGCACATCCATAGCTCCACTGCTGTCTCCTTGAATGGCCTTTTTACCAGTTACAGCTCTACCTACAAACCTGTGCTTTCCCTGTGTCCAAGATGAGCCAGGAAATTCAGGTAGCTTGAAGCCTTGACTAAGATTTAAGGGTCTGTCCCCCAAGCACAGCAATTGGCACTGCTGCAGTAGTGCCTGTGACCACTGTCTGGCTCCAGCACTGATGGACATCATCATGTTGGAGATCTCCATGGAACTCTCCTTTTGGACAAGAAAGCTCTTATGGGGCAGTGGCTGAACTGCTCCAGTTTATAATCACAGGATCATAGATTGGTTTGGCTTAGGGGGGACCTTAAAGCTCTTATCATCCCACCCCCTGCCATGGGCAGGGACACCTTCCACCAGACCAGGTCTCTCCAAGCCCTGCCCAATCTGGCCGTGGACACTTCCAGGGATGGGGCAGCCACACCTTCTCTGTGCCAGGGCCTGCCCACCCTCTGAGAATCTAATCTAACCCTGCTCTCTGTCAGTGGGAAGCCATTCCCTTTTGTCCTGTCCCTCCAGACCCTTGTCCAAAGTCCCTCTGGTGTCTTTGCTATAGGCTCCCTTTAGGTACTGGAAGACTGGAGTGGGGTCTTCCTTAAGCCTTCTTCTCTGCAGGCTGAGCAACTCCAATCCTCTCAAGCCTTTCCTCATAGGAGAGGTGCCCCATCCCTCTGATCAGCTTGGCTTAGAAGGGACCTTAAAGCTCATTTCATTCCACGCCCTGCCATGGGCAGGGACACCTTCCACTAGCTCAGGTTGCTCCAATCCCCATCCAACCTGTCCTGATGAATCTGGTGGTTTGAGGCAGTGTATCCCATTTCTTGGTGGTCCTCAGCCTGTCATTGGGACAGCTCAGTAGCTGGGGATGAGTTGTTGTGTTTGGGATGGGGCAGAGGCTGAGTGGGTGCTCTCAGGGTGGGGGGCCCTTGGGTGGGGTGGGCAGTGGTGGTGTTTTGTTCTCTGTTCCTTGAGTGGGAGCTGTTGCAGAAACGCTCTGTTGTTCCCAGCTGAACTGTCCTCTTCTGCCTCTGTCCTGAGAAAGAGAAATGAACTCTCAGTGTAACAACATCTGTCTGTAGGAACAACTCTTTGCGTGTTCCAGCACTTTCATTTCCAGTTCTGGGGTGAGTGCAAAGCCCAGTGGAAGTCACTCATGGGGCTCAGAGTCTCTTTCTGGATAAAATTGCTCAACACAGATTGAAAAAAGCTGTGGATGAGACTGTCTTGTTGTCCGTGGGAAACATTCCAGTTCAATTTGACGTGTGGATGTGAGTTTAGGTTCATCTTTCCCTCTGGCAGGGCAGGGAAGGGGGACAGGGAGATGGAAGATGAGCGGAAAAAAGCTTTTATTAGGCCATATTGTCTTTAGCCTGACTCAGAGAGAAACTATTAAAAAGTGGTTTCTTTGCAAGAATTGCAAGAGATTTCAGTTCTCCTCATGTGCATCACTCCGAACTCTGTGCTGCGCCTCCCTTGACCTTTCAAGGCAAACCCCTCCTTTCCTGATTCCCCGAGCTCAGGGATGGAAAGTTCCACTAAAGCAGCGGCGTGAAGGAGCAGGAATGGGACTTGGGAATGAAGTTCTCAATTAGCCCCAGAGTTTCTGAGCCTTCACTTGAGGCAGATGCTCTGCAAGAGCCACGGGGCTGGAGTGTAGTGCTGGCTGAGACCTGCACAGTCTCAGATAAACTCCAGGCTGCTTTGACAGAGTGAGGGGTTTAAATTCCTGGAGGGGCCTTTTTTTTTGGCCTTTATTTAATTTTTCTCCCTCTTATTACAGGTAGGCAGCTGCCTGTGAGTGCTGCAAGTGCTGCTTCCCCTGAGCAGCTGCAGCCTCTGCATTCCCAGTGCTGGGATGGCAGCTTTAAAGGAGGAAAGGACTAATCTCCTCCCCTCCACCTCCTTGGCATTGGGATCCCCTGCTGAGACTGACAGCAGGAGACCAGGCAGAGCAAAGTGTTGCTTAGGTGCTTCAGATGTTCAGCCAGCTGTGCTCCCACATCCCTGTGTTTGGGACCCTTGCTGCAGGAAAGATGTGCCTGTGGCAGACAGGCTATGGAAGCAAAAGAAATGCAACTGGAGCCTGGCAGGCTCTAGTGAAGCCACATCTGGAGTATTGGGTTCAGTTCTGGTCTCCATAGTTCAAAAAAAGTCGAGTTGCTGCTGGAGAGGGTCCCAGCAGAGGCCACAAAGATAATGAGGGGTCTGGAGCATCTCTGTGATGAGGGGAGACTGAGAAAGCTGGGCTTGGTTAGTCTGGAGAAGACTGAGAGGGGATCTTATCAATACACATAAATATGCACTGGAAAATAGTAAATAGGCACTGGCACAGGTTGCCCAGAGAAGTTCTGGATGCCCCATCCCTGGAAGGTTAGGGCTGGTGGAAGGTGTCCTTGATCACGGGAGGTGATTGGAATGAGATGACCTTTAAGGTCCCTTCTAACCCCAAACCATTCTGTGATTCTATGAAATATCTCCAAGTGATGCCAAGAGGATGGTGCCAGGCTCTGCTCAGTGACAGGACAAGGAGCAATGGCCATGAACTAAAACACAACAAGTTTCACCTCAACATGAGGAAGAACTTCTTTCCATGGAGGGTGGCAGAGCCTGGAACAGCTGCCCAGGGAGGGTGTGGAGTGTCCCTCTCTGGAGACATTCCAAGTCCACCTGGATGTGTTCCTGTGTCACCTGCTCTGGGTGACCCTGCCTTGGCAAGGGTTTGGACTGGATGATCTCCAGAGATCCCTTCCAACCCCAGCTAGTCTGTGATTCCATGAGTCCCCACCAGCCAGGTGCCAAATCCCACTACCCCAGCCTGTGTAATCTCAGTATTGAGCACTCACAGCAGAAGTTGATTCTTCCTTTTTCTGTTTAACTTTTCTTTTCCTGTTTTGACTCTCAGGGTGACCCTACTGCAGGGTGACAGTGTCCCAGGGCCCTGGGACGAGTGACATCTGTGCTTTGGAAATACAGGGCAGGCTCTTGGGTGGACATCACCCATCTTCATGGATTTAAAAGGGGTTGGGGGAAGCAGAGACCATCAATACCTCATCCCAGAGAGGAACTTTGCCTGAAAACATGTTTCTCTGCATTTCTTGGTTTCAAAATGCTCCACTTTTTAGCTTCAGTCATAGAATCACAGATTGGTTTGAGTCGGAAGGGACCTTAAAGCTCATCCAGTGCCACCCCCTGCCATGGGCAGGGACACCTCCCACCAGCCCAGGTTGCTCCAAGTCCCATCCAGCCTGGCCTTGGGCACTTCCAGGGATGGGGCAGCCACAGATTCTCTGTGCCAGGGCCTGCCCACCCTCACAAGGACCTCACCAGGTGAGGTTGCTCAGGGCCCTCTCCAGCCCTCAGTGGTGGAGGAGGTGCTGTCCTTTCTGATGGATCCCAAATCTCCAGCCACCACTTCTCCTTTGTCTGGGTTCAGCCCCCATCTCTTCATCCCTCTGGTGTCAGCTGGGCTTCTCCCTGCTGTGCAGGTGTCTTTTTCATGACTTTGAGGAGGAAGAGGGGAGGGAACTGCTGGAACACAGGGATTACAAACAGGTGCTTTTGTCTCTCTCAGAAGTTCATCCACCAGGACAGTTGGGTATTGAATAAAAGACTGTGCTGTCTGTGGTGTTTTAAAGATGGTCTGTAAAGTGCTTAAGGTAAAACATCTGTGAAATGTGTATATGAATATAACTGTGTGCAGCTCTTGTACTGCACTTCCAAATCCTGAGCTTTTCCTTTAAGCTCTGCCTTTGCTTAGTTCACTTAAACTAAGTTGGTTTAAGCTTTGTCCTTGCTTAGCTGTTTCTCTTGCAGCAGCTGAAGCCTCGTGGCTCTGCCCTGGGCTCTGTGCTGGGGGCTCTGGAAATGCATGGAAAATCCATGGGCAATGGGGTGTCTTGCCTCTACCAGTGCTCAGCAGCAAGATGTTTAGTAAAACTTCCAGATCATTCACTTGTAAGATGGTTTTTTTTCTTTCTTTTTTTTAAATGTTTTTCATTCTCTTTCCCCCTCAGACCTAGTGGGAATTGCAGTTTGGCCTGGGGTGTAAGGGCTCCTCACACTTGTTTGTCTCACTGAGCGGTGAAATCTGAATTTTAAAAAACCTATTTAAGCCTTTATTTTTTTCAGAGCCTTGTCAAAGTGATGCAGAGTGTTGAGTTGATGTCTGGCCTCCTGCAGATGGAAAGTTCTGGTGGGTGTTTGTCCCCCTGCAGGGGCGATTCGGTCCCCTCTGGCTGTGGCTGGGACAGCTGTGGGGACAGTGACACATCTGTTAGACAGGCTCTGCCCAAGGCCAAGCTTTGGCAGGCTGAACCGAGCTCTGGCAAGCTCCAGGGCAGGACTGGAGCCAGGCCTGGCTCTGCTGGAAGGGCTGGAGATGCAGGCAAAGACAGTGGAGAGGAACCACTGTCGGGGCTGGGAGAGCAGAGGTGGGATTCATCTTGCCTAATTTAGGGGTTTTTTTGGAGAGGGCCCTGAGCAACCTGGTGAAGTCTCTGTGAGGGTGGGCAGGCCCTGGCACAGGTTGGGCCGAGAAGCTGTGGCTGCCCCATCCCTGGAAGTGCCCAAGGCCAGGTTGGATGGGGCTTGGATCAACCTGGGCTGGTGGGAGGTGTCCCTGCCCATGGCAGGGGGTGGAACTGGATGAGCTTTAAGGTCCCTTCCAACCCCAACCAATCTGTGATTCTATGACTGAAGCTAAAAAGTGGAGCATTTTGAAACCAAGAAATGCAGAGAAACATGTTTTCAGGCAAAGTTCCTCTCTGGGATGAGGTATTGATGGTCTCTGCTTCCCCCAACCCCTTTTAAATCCATGAAGATGGGTGATGTCCACCCAAGAGCCTGCCCTGTATTTCCAAATTCTAATTGTGAACTAGTCCAGCCCATTTCTGCTTAGACATGGTAACAGGCAGGTTAGACATGGCCCAGGCAGGGCTTAGTTTATCCAGAGGTGTCTAAAGTCAGCTTTGGAGCTGTCAGTTCTCCCTGTGGTTGCAGTGATGGCTCAGGGACACCCCAGAGCCTGGGATACCTTTTAGCCACCTGAAATGAGATGAGGTGGTCTCATCCTGCCTGGCTTAACCTCTTCCCTGCTTTTCATCAGAGTCTGTTCTCTTCATGGGAATTTGGGTTCAATTTTGAATGACTAGGACATTGAGAAGAAAACTTAAGGCTGACCCTTGTGCTTGAGCCCGGGCAGGGCTGGGAGCTCTGCAGGGCTCTCAGAAGGGATTAAAGTGTATTAGTGATTATTCCTTGCCACGTGGAGGCTCAGGGATAATGGATCTGCCCAGCATCCTTAGCCTTACATTCCTTAAGCTCCTAAAGGATACCTTTTTACTGGAGTTTGTGTCCACTTGGTATCAACTTCAGACACCACCCACCAAGGAGAATGGGCAGCACAACAGAAAATCAATCTCTGGGCACGTTATTCATCCTACACATTCCTGGATTTAATCCCAGGTGCTTGGATGGGGATCCAGGCAGGGTTGAGGTCCATGTGAGAAGCTTTTCCTGCTGCATGTGGCATAGGGGATGCATAAATAGCTCTGAAAAGACTGGGATGCTTCTAGTAAATGTGGTTACACTTCATGGACATAGGCTGGAGCTTTCTACTTTGCATTTCTTTTGGATTAAAGGAAGGATGGTTGTAGATTAAAGAGCAGTGGTGAGCTGGAGAGAAAAGTGAATGTGGAGAAAACCTTGTTATGGCCTACTTAGAGGGGATGGATGCTGTCAAGTCATAAAGTGGTAGAGAAATACCAATTTCAGTTTTTTAATTCACTTGCACTTGCAGCACAAGAGTGGAAAAGCTGCTGAACAGCATTTTCAAGAGAACTCACTGCCAGGAGTTGTATTTGAAATGAAGATTTGTAGCAGGTTTTCAGTGAAACTTTTTCTTCAGGAATGAAAAAGGGGAGATGAAAAGGTCATGTCAGGAGCAAGTATTTCTTCAGGTGTCTGGTGCTGTTGAAGAGCTTCTTTAGGGCTGTTTTACTCAGTATGCTCAGTGAGGTTCCTGCTGGCTCTGCTTTCAGTTCCCATCACTCTCTGTAGCTCAGAGTTCAGCAAAGGTGTAAACACACGTTGAATTGTGCCTGTTCAGCAGTGCTTGTGCATGAGGCACTTGCTGTACCTGAGACTTTCTGAGTGTGCTCAGACTTAGAGATGTGTCCTGTCACACGAGGACGGAGCACATGGAGCACCCAGTTAGAGGCAGTGGAGCAGTGGCTTTGCCTGGGATTGCAATTCCTGTTCTCCTTTTACCAGACCAGATACTTTGGTTGAGGAAACTGGAGTTACCACATCTTGGGAAGTGATGCAGCTCCTGACATGAACTGGTTCCTTGTGTGGAGCTCTGTAATTCAGATGCTGAGGCTTTGGTGCTTCCGACAGGAGCCCAGTTTCTGGAAAACATGCAATTCCAGCCTAGTCAGGGATTTGTTTTAGTGCTGCCAGGAAAGGGAACAGGAGAAAAGGTCTCACACTTACTGAAGTCTCTCTTCCCATTCAGTCCTTGGCCTCTGCTGAGTTTTCCAGCCTTGATGACAATTCCCATAAGCTTTTGTCCCGTGGATGTGTGTCCATGAGGCACCAAACCCTGGCACTCTGGGGTGCATCCCACTCAGCCCAAGGATTGGTGGCAGTGCTGGAAGGACCTGGCTTTGCCCTGAGCATGAAGAGTCAACAGCAGGAAGAGTGGCTGCCAAATCCTGTTCAATCCCAGCCACACTCCTGGCAGTTGCCAGCAGGTTCTCCAGTTCCCTGCAACTTCAGGGACTAGGGAATTCCATATCTCTGTTCAGTCAAATCTCTAGTCAGACAGATTGGGAAGTCCAGTGGCTGTTTATAGAGGATTGATGCCACTTCCATGGTCAATCCCAGTGCATTTTACACACTTAATAATGAGTGTGTGTGTGTAGGAAACTGTGTGTGAGATATTAATTTTAGCTTCATGGGTTTTTCATGGAGTCTGTGATGCTTTCTGGAGTATTGCAGTTACTCTTTTCCCTTGGGCAACGCTCTCATTTACCTTGTTTTGGTTGCCTTCATGGCAGGTAGAGCAATTCTTGCCCTCTGCTTATTCAGTTTATCTAATAGTCAGCCACTGAAGTTATTTGACTGCTCTTGTGGGAGAGCACAGTGTTTAAATCAACAAATATTGAAGGCTTCATTCAGCCAGGTGCCTAAAGCTGAGCTCTAGAAACCTCCAGCTGTGGTTAGGGAGCTCCTTTTTTGTTGGTTTTTTTTAATCATGGCACTGATTTTGCTGCAATAATTGCTGAAATGGCCACAGCACAGTCTTTTAAAGACACCAAACACAGAAAGAGAAACAAGAGTCGAAAGAATAAGGGCATAGTTTTAGCTCCCTCTACCTGAAGCTTTTCAAGGAGTTAAATAAAATGGTGAAAAAAAGTATCACTTTGTGCTCTCCCAGAGTTGTTCCCCCCAAAACCAAGACCCTTGTGCCTCTTTCTGTACATAGAAGGGTCTGGGTGGCGTGAGAGGCAGCAGGTGAAGGTCATGGCCAGGATGGACTCGAGGGTCTCAGAGGTTTTGCCAGCCTTAATATTGTTTTCCTTGAGTGTTTGGGCTTCAGGAGCAGCAGGGAATGAGATGCTGATACCCAGAGAGCTGCTCTGGCTGCAGAGTTGTGCTCCAGTGTGACTCCAGGCTCTGGTACTGGAGGTGAAAATTGTCTTGATGTGAGCTGGTTGTGACTCCATCCCCTCTGCCCTCACAGCCCACTCAGACTCAGCTCTCCCTGGGTCTTCTTCTTGGGTTGCTTCTCATAACTGGCTGGTCTCTGGAAGGGAAGCAAGCCAAGGAATCCCTTACAGCAGGTTGAGGGGATCATTTTGCTGATCATCCCCATTCCTCTTGCCTGGGGAGCTGCTGGTTTGTCATGTCACAAACTTTCCTGCAAGTACATGGAATTCATACTCAGGGTTTTTTTTTTAGTTTGGGTCTGAAATCTCTGATGGGACAAATTAATTGATGGGGGAGCAGGGAAATGTTTGGAAGGGAAGGAAAAGGCAGGTTTTATGTGGGCATTGAGGTTTTAGCTGCACATGAACTTCTAGTCAGGCTGCAAAAATCTTGCTGCATTTGAATCATGTAATTATTTTGCATTTAACATGCTTCACTCCTGTGCTTACTCTGAAATGACACCATGAATCCTGGCCTGCTCTGTCCCTGTGAAAGGGCCAGATTCCAGTGGACAACATTCCCAGGAGAGCTGCGATTGCCGGGGAGTTATTCCTTGTGATGTCTCCTCATGTAGCTTTGGCTGCTGAGCTGTGTCTGTGCCACAAAAACCCACCCACCCAGCCCTGCCAGCACAGCTGCTGTGCCAGCCTGGTTTTGCCAGAGATCCAGGTGCAAGATTGGGCAGTGCTTTGTTTGCCAGGCGAGGTGTTGACACGGGGTCCAATAAATGGAATTATTGGGAGAGCTGAAGATAATGTTTACCTTGAAAAATCCATAGTTGGGAAGAAATGGCCACATCTGCAAACTGAGGCAAGTGAGAATGAGTGCCCTGCTGTCACCTGAGCCACCACCCCAAGTGTCACCGTGTGGGGATCCAGGTGAGCTGGGCAGGGGAGTGTGTGAGCAACCTGAGAGGACTGTGGCTCAGTGATCTTTGGTCTAAGGCTGGATGATCTTGGAGATCTCTTGCTGTGATTCTATGATATGTGTCAAGCAGGTTTTGCTCTTTGTTAGCCACTGGAAGCAGCTGTGGCTTCTCTTTGGAGCTCTGACACCGCTTGTGACCCTTTTGTCCTCTCTTCCCCCTTCTCCTCCCTCTTCCTCCAGGGTTTAATGCCATGGCTGCAGATGAAAGCGCTACGGAAAAGCAAGTGGGGGAACCAAAAATGGCTGTAGATGGTGAAACCAACGGTTCCTGTGAGCACAGCGAGGCTGGAGGGCACCCAAACCCGGCGAAAAACACTCAGGACAACACGAAAGTGAGCCAGCAGGACTCTAGTGCTAAACTAAATAGGATAGCAGAGAACGGCATTTCGGAGCGGGACGGCGAGCCTGGGAAGCAGAACCACCTGAAAGCAAATGACTTCACACAGACTTCTGTCACAGGGAGCAATGGATATATCCTAACCAAGCAGATGGCACAGGAGCAGCCCCTAAGGACTACCAGCACCTTTGCTTCCCTCACCGGCCATGCTGCCAAGACCCTTCCTGGAGGAGCAGGCAAGGGCAGGACTGTGGGCACCTTTGCCCAGCTCCAAGCCACCATGCCAGGCAAGCTCGGGGAGGGCAGTAAGGACATGGATGCTAAAAAAGGCCCTGCTGCTAATGCTGAAGTCAAAGTCCACAGAGCACGGAAGACAATGCCTAAACCCACCCCCAGCCTGGTAATGTATATGCACTGCCCTGCTGCTGGGCTTGCTCTTGGCTTTCTCTGGGTGTGTGAGGGGTACCTGCCTGCATGGGGATGTGTAATTCAGAGGTGGCCCACTGAATGGATTGATTTTAAAAAAAAAAATACATATTACAAATATATAGTTTTATTTTTCTCTTCCCACAGACAGAGAAGTCAAAATACAGTCACATTGCCACTATCAGCTCCTGTCCCCAGTGTGTTTCTAAATATATAATTGATCAATTGCCTTCTCCAACAGATCTGTGTGAGCCACTAAATGGCCTTTCTCTCGTGGCTCTATTGCTCATTGTCTGCTGCCATCCAGAGCTGCCTGTGAAACAAATTAGATTTCTTCGAAGGTCGACCCAAAGGAAATTAAGCATAGCATGTAAACTTGAGGCTTTTCCTAAGCTTGGAAGCTGTCAAGAAGCTGATCTGTTAGGCAGCCTGATTGCATAGCTGTAGGAATCATTAAAGGCTAAACCAGGTGATGTTTCCTCTCTGTGTTGCCTGCAGTAATGCAGCTCGTGGGGAAATGTTCACTCCACGATCCTTAGGGGTGGATTTGCCACCACTTAATGAAACAGAACTCTGCCTTTTCCTTAGGAGGGAAAAGGAATGCCATTTGGTGTGTTCATGTTATGGAGGGGAGAAGAAATGGGCCTTTCTTTGCCATGAGACAAGTTTGGGTGTTTAAGTTACTTTTTGGTTCTTTTCCAGAGGTAGGGAATAGATCCTGGAACAGGCAGATCTCCATGACAAGCAGTTGGTCTTCACCCCTTTATATTTAACTCCAGTGAGCTGGGTGCTCTCATTGTGCTGTGTCTGATGGTGGAGGGAGAGCAGCCTTTAGGCCAAGGAGGGGATTGCCAGCCCTGCTTGGCACTGGCAGTGACTCCCAGCAATTCATGGGACCTGCTGCAGCTTCCCAAGGGTGGCTCTGCTGGATTGCTGAGAGGATCCAACAAATCCAGTGTGACCCTCCCATGTCCCCACACAGCCACAGCAGCAGAGTGATGTGAAGGGCTCAGAGCTCTGAGTTGCTGTGATGTGGAGCAGGGGGAGAGAGAGGAAATAGGAAAAAGGAGGGGTGGCACCTCGCCAGCCCCAGATGGGGAAAGGTGCCTTTGGCTGTGGCACCACCTGTGCCTTCAGAAGCAGGTGGGAGTCCAAAGAGCACACCAAGACAACAAACCTGTGGGCATCCAGCCTTGATAGTAGGGCAGGAACCACCCCTGCCTGCCTTGATTTCCCAACCAGCCCCCCAAACCACTTCCCCTCTGCCTTCCCCTGACAGCTTTTGAATTCTCTGCTCTGCAGCCCCGCTGTGTTCGAGGAGGGGAAGCCCAGTTGCCATAGTGCCACCTGATGAAAAGCTCCCATCAGGCTGTCTCTTACCCAAAGAAGGCTTTGCAGCCCCAATTCCCTCACAGATTTCCTCCAGCAGCCTGTTGTGCACTGAAATTAGGCTGGGAAAACCCCCAGACCCTGGTGGAATTCCACAGGGAGTGATCCCGTGGGGCTGAGCAGTTGAAAGAGGCAATTCCCTGGTAAAAGACGACTGCTAGGTTAGGAGGGAGTGTTTTCCTCATTCATATTTTATGATACATCAAAAGAATATTTATATTCAACCCTTGGGCTTTAAGGTCTGTCTCTTGGAAGTGGCGGGTGGTGTTTGGGAGCACTCGGAGAGCCGGGACACGACTCCCTGGGAAGGTGCCGGTGATCCTTATTTGCTCACGTGATAAAAGTGGCTTCAAAAACCAAAGCCTGCACTTGTTGGGCTGCTCTAAAAAGTACATAGCCAGTCCTCAGCTCCTCTGGCCATTTGCCTTGGGCTTAAAATAGGGAGAGAAGCAACATTCCCAGGAAGGATGGTGGGAAGAGGCTGTTCCCACGTTCTCCGCTCGAGCCTCTGCCATTTAATGTGAACCCAAGATTTGATCTCAGTTCTGCAAGACAATAAACCATCTGTTGTGTTCAGCCTTCCTGATAATTACTACCTTATTTTCCCCCATTGTCTGTCGAATTTACATGCTATTTTCTTTTGAGTAGCAGAGTCCTTGCTAGCTGTCATTTTTCTGCCCTGATTATTTCTTTGTTGAGTTGCTTAGAAGAGGCTCCTCAAGCCCAGCAGTGCTGGGGCTTTTCCTGCACCAACCTCCACGTTCACACCTTTCCCCCTTCAGAAACACCATGAAATCAGGTGCTGTATCCCAGGAAATCAATGGAGAATTCACCCAGGAGCTGATGTTACAGGACACAGCAGTTTTCTTTGCTAGTAGTTTTTAGAGCATTGTTGTTTTCTTGATAAGGCTGTTCTTGCAGAGCTGTGCTGCCTGGGAGAAGGAGGGGAGGAAGGTATTTTGTTGCTTGCAAAGTGTAAACATTTGTTCCCCCTGGCTCCTGCAGAAACCCACTGGGGCCAAAACATTGTTTTCTGTAATCCAATAGCTGTCAGGGGACCTTGGTAGCCTTTTCCTGCACATGTGAATTGGTCTCTGAAAGGAAGAAAAGAATTTTATCACCAATTTAACCAGCGTTTTCTCTGTTTAGGAGTTGCTTCCTGAATTGGGATCGAAGCTGAACCTGAAACAGGTGACAGTTTTAATTGATGTTGTCGCATGTTAAGGTGGTTTTTGCACAGAGACCTCAGAAGAATCATTGGCAGCATCATTTCTGCTCCCCTTCTGAACAGGGCAGCAACACAAGTGTTGCACCTTTTGGGAGAATCTTTCTTTCATTCCTAATCCATTTACAACCCTGTTAAGAACCCAAAAGTTTCCAGGGCCAGGCAACAGGCTGAAATCAAGTGTGTGTGTGTGTGTGTGTGTGTGTGTTTGTGTGTGTGTGTGTGTGTGTGTGTGTGTGTGTCCTGTGCTTGGAGAAGGCCCCTCTCCTTGGAAACTCCAGTTTCTGAGCTTAACATCATTAAAACATGAGGGATAAAGGCTGATGAAGGTACTGAAGGCATCCCAGAGTTCTCTTTGGAGATAGAAGGAGCAGATGGCTGAATGGGGAATCCCAAGTGCTGTTTCCATTTCTTGGTGACCATGAGGTTGCACTTTGAGCTGTGTGTCTGTGGTGGTGTTTTTTCTAAATGCTGGGGGAACTGAACTGTCAGAAGAAATAGTGCAAAAATCTTTTAAATGAGTGTTTTGGCCTGATACGCTGTGTGAGCCCAATTTCACCTGGGGGAGTCAAACCCTGGGCAGGGAGGAGGAACTTGGAGCAGGAGATGCTTTGCTTATGTTGGTGTTTGTACCAATATTCATCAAACCCTACCTTTAAGCAGTGTTGCCACTGAGTATGTGATGGCAGAGCTGGGAGTGCCTTCTCTCTGTGTGGGAAGGGCTGGGTATTCCATGGCAGTGCCCAGCAGCACTGCAGGGCTCTGGGGGAGCTCCTGGCCTAAGAACACCTTGTGCTCATCTCCTGGGGCCAGGCAGGTGGCAGCTGGAGGGTTGCAGGTCCCTGGGATTGCTCAGCAAGCTCAGACCCTCCAGTGTGCAGAGAACTTAAAATAAAATGGGGATAATGATGGGGATATTGTTTCCCTGGTGTGTGTGGGGGGAGTAAATAAAAAGCAGAGGGTGTAGTGAGCCAGAGCTCTCTGTCTGATGGCAAGGGCTCTGCCAGCCTGGCTGAACCCAGAAGGTCCATCAAGGACCCTCTCCAGAGGGATGTCTGGGTGTGCATGGGCAGGCTGAAAGTGTGAAATCCAGATGTGTGAGCTTGGCCATGATTAAATATCACAGAATCACAGAATATGCAGAGCTGGAAGGGCACACAAGGACCATCCAGTCCAGCTCCTGGCCCTGCACAGACACCCCAACAATCCCACCCTGTCCCTCAGAGCATCATCCAAACCCCCCTGGAGCTCTGGCAGCCTTGGGGCTGTGCCCACTGCCCTGGGGAGCCTGGGCAGTGCCCACCACCCTCTGGGGGAAGAGCCTTTCCCTGAGATCCAACCTGAGCCTGCCCTGGCACAGCTCCAGCCATTCCCTGGGTGTGTCCCTGTCACACAGAGCAGAGATTGGAGCTGCCCCTCCTGAGGAAGTTGCAGACCACGATGAGGTCTCCCCTCAGTCTCCTCTTCTCCAGCTGAACAAACCCAGTGCCCTCAGCCATTCCTTGTATGGCCCCTCCAGTCCCTTCACCATCTCCCCTGGTGGGAAATCTTCAGGAGCTGCCACTGCCCTGCTTATCCAGAGGGGCTGCTGCAGAGCCAGGTGGGCAGGGAAGGTGCTGTGCAGTACACTGAATTTCCTACTTAACTGGTTGTGCTGGTGCAGCTGCAGAGGCTGAAGGAGCTGCCCCAGCTGCCAACCACAGCCCACAGAAATAACCCTCCTGGCCCCCAGCAGGTCTATTTCTGGCAGGAGCTTTGTTACAGCAGCTGGTCTGAGCTGCCCTGTTTCATTTTGACTCGTTTGTGACCCTCCCCTCCCCTGGAGCTGCTCCATCTAGGAGGGCACGGGGATGAGAGCCCATACCCCTGAGTGCTCTGGTTCAGAAACCCAGTGAATGCAGGTTTGTAGGAACATCTCCACTTAAGCTCAGCCTGCCTGGCAG
Organism: Scytalopus superciliaris; assembly: GCA_013400415.1. Classification (NCBI taxonomy): domain Eukaryota; kingdom Metazoa; phylum Chordata; class Aves; order Passeriformes; family Rhinocryptidae; genus Scytalopus; species Scytalopus superciliaris. The sequence continues at coordinate 98,843 of VXBX01009831.1, read as the reverse complement.
CCTAAAGTGCTATGATTTTATGCAGATAAGTGACTGCACTTAAATCACTGTAAGTGTACCCAAGTCACAATGGAATCCCACCTCTAATGGGCACACGTTGATCAGCAGATAAAAGTTGGATCAGCTTTGCAGAGTGTCTGATCTAGATTGAACCAAAGCCTTGCAGGTTTCTGTCTTTTGCTCCAAGGTAAGGCTTGGTGAGGATCCTGAAATTCAGTAATGAACATGAAAAATACAATCCTGCAGCAGCAGAGCAAAGGGAGAAGAGCACCACTACAGCTCCTAGGGGCACTGTCATCTGCTTGTGATCAATTTTTTATAGCAGACTGATATTTCTTGCTTAAATACCACTCACCAGTTGTTAGAGGCAGATCCCTCTGGGAGCTGCTGCTTCGTGCTCTTCTTCAAAGACAGTGCCTTGGTCCAAACCCCCTTCCCCTCTGGATGGAGGGAGCAGAGCAGCTCCCTGGCAGCTGCTGCATTGCCCCGTGGCACTGCTGGCTAGTTGAGTCCTCCTGGCCAGTTGGCTTTGCTTTGCAATGCTGGAGATGAAAGTCCTTGAAAGAAGAGAAATAAGAAAGCAAGTGAATCTAAGCCTGGGGTGGTTTGGAGGGTGTCAGTCCTTCTGCAGGGCTCCTGCTGCAGGCAGGGCCAGCAGGACCTGGGCCTGTGCCCTTCCACCAGCACTGACATGGAATTCTGCTCTGGTTTCCCTTCCAACATGCTGGATTTGCTCGTGGAAAGCCCCCTGAATTGTTGGGCTGTGTGTGGGGAATGCCCTGTGTGGTCTGTCCAACCCACACGGGGGTTCGTTGGGAATGTTGGTTCTGCTTTCAGGCAAAAAGCAAACCTGAGGATATTCTCTCTTTTGCCATTTTTAGTAACTTTCTCCCTGCTGATCTTGGGCACTTTTGTGCCAGTAGTAGAAATGTGGCCAATCCCATTAAAATGTGGAAAGCAGTTGAGTTTAATTTCTGTAAACATATAAAATACTGTGTTCTTGCCCTAACCTAAGCAGTTTTCTTGACTGTATTTCTCACAATGGTGCAATTCTTGGATGTAACATTATCTATCATCTATCTATCTATCTATCTATCTATCTATCTATCTATCTATCTATCTATCTATCTATTATCTATCTATTATATATATATATACATACACAGATATATATATATATACACACACACACACAGATACATACACACACACACACACACACACATATCTATCTATCTATCTATCTATCTATATAGGTAAATAGATAGATATAGATATAGATATATGATATTCACAGCTGGCCTGCTCACCTCTCTGGGAATTCTTGTTCTTTACCATGACTGCCTGTGCCTCCAAGTGATAATCCAGAGCTCACAAGGCTTAATTTGATTTAAAAAAAAAAAACTGTTTTACCAAAATTGCCATGAAAAAAAAATCACGTTTAGCAGATGTCGTGCAGCCTATTGAAGATTTTCAATTTATGTCCATGTTGTAATTACAGAGGGAGAAAAAAAACCTCAAGCTAATAACATACTACTTCTTAATTTAAAAAAAAAGAAAAGGGATTATAATCTTCCAAACAGTCTGGCATGGTTTGAATGCGAATTCCTCATGTTTGGGAATAACAACACCTTTTATCAGTTGCAAGAATCCCCATGTAAAGGACACAAAATGCAGGCTTTGGGTACGTTTATTGCAGGCAGCTCTGGGTCAGATGGGTCTCTCCCAAGCTCATTTTTCTCATTTTAAGTTAGATGTGGAAAGCATTGGATGTTCCAGGGGACTTGGGAATTCTCTGAATAATCCTGTAGCCAAGAATTACTGTTAACCTTTACATCTATAAACTAAGGACTTTTAAGGGGTATAAATAGTATTGTTGAGACTATTCTTGGCATGCTGTGCCCAGCACTCCTGACCAACATTTTTAAGGGGTAGAGCAACAGGAGTGATCCAATGTCCAGAAAATGATCCTGTGGGCACTTCATTTGCTCATTCTATTAAACTTATTGAAGAGAAAGTTTAAAAAAATAAAAATGTTGGTCATAGTCCCTAAGTATCTCCTGAGAGTGAGAGTTTCTGATGAGACAGGGCTTTTTAATTTAGATGAAAAAGCATAATGCACTTAATTATTTGGCAGCGAGAGCAATTAAGCATTGGAACAACATATCAAAGGATATGGTAGATTTGCCATCTTTGAAATCATTAATCCAAGACTAGACGCCCTTTTAGAAAAGCTGTGGCAATTGAGCCAGAAGTTATGGGCTTGATGCAGGAATCATTGGCCCTTTGATGGCCTTTTTATGTGGGTCATTTCTGATCATTGTTACAGCCTCGCTGTGCCTGGCCCAGCCCTGGCTCTGCCAGCTCTGGGCACGTGGCACAGCCATAATTAGGAGAATCAGCCTCTTCCCTGTTTGTTCCCAAGGTCACATTATTTGACAGCAGTGCCTGTGTGAACCTGGGCTTGACAGAGGGGGTTTTATTGCTTCCTGCTTTTTATTCTGTCCTTGCTCTTGCCTGAATTCCTCCTTCTGTTTTGGTCCTTCTGCTGTTGCTTCACAAGTCTCATGAGAAGTTTTTTTCCTGCAAGTGGAACAGCATTAAAATCAGAGAATCCCAGACTGGTTTGGGATTCCTTTTCCACCCCCTGCCATGGGCAGGGACACCTCCCACCAGCCCAGGTTGCTCCAAGCCCTGTCCAACCTGGCCTTGGGCACTCCCAGGGATGGGGCAGCCACAGCTTCTCTGCCCACCCTCACAGGGAAGAATTTCTTCCTAATATCTAATCCATACTCACTCTCCTTCAGTTTGAAGCCATTCCCTCTTATCCTGTCACTCTGTGCCCTTGTAAACAGTCTCCCTCCATCCTTCTTGGCTCCCTTCAGGTGCTGAAAGGCCACAATTAGGTCACCCCAAAGCTCCTCCAATCCCAATTTTCTCTGCCTTTCCTTGTAGTCTGCTCCTGCTTTGCTGGAGCAGCCCTGCCAAACCTGCCCCTTGCATGGAGAGGTGTGGATGCAGCTGGATCACCTGTGGAATAAATCTTGAGGGCAAATCCAGTGTCAAATGTCACAGCAGAGGCAGGTTGTACCCCACTCCCTGTTCCCCCCTGTGGGAGGGAGGCACAAACAGCCTCTTGCTTTCATGTGCTTCCACTTCTCAGCAGTGCCTGCTTGGTTGGCTGTGATAGCAAAGTGTTTCACTGAACTGGACCAGGAGGCCTTGCACTGACCTTGACTTCCCTTTGCCACTCTTGGTACAAAAGGCACAGGAATAAAAGCACCATTAATGCCAAGCCATGACTGTTCAAAGAATAAATACAGATGGAAAAGGGAAACACAAACACAGGCTGGGCATCTCGGTCTGAGGCTTTTAGGGCACATAGAGTGGAGTCAAACAGACTTTCAGGAAGAGGATTTTTTTCCTAAATTAGAGGAGAAAGCATTGAATTAAACATGAAAAGGTGAGAAATGACACTTAGAGACATGGCTTTGTGTTGCACTTGGCAGTGCTGGGTTAATGGTTGGACTTGGTGATCTGAAAGGTCTCCTCTAAGCTAAGTGGTTCTGTGTGGAGCTGTGGGAACTCTGCTTGCCTGACCAGAGGTGCAGGATAGACTTTGCATGGAGCACAGACTCGAGCTGGAGCTGCCTCTGTGCCTGGGAGGGGCTGCAGGAACAGCTAACTACAACATTCCCCTTGTTTGCAGGAGGAGCTGGGATTTGGGACTGCAGGGCTGGAGTGGCAGTGCCTGATTTAAAGGAAGCCTGGGCAGGTCTCTGTAGATGCACCTTTTCTTGTGTGCTGGGAGCCTTTACTGGGGCTTGATGGTACCAAGTGCTGTCCCAAAGGAAGGATCCCTTCCTGTTCCTTTCTGCTCTTCCCAAACAGCTCTGCAGGGCTGTTCCTGGGCATGTTTGGTGTGATAGGGGCGTGTTCCAGGTGCATCCCTTGCATTGGTTTGTCTCCTCCAGAGCCTGGTCCTTGGCATTACCTGCCCCTCTGTGAGGTCACCTGAGACCTGCAGAGCCTTCAGCCAGTGAGGGAGCCACTTCAGCCAGGCTGGGAGTGTTTAGGCACAGTGCCAGGACGTGCTGGAGGAGAGGCTATGTGTTTCTGCTGGGAATGGGTGGGCCTGCCTTCAAGTGAAAGGGATTGTGGTCGAGAGAAAGGAATTAAATGAATTTTCTAAGTTTTAAAAACTACTTATTTAATGCCCGAGCCTCAGTTTGACTGTGTTTGCTTTTCCAGCATGCAAGTAAAGACCCCAAAGATGGGAGAGACAGCAGAGATCAGAAGGAACCCAAGGAGAAGGAGTTTGAGAACATGCTGGACTTTGTGAAGCCGTTGTCATTGCCCTCTCTCCCGGGCCTTCACCAGTCACTACCTCAGAACCAGAGCTATGTGGCCACCACGAAGTCGCAGACAGGTAAAAAGGAGGCAGCTGGAATCCTTAGCTGGAATCCTCTGTGTGTGTGTGCAGTGGGAGGAAAGGAGGTTAACAAAAAACCCTCTCTGTTAGCAGCTTTTCCCCACTCAGTCTCCTTCAGGGTTCCCTTTCCTGCTGGCATCAGTTGTGCTGCTGCCACAGACCTTGTCTGTCAGTTGGCTCATCTACTCTGCAAGTGTGACAATTGTGTCCCCAGACTCCCTGCTCCTCCCCTGGGCTGTTGGAATGTTCTTGCAGTCCCCTGTTGAAGTCCCCTCCCAAGTGAAGGGAGCATTTTCCTGCCCCTCTCTGTGTCCTGGGGTGCAGGTCCCTCCTGGACAGGCAGGTGAGCTCTGCCAGGCACCTCTGCTAAAAGCTTTTGTCAGAGAAGACACTTTGATCCCTCTTTCCTGTGTGATATTCTGAAGAATCTCCAGTCCATTCTGAAGGACTTTGAATAGCACCACGGCTGCTTAGCAAGAACTACAGCCTTGTAAATAAAATTAATTGGGTCCACAGAATGCTTTTGAGAGGTCTCTTCATAAATTTGTGGTGAAATTTCATCATTGTGGGAGATGAAGAAATGCTTTCAAGGAACAGGCTGTGCAACTGCAAGCAATAATCCTGGTGTTGAAGCTCTTGAAAGAGCCTGCACCAAGCATCCTTCTGCTGTCTCTTCAGCAAAGACAGCATCAGGCAGGGAGGTGTGATGTCTGATTTGATTAGGAGGCCAAGAGGGAGGCTTAACAAATTAAGACCTAATCAAAGTAGTGAAAGGAATCAAACAAACTTCTATAGTAGGTGTGAAATGAGGTTAAATGACAAACAGCTCTTTATTTAAAGTACCTTTTCCCCGTGTGTTCTTCAGTTATTGTGCCGTTGCTTTCATTGTCAGTCGGTATTGTTGGCCTTGCACTATCTATTTGAGCAAGTTGGATCCGATTCAGCCTCCTACGACATCAGCAGCACTGCCAAACACAGGCTAATTTAGGCATTTGATGCTGTGTGTGGTGCTGGAGGGGCCAGAAGGAGTGTGGAGAGGATAACTCAGAATTTGGGTGGTTTGCAGCACTGGCAGGGAGCTGTTTGTGTGTCTGCACATACGTGTGTGTCTTCTTTTGGTTGGCTTGTAAATAAATCAGCTGGAGTGGGAAGCCTTTTTCTCAGATCGTGGTTTCACAGAATCCCAGACTGGTTTGGGTTGGAAGGGACCTCAAACTCATCCAGTGCCACCCCCTGCCATGGGCAGGGACAGCTCCCACTAGCCCAGGTTGCTCCAAGCCCCATCCAACCTGGCCTGGGACACTCCCAGGGATGGGGCAGCCACAGCTTCTCTCCCAACCTGCGCCAGGACCTGCCCACCCTCCCACGGAAGGATTTCTTCCCAATATCCCATCTAATCAGCCCTCTGGCAGTGGGAAGCCATTCCCCCTTGTCCTGTCACTCCAGGTCCTTGTCCAGTACAACCCCTGCTCCCTATCCCTTCGTTCCTGAGCCAACTTTGGGTCTCTCCTGCTTCTCTTTTCCAGCTGCTGCAGTATCTCGGAAGAAGAAACGGAGAATGGGAACCTATAGCCTGGTTCCCAAGAAAAAGACCAAAGTGTTAAAACAGAGAACAATGATTGAGATGTTTAAGAGCATAACTCATTCCTCTGCAGGTGCCAAGGTAAGGGCAGGGCTGAGCCCACTGGACATGTTTGTTGCCACACACACATCCCTTGTCTTGGCACACCAACCCCAGGCGGAGGTGCAGGGATTTGGTGGCTTGTTGAGATCAACATCTTCCCTTCCAAGTCTCCATCTTCTCTCTGGCAGCAGTTTCCTGCCTGTAGCAGCCCTGCTGCTTTGGAAGTGGCATTTTGAGAGTGGCTGTTCAGATATCAACTCTAACACAAGTTTTTCCCAGTGAATCCTGGGAGAGATTTCAAGCAAGCCCCAGGTGGTGACCTTGTTGCTTCAGTGTCCTCAAGGTCTCGTGTTGCTGCTCGAGGCTGTACAGCAAAACACTTGGCTACTTACAAAAGGTTTAGACACCAACTCGCTCCTGATCAAATTCTGCTTTTGCTCCAACCCATGCCCTGAAGTTTTGGTCGTAGAATTCAAGGAGAACAGTGCTAGGCCTTCCTGAAGCACTTTGGAAATCCCAGTGTGATGTAACTTCCCATTCCATGCCCTAGAAACCTTCCTGCCCCCTTGGTGGAGCTGCCCCTCGTGTTTGAATCAGGCCCTGCTGCCCTTAACACCTCGTACAACCACGTGAGTCTGGACTGACTCCTCGTGGCTCCTCTGTCCCCACATCCAGCAGGGTTTGGTGACACATGGCAGGCTCCCAGGCTGGGTTTGCTGCCACCACTGAGGAGCTCTGGAGGGACACAGAGCCAACTCTCCTCTGGCAGCCCAAGAGCTCCCAGCACAGAGGAGTTCTGGGATGGATCCAGCTCCTCTGCCCCAGGAAACTGATGTCTTTTGTGGCTCACTTGTCACAACTTTCAGAGTGACAAGGACCTGGGTGATGCCAGCCCTCATGTGAACGGGGAAAGCATAGATGTGGACTCTGAGGAGGAGGACTCTGATGACTTGGAGGAGGAGGATGACCACGGGGCAGAACAGGCAGCCGTGTTCCCTACGGATGACAACAGGACCTCGAAGGACAGCGCATCCGATGCAGACAACGCCAGGAAGGTAATTCCCATGCCCTGGGCAGGACCTCAGGAGCAGGGTGGGACACTGCTGGGATACCTGGGGTAGGAGTGGCTTGAGTTGAGGCAGTTTCTAGGGGGTTTTTTCACCTGCAAGATGACAGAGAGCTCAGCAGCGGTACTGAGGCTCTTTGGTGGCTGTTTGCTGAGAGGGTTTCCCCACCTACCCCCCAGTTTCAGCCCCACACCCTGCAGAACCCCCACCATATTTAGTCCTGGGGTGCACTGAACCAGTAAGAGCCATCTTCCTAATTTTGCTGGTAACAGTCTGAGAAAGCACCAAAAATAGTTCATTTTCCCCCCCAAATCATTCTACAGAGTGCAGACACGAGGCTGGTTTGGATTATCAAGGAATTTGGTTGGAAAACTTCATTCTGGAGCCAGTTTTTCTTTCTCCCCCTGTACCATCCCCATGAATGTTCCATGATGTGACTGGAACACACTGAGCTCCACCCTTGGAGCTCCTGTCCTGTTGGTGCACAGCAGGGTGGGGCTGGGTGGGGGACACAGCAGGATGATGAGGGATGCCCTGATGGGTGCTGGGCACAGCAGGATGGTGGGGGATAATTTGAGAGACCCGACCTGACTGACTCTGTTCTTCACCACTTCAAATGGTGGTTGCAGATTGATGATGGCGAGTCTGAGGAGGAACAAGAGTCTGTAGAATCTGGGGAGGAGGAGGAGGATGGAGACGAGTCTGACTTGGTAAGTTGGGTTGCTAAATGTGTCTTTCATCCTGTGGCCTGTTGATAATAATTTCCCCTTTGCACTGCTGCCAGAAAGAGAGAGAGAGCAAAGCCGTGCAGTTTCAGGTCTCCTTGACAAAACTCACGCTCTGAAACCACCCACACACAGAGTATTGTTTTCCACAAGGTGCTTAACCCTGATCTGTGGTACAATTAATTGCCTTCTGATGCTAACTAATGGGCTTTTGTTGTTTTCAACAAGGTGTTGACTGCTTTTAATCATTTGAATGTTGGTGGAAGCATTTAAGGGTGCTTGAGTTCTTGAAATGCACAGTTGGCAAGTGGTAGGGAGCCAGCAGTGCTTTCTTACCAACCCGAGGCTCTGCTGGGCTTTTTGGAGCTCAGGTGGAGTTGTTCCCAAATCCATTGACCCCGTCCCCAGCCTAAATTCGCACTGATCTGACATCCACCTCACTGTCCCAGGTGAGCAGCTCTTACCAGGAAGACTTAGCAATAACAGACAGACAGACAGACAGACACTCTCCCTGGGAGGTTGGTTGTGTAGGGAGAGGTCAAGATTTCTACCTCTTATTTTCAAATGGTTGGTGAAGAGAACCTGATGATTTTCTTTATTTAAACTGTTGTTCATTTATTGTCTCCGTCCCCCACTTCCCCTTTACTTAAAAATTGTGCTCCCTTTCCACAGCCTCTCAAGTTGAGGAGCCAGCATTTAAGGCACCCCAACTCTTCAGTCACCTTGAGAAAATTCTTGGCTTCATTTTCTTGATGTTTTGAGCTGAAGGTAGAATCATAATTACAAAATACACCAAAGGAATTGTTGAAGCTCTTGAGGGTCTTGTTCCTCGTGCTCTTGACACCCCAGGAGCCAGAGAGGACTGAGCAGCAGGGGTTTTGTCTCTGCCTTTTCTTTGGGTAGCTGAGGCCAGTCTGTAGCACTAGCCCAAACCAAGGCTTGAGTGTGTACTCAGTGCAAACCCCAACGTTGTATCTCCCTGGTTTGTGCTGGTTTGTGCTCTGGTGAGTCAATCAGCTCCCCAAACAACACAAACCTTTCTCCCACAACTGGGGGTAAAGCAATGGGATGGTTACTGGGGCAGCATTTCTCTCTTCCCTCACTGTGAGGACAGGGCATGGTGCAGCTGCCTGTGAAGGCAGGGCCTGATCCAGCTGCTGTCAGTGGGAGCAGGAGGTTTTTCCTAGGCTTTGGTGGGAGCTGGATAAGCATCAGGAGCCGATGTTTCAGTTTGAACATGAGTTCTATGATGGATGGCTTAAAGGCTGCCTGAGAGGGTTGTGGTGCCTCATTCCCCCATTCTAATGTTGACTTTGAAACCCCACCCTGGACAACTCTATTTTTTTAAACCAAACCCCAAACTCTGTTTAGATTCATACATGTGGCTGAATGTTGGCTTCATGATCAGTCTGTGCTACCCTGTGCCTGGCTCAGGGAAGGGGCTGATCTGCTGCTGTAGAGTTCAGCTCCCTGGGTCCATCCCAAACCTGTCAGGCTCTTCATGTGCAAGGCAGGGTTTTTCTTGGCATTTTCTAGCATGGCTGTGGAGCAACGTGAACGTTTTAGTTTGAACCCCCTCCCTGCCAGAGCTCAAGGAGCATTTGGCCATCACTCAGGCACATGGTGGGATCCTTGGAGCTGTGCTGTGCAGGGCCAGGAGCTGGACTTTGCTGATCCCTGTGGGTCCCTTCCAACTCACGATTCTCCAGTTTTTGGGGAAGGCAGCAGTGTGTGTGTGCTGCACCCTCGCAGTGCTGCACAGACATGCTTGGCTACCCCTGTGAGGAGCGTGGGGTGAGGGCCTCCATGGAAGAGAAAGTGCAGCCTGCAGTGCTGAAATGACAGGAAATACACCCACACGTGTGCCTGGGTTTCCTTTTCGGTGCTATAAAGGCATCTGAGCACCCCTTGGTTTCAAACCCCTGGCCCTTCAAGGCCTTTGTGCACTGCTGGAGCTGCACCACGGGCTCTTCCCCCACCCACACCAAGGCTCTTCCCCACCTCACCAAGGCTCTTCCCACGGGCACAAGGAGCTGCTGGGACACTGGTGCCAACATGCCTGACATGCACGTGGCCTCTCTGGTTATTCAGAGCTCGGAGTCCAGTGTCAAGAAGAAGCTGCTGAAGAGGAAAGGCAAGACGGACAGCCCGTGGCTGAAACCCACCCGCAAGAGGAGACGGAGGAATAAAAAGAAACAAGCCAGTGTGTTAGGTAATTAATTGTGTTTTGTTCTTCAGCTACCACCCAAATCAGCCTTCCAGGTGGAGGGGGAAGGACCTGAGGCCTGAGAGTCTGCAGAGCTCCCTCTTCCTTCCTGAGCTTGGGCTGTGTGATAGACCAGGGTGTGAACTTGCCTCTCACTGGCAGTTGCATTGGGGTCACTTTAAGAGCAGAACACACATGAGGTGACTGTCCTTGGCATGCTGGAGGAATAGTCTTTTGTTCATGAGCTGCCTTTATTTTCAGATCCAGAACAGATCTTGTGGAGGAAGATGGACTTTTTATATGGGCCAGGGATGACAGGCTAAACTGAGAAAGGGAAGGGTTTGTTGGGGTATTAGGAAGAATTGTTTTACTCAGAGGGTGGGCAGGCCCTGGCACAGGTTGGGCAGAGAAGCTGTGGCTGCCCCATCCCTGGAAGGGTCCAAGGGCAGGTTGGACAGAGCTTGGAGCAACCTGGGCTAGTGGAACATGGCAGGGGGTGGAACTGGATGATCTTTAAGGTCCCTTCCAACCCAATCCAGCCGGTGATTCTGTAATTCTCTGACTCATGTCCATGGGAACTCCTGTCCCATGAGCTTGGGGAGCATGTTTAGATGCAGAAGGAACAGAAAGGACCATCAATTCTGCTCCAGTCCTTTCATATGCATGTTTATGCAGCTGAGTGAAATGTGTAGGTTGGCTTTGCTCATTCTGAAAGCACCACAGTGTTTGTCATGAGCTGCCTCTGGCCCATCTCAAGTGTAGGGGTCGTTCAGGTGGTCACTCTTGTTTTTTCCTGAGTTACCCAGCACTCAAAAGAAGGTTTCAGTTGCCTCAGCCATGGTGGTAATAACCACATGGGTGAAATAAAGTGCACAGTCTCTGATCTGCAGCTGTGCCTTCAGCCTCATTACTAAGGTTTCACACATTGATTGCCACCAAAGCGTTTGTTCTTTCAGGCTTGCTAATTCAGTGCAAACAGGCCATTTTTGTGGCTCCTGCTGAGCTACTTGACCGTGTTTCAGCCTCTGGTCTCTGCCTGGGGTCTCAGTCCTCTGCCTTGCTCCTCTTCCTCCCAAGATGAAGTAGGGACTGTTGCTCCCTTTCACAGCAAACAGTTAATTCTTCATTTCAGATGCAGGCTGGTTTTCTGCTCCTTCAATAAAGGTGGCAACTGGTCATCCAGGGCAACCACACTCTTGGCTGAGCTGGAGTGGGAGAAGCAAACTGGGGGAGAAAACCAAGCTGAGGGAGTGTGGAGTGATTGACGTTCCCACTCAGACTCCAAGGGATCCCCACACAATCTCTTCCTAGCAGCAGCTTTGTTCACTTAGAGCCAGAACTTGGCTTTTATGTGTTTCCCCTCCCATTAAGCTGAAAATGTCACTTGTCTCATCCCCTTCCCGAGGTGCACAAGGGGCTGGTTGGCTCTGCCTGGCTGGAGTGTTGTCCCTGAGCCCTGTGCAGCAGGTTGGAGGCAGGAGGATGCTCTGAGCCCTGTTCATCCCTTCCTTGTGCTGTGCAGGCCTTGTGGAGGCAGAACTTGCCTCATTTATCCTTTTTGCTGGTTGTTACCTGCCTGAGAGGGGGTGGGAGCTCCGTCTGACCAGCCAGGGAAGGGAACCTGCCATGCAGATGTTGTGTTTCCACCATCCCTCGTGGTTGCCATGAGGATCCTGGGCCAGCCATGGCCCTGCAGCCCGTGGGGTGGGTGGTGCTGGGGGGGTTTGTGCCAATTCAGCCCTTCCCGTGCAGGTGCTGAAGCCTATAAAGCATCGCTGGGTGGCAGGGAGGGCCCCAGCCAGGAGAACAGCATGGAGTACATGGAGGTGTCCCTGGACTCCCTGGACCTCCGGGTGAAGGGCATCCTGTCCTCGCCCGCGGCGGGTGAGTGCTGGCCTGGGGCTTGGGGTCGGGGCTGGGCTTGGATTTGGGGCCAGGGCTGGGCTTGGGGCTGGGTGTGAATTTGGGTTTGGGGCTGGGGCTGGGTCTGCCTTTGCCTTTGGGACTGGGGCTGTCTTTGGGCCTGGGTCTGGCTTTGGGGCTGAGTATAGGTCTGGCTTTGGGGCTGGGTCTGGCTTTGGGGCCGGGTCTAGCTCTGGCTTTGGGGCCAGGTCTAGGTGTGGCTTTGTGGCTGGGGCTGGGGCTCCCTT
>VXBX01009831.1:48056-76058 GCA_013400415.1 Scytalopus superciliaris | reverse complement strand
GATCTCACCTGAGCAGGGCAGAGGGGCAGAATCCCCCCCTCCCCTGCTGCCCACGCTGTGGGCTGAGCCCAGGACACCCTAGGACAGACTTTGTCATGCCCATGGGGTGGCAGTGAGGGGGTGACATGCCTGGTGTGCTCACTGAGTGTTAACTCCTCCTCCTCCTCCTCCTCTCCCCCCTCCTGCAGGCCCAAGAAGCTGCGGTTCCATCCGAAGCAGTTGTACTTCTCTGCGAGGCAAGGGGAGCTGCAAAAGGTCCTGCTGATGTTGGGTAGGTGCCTCCTTCCCAGGCCAGGGCCTGGCTGGCAGCACTCCCAGCTCCTGCCAGCATCCAGTTCCCAGCATGTCATATCCCCCACTACCCCTTGGGAGTGCAGTGAGAGGAGAAATCCACTTCTGCCAGTGGTGTGTCATTGGAAAGGGCTTCGGCTCTCTCTGCAATGTGGAGTGTTCCCAGCTTGTTCCTGTATTTGAGCACAGTGTTATCCAGAGGAGCTGCCTGTGTCCCCAAAATGATTTTTCCATTCCAGCATACCTTGGGATAGATGGGTATTTGCATTTGTAAAAAGATGGGAGTCACCTTAGGAAGCTGAGACCCATCAGCAAGGGAGCAAAACAGGAGAGCCTTCAGTACATGGGGTTTGTTTTGGGGGTACATAATTGTCTGTCACAGGATGACTTTGAGGTGCTGAGCTTGTTTTCACCAACAAATATCCCTGAGGAATCTCCCCCTTTGAAGAACACAATGTTTCCCCGGGATCATTTCCTTTCCACTCCAGTGCTTTGCTGTACATTTTTGGACACTTCCTGTTCTTGTCATTTATCAGTTTCTTCTTTTTTTTTATTTTTTGTCTAGCAACTGTTTGCTCCATTGTTCCTGTCTTCAATAGCACAAAAATCTTATTCATTGGTATTTAACTACAGCCTCATCATACACAACATGTTATCATGCCCAGACATCTTTGTCTGCCTGTCAGCATCATCTCTCAGTCTTTGCACAGCTGTGAGAATCTCTGGCCAGATCCCAAGCTTGTGTTAGCTGGAGAAGTTCCTTCCACGTTGTGGCCCTGTGTTTGCAGGGATGCAACAACAATCACTAATATTAATTGCACTTAACAGTGGTGAGACAAACAGGCCAGGTAGTTCCAACTCTTTATTTCCAATTTCTGGGTTGCTTTAAACACAGCAGTGTTTTTTCTCTTTTTATTCCCTGTATAGTGTTGGTTTTGAGATGAATTGAGAGTCTGGGGGATGTGGCCTGTGTAGACATTGTAATGCCTTGAAGGTCTTGAATTCCTTGGTGTTTCTGAAGCTCTTGGTATGAGGCTTCACAGAATGTGCTGAGTTGGGAGGGACCCACAAGGATCAGCCAGTCTAACCCTCAGGCCTGCACAGCCCCATCCCCAAGAGTCACCCCCTGTGCCCCAGAGCATCATCCAAACCCTCCTGGAGCTCTGGCAGCCTCGGGGCTGTGCCCACTGCCCTGGGGAGCCTGAGCAGTGCCCACCACCCTCTGGGGGAAGAGCCTTTCCCTGAGGTCCCACCTAACCCTGCCCTGACACAACTCCAAGCCATTCCCTGGGTGTGTCCCTGGCCCCCACAGAGCAGAGATCAGTGCCTGCCCCTCCTCTGCCCCTGCCAGGCTTGCTGCATATCAAATGTCCCTGGGACTGCCCCTGGAGCTCTCTGGTTTAAAATGTGTAGTGAGACATGAGGAGGGCTGAGGATGGGCTGGAAACCCAACCTCTCAAAGCCTCGAGTTGAGATGTGATTCTCCTGTTACACTTTGATCTCTGAATTGTGGTTGAAGGTGTCCCTGCTCTGTTTTTCAGTGGATGGAATTGACCCTAATTTTAAAATGGAGCACCAGAGTAAGAGAACCCCTCTCCATGCTGCGGCCGAGTCTGGCCACGTGGACATCTGCCACATGCTGATTCAGGTCTGTCTCCACTTACATTCTTCTGTAGAAACAATTTGCTGTGGTTTTTGATTCTCCTGCCCCACGTGGCTGAAACACTCTTGGAAGTGAGCACTGAAACATCCCTCCTGTTAAAAAACCTCCTTGCTCCCAGGGTTTGCTAAGGGTGGAGGGGTGGAGAGGAACGTGAGGTCTTGGGGGTCACCACTGGAGATGTCCTCCCATCGTGCTGCCAGGTTGAGTTTCTTGACAAGGGCAGTGAGGCTCTGGAGCCTGGAAGCTCGCAGATCCTGCCTTCCATTCCTTGAATAACTCCAGCAGGATTTTCCTCTACAGTGTGAATGTCCCACACACGGAAAGGAGGGAAGGAAAGGTGCAAGTTTGGTTTATTGCCTGAGATTTGGACTCTAGTGGAGGGAAGATGGTCAAAGCCGTAGGGATGTTGTCATTGAACCTGCTCCAAAATGATGTGAAGGAGAAAAAGAAGGATTAAAAAAGTTACAGTATTTCTTTTTTGTAGTGGCATGAATAGTCTGGAGTGCCTGGAAGTGCATTTTGTTTACCCTGTGGGACTGGGAAACCTTAAAGGGCTTGTCAGAAAGTCTGGCAATGAGCTGCTGGGGTGGTGCATTTCAGCACCTCGAGGCAGAGCTTCTGGGTGCTGTCTGAAGGCAGTTCTGGGCCTACCTGGCTGCTCTCACTCAAGTTACAGCACATGAAGACAAGAGAATGAGCAGAAGGAGCAAAATTTGTGAGCTATTACAAACAACTCAATTATCAGGAGTGTTGGTTTGTTTCCAAAGTGCTTCATCTTCTTGCCACTTCCCTGCAGCAGCGCAGGATTTGGCTGGGAATGGCCCCAGCTTGTTAAGCTTGAAATGCCTCTTTGGTCTGGTTTAAATAGCTGTGTAAAAGGAGTCAAAACAAAGGAATTCCGTGGGAGGCACCTGGAAGCTCCTCGTGCCAGGTGAAGCTGAGGCAGCGTGTTGTCTCACACATGCACATGGGCATGGCCTGCCAGGAGTTCTGTGTTTGTCTGAGAGCTTTTGGGTTTAAGTATTGGGGTGGTTCCTGAGCTCAGCCCAAGAGTTAGAACAGGCAGGATGCAGGACCCAGGCCATGTTTTGGGAAGGAGTGAGGTGCTGGGTGAAGGCACTCCTTGTTGAGCTGAACATGGAGTTGTGTCCCCTTCTGCTGAGCTCAGAGACCTCTGTGGAAATGGTACTGCTCCTTCTGCAGGCACAGTTAAGCAATCCCCAGGATGTTCTTTACAGCTCCTGTTGCAATCAGCAGGTTGTTCCTACTGCTTGTGGCAGTGGGAAGAGCTGGATAATCACTTGTTCTAGTCCAAGTGATGGACCAGGGGAAAACAAAGCTGCTGGCAAGAGGAGGAGGCTGATTTTTCCAAGTTGTTACACAAACATTATCTAGAAAGTAGGAGTACAAAATCCATTAATACCAGCTCTTGGTTTCCTTACAGTTACTGGCTGTGGAAGGCAGGAAACAGGGCAGGCAGTGTGTGTGCTGCTCTCCAGAGCTGCACTGCCTTCTTTCCTGGTTTTATTTCTCCTTCTTTTTTTCCTCCCCTTGCTTAATATGGCTAAATTTCAGGAAAAAAAACCCACCTTGCTACTGAATCTCTGCTCCCACATCCTTCCTCTTCCAACCAGCAGTGAGTAACTGTCCTTGCCTCTGCCCTGTTCTCTCCCCAGGCTGGTGCCAACATTGACACCTGCTCTGAGGACCAGAGGACCCCACTGATGGAGGCAGCAGAAAACAACCACCTGGAAACTGTGAAATACCTGATCAAGGCCGGAGCTCTGGTAGATCCTAAGGTAGTTTATTCCTTATCTTTTTCTCCTGAAGAAGCCTCTGTCCAGCATTTCTTTCTTGGTAGGTTTGGAGTTTTGGAAGGGGAACTGAGCTGGTTTGTCTTGGAGCAAAGGCTCATTTTATTGCTGCAGAGCCCTGGCCATGAGTTGTTTGGGGCAAGTGTTGCCACTTTCTCCCTTGGTTTGTGGCCCCAAATGCCAGGGATGTTTGATTTCATATGAGCCCACTAAGTCTTGGTGTCACAAATCCATTGCAGTGAATTCTGAGGATGATTTCAGAGTTTCCTTCTCTATAGACTCTCATAGTGAGAATTTTGGGGTGATGTTTTAAAATGGGCTGGTAAAAGGTGCTTGCCAAGCCAGTAAAAAAGACAGGAAGCTTTCCTTTCCAAAGGACTGATGTGTGGTTTCCTGCAGTCACGCTGCAGTGGCAAAATTGAACTCCATTTTCAAACTCTACCCTTTAATTTAAACCAATACAATAAAATGCAGCTGTCTGTTTGCCTTTAGCATGCTCTGGTTGCTCTGCAATCTTGGAAAATATACAGATTGTTTATTAGTTCCATAAATCAGAATCTGTTTGGAGCACAGGAACCTTCCCCATGTGCACTTATTGTCACAACCTGCTGCTGTTGGCTGGTTTTGTGAAGGCACTGGCAGGATTGCACAAGATATATCCAGTGCTGCTCATCCCAAAGGGATCCTTGAGAGCTTGGGAAGGGGGAAAGGGCAGGACAGGCATGTGTGGGGTCATTCTGGTCACTGTCCCAAGTGTCTCAGAGCAGTCCTGACACCTCTCACCTGATTTATCCCCATGGAAAAGAGAGGAGTTTGTGCTTCTAAAGGGGAAGGGAAGGAAAAGAATTCTGAGCTTGCAGAAGCAAATTAGAAGCCTGAGATCACGTCTGAAGTCTAGACTAGTTTATTATGTTAATTAGTTTCTTGCACCAAATTAGTCATCTGCTTGAAAGCGGCAACATTTCGGTTTGGAACCGTTTCCGTGAGAATTCCAGCCATTTCCTGGTGTGTGTGTGTGTGTGTGTGTGTGTTTGTGGAGCCCACCCAGCCCTGGGAGTGCAGTGGAGGGGCTGCTGAGGGCAAGGGTGGGCTGGGTGGGGGCTCCTCACACCCCAGGGTGGTCCAGGTAACTGCTGATCCACTCAACAGGGTGTGAAAGCCACTGTTAAGATCTGCCTTCTCCCCACGGGGCTGAGGAGCTGCACTTGGCTCTTGCCAATCCAAGGGGAAAGCTGTGGTGTTATCCAGGTGGGACAGGCATCTACAGGGGTGTAGAAGCTCCTTCTGTTATCCCAAGAAGCCCATGTGGTGCAATCCCTGACCTGAGATGTCCCATCCTTGCTCAGAGAGTTGCTCCCTCACCATAAAGCCCATTTAGCTCCATCCCAAAACTCCCACCTCCAGTGTTGCTTCCAGGGGATTAACTGGAAGGAGTCATTTGGTTTTCAGTCTTTCATTTCCTCCTCCTTAGTTCCTGCTCTCTGGGCCTTGCTGTGTGCAAAGCTCCTGGGATATAAATGCCTGATAAAAATCAGGCTCCAGCCAGCGAGATCTTTGGTGTAAGTGTGGGAGAGTCTCTGCCATGACTCACAGCCTGTCCATCTCTGCCAGACCCTGCACTCCCAGCTCCCAAAGGCATTCTTCCTTTCAGCCTTCAGGGCTGTTTTTGATCTCCTGTCTGGGCAGACAGCTGTGGGGACTTGGTCTCTCCAGAGCCTCCCAGCCCAGGACAGCCCTGTTCCCTTCTGCCAGGTGCTGGGATGAGGCCTTGGGCTAATAAAAGACAGCAATAAGTGGAGCGTCTCAAGTTCAGACAAAGCTGCTTTTTTGATGTAAAGTGCACACTTTGCCTGTGTAAGGGATTTCTGCCTCCCTTTGGCTCTCCACCACATGGAAAGGTGTGGGAAAACCTCTCTTGGGGAAGGGGAGCATCACTCCCTAAGCTTTGCAAAGGCATCTCTTTGCACTCTCAGCCTTTTACTCTGCACCTCTGATGTTTGTGTGAAGCTCCTGAGCTCTGTTCAGTGCTGGCACTGGCTCCTGCTCTCCTGACAGAGGGCTGGGGGCTTTTGGAGTCCTCTGCTCCATCTGTGAACTTCTCTGGTGGTCCTGAGCATCACTGGTGGGCATGGGAAACGTTGGGAAGGGCTGTCCCTGAGTGCTTGTTCTGTGGTTTTGTGTGTGCAGGATGCAGAGGGCTCCACGTGCCTGCACTTGGCAGCCAAGAAGGGGCACTATGATGTTGTCCAGTACCTGCTCTCCAACGGGAAGATGGATGTCAACTGCCAGGTGAGGCCTTGCTGGGGGGCAGGAGCCGCTTTTCCCAGCTCAGCACGGTGCCCTCTGAGCAGCTGGCACTCAGATACAGTCCTGCTGCTGGGGGGCACCTGTAAAACATTACAGGGTGACAATTCCGTGGGCCTCCTGCCTGCCAGGGAAGGGGATCCCCTCCACTGACCTCAGGGAAACTTTCCCTCTGTGTCACTTGAGTTGCATTTTCTCCTTGACCCTGGATTTGCTGGCAGAGCCTGTTGTTGCCCAAGGGTGTCACTCCCTGGTGAGGGTGGTGGGATGGGTTGAGCCTGGCACTTGCCATGGTGGAGTTTATGCATTTCCATGGGGTGAGGCAGCACTGCAGTGAGGTTCCCCATCCTGACAGGACACTCAGGCTTCCTCAAGGTGTTTTTAGAAGAGCTTTTACATCAGCTGGGTGTTTGTTGTGCCCTTTGGACAGTCAGCTGTGTCTGAACCACCTGGACATCCACTGCCAGCCTGCTGGGCTGGAATAAACTCCAGCTGGCTGGGCTGTGTTGGTTCCAGCCACGCCGAGGGACCTGCAGCAGTGTGGATGGAAGGAGAGTGATGAGGACACAGGGGGGAGGGAAGGGGTCTCTGGCTGCCAAGGGGCTTGGGAAGGCAGCAGGAGCCTGTGGGGTGTGTCAGCCTTGCCTCCCTCCCTCCCTCCCTCCCCAGGATGACGGGGGCTGGACGCCGATGATCTGGGCCACCGAGTACAAGCACATCGAGCTGGTGAAGCTGCTGCTGGCGAAGGGCTCGGACATCAACATCCGTGACAACGTAAGGAGCTGCTGGAATCCCTTCCAGGAGCCAGCCACAGGCCCTGCTTACTGAGCAAACACACCCCAGGGGGCAGAGTTTTGGGCTCAGTGCAGGGAGCTGCAGCGCTGCCTTGACACAGGCAGGGGGAGAACAGTGGCTGGTGGGAGAATTCTCCACCATATTCTGGGAAGAAGTTTGCAAGCTGGTAAGGCGTGCTTTTTGCCTCCAGCTCTTCTGTCACAGCCTGTGAGGATCCTGTATGGAATTTTCAAGCTGTAGTCAGCTCTGAGACTTGCTGCTTTTCACCCACAGTGAATGCTTCACCAGGCAGATCCCCCTGAGTGCAGACTTCCCAGCTCCACACTGGTCACAGGCCAGCAAGCACTGGGCATGGATTAGGGGTGCCCTGTGTGTTTTTGAGGGGCATAAGCTCATACTTGTGTTTTCTGGAGGGGCTGGGCAGACACTCTGCCAGCAAAATATCACAAGCCTGGCTGTTCCAAGGCATCACTGGCACGAAGCCACTGCTGTGGACAGAGCGTGTCCACTGGCAGCTCAGTGTGCTGGAACTGGCTCTTGGCCTGCTCTTCAATTCCAGAAATCCTGCTCCAGTGGGATGGGTTTGGTGCTTGAATCCCTGGGAGCTCCACAGGCCCAGTGTCAGGCTGGTTTCCCAGGGATTTCCAAGGAAATAGAGAAGATAGTAAGTCTCCTTCTTCCCCAGGTTTCTTCAGCAGACTCATTATATCAGCACAGTTCCTCTTCTTTTTTTTTTTCTCAATGATATGTTTCTAATTTTTTCCTTCGAGTTTCTAAGGATATTGAAACCCCAGAGGTTTCAAGGCACTCTTGGGTGTGAACTGGGGTGTGAGGCTCTGGCCTGTGGATGTGAGATGGTTTGATTAATGAAGGGTAACTGGCCTCACTGCTGTCTGCACAGAGCTGTTCCAGTGGAGCACCTACCCCTCCATCAGTCCATGCTCTAACATGCCTCATGGTGCTGTGTTTCCTTGTCCAGTGCTCCTAGTGCTTTTCTAATCCAAGGCATGTAAGCAGATAATTTGTATTTCTCTCCCTAAATGCCTCATTTTGTGTCTTGGGTGCCAACAGGGGAAGGTGTTGGCATGTTTGGCTCATGGGGCTCAGAAAGGCTTGAGCTGTTCCTGAGGAGTTGCTGTCCCAGTTTGAAAGCTCCTACTTGACAAGAGTCTCAATTTCTTTGGTAGCCCAATGTCATCCTGGAAGAGTCCAAGGCCAGGTTGGACATGGCTTGGAGCAACCTGGGCTAGTGGAAGGTGTGGCAGGGGGTGGAATGAGATGAGCTTTAAGGTCCCTTCCAACCCAAACCAGTCAGTGTTTCTGTGATTCTCTGGTTTAACTCCAGCCAGCAGCCAAGCTCCTCACAGCTGCTTGTTCACTCCCTCACCAGTGGGATCAGGGAGAGAATTGAAAGGAGAAATGGTAGAAAATTCCTGAGTTGAGATAAAAACAGTTTAAGAGGGAAAGCAACCCCTCCCCCCAAGCAAAACTAAACAGGGAATTCATTCCCTGCTTCCCATGGGCAGCAGGTATCCATCCATCTCCAAGAGAGCAGGGCCCCATCACATGTAAAGGTGACTTTGGGAAGACAAATGCCATCACTCAAAATGTCCCCTGTTCCTTCCTCTTCCCTTACTTTATATACTGAGCATGATGTCATATGGTCTGGAATATCTCTTGGGTCGTGTTGGGTCATCTGTCTGGCTGTGTCTCCTCCCATGCACCCCCAGGCCCCTCACCAAGGTGGGGCAGAGCAGGTTCTGTGCAAGTGCTGCTCAGCAATAACGAAAACATCTTTGCATTATCACCCCTGTGCTCAGCACAAATCCAAAACACAACCACTGGGAAGAAAATTAACTCTACTCCAGCCAAAACTAGCACACTTTGCTAGTTCCCAGGCAGGTCCAGACCCAACACTGTTCCTAAAAGCAGAAGTGAAGGCAAGATGTGGCTTTTGGGGCTGCTGACTGAGCAAAACTGACTCACTTGTTCTGTCACAGGAGCCTTTTGGCTGCACACATTAATGACGAAAATCAAATCAACTCAGTCAACAAGTTACTTGAAAGAACAGGAAGCTCTTAGCAGCTGTTTGTATCACATATCAATCCTGTCCCCGTGGTTGGTGTCTCCTGGTCAGGAAGGGGCAATGTCACCTGTGCTGGGAAACATCACACTCTGGGATGATGCTGCTGGCAGGCAGGGGCTGATGCAAGGCAGAGCAGCGAGTCCAGGGCTCTGTACCCTGTCTGAGCAGCAGCACGTGGGTGCAAGCCACAGGCTGACTTTTTTTCTGTAGTTTGTGATGTAATTTTTCTAGATGGTGCCATAATAGGAGGCAGGAGCTGTGGAGAAAACGGGCTCCCCACTCCCTGGTGCAGCCAATACCTCCCCATTTAAGGCAGGATCTGGAGTTAAGTGGTAATGACTAAAACATGTGCTTTGTTTTTGCTCTGAAAAGGAAAGAAAGAGGAAAGTGGGGTGATCATTACTATCATTGCACTGTTGTAATCGATGTCTTGAGAGCTTGTCATGGGGATGGGTTCGACGTGTGCTGCAAATTGCACTGTAACAGAAAACAGAGTATCATTGCTTAAAATACCTCCATCAGAAAGATGAGTGTTCAGCTATTTCTAGTGCTGCTAGTGAGAGATGAGTGCATACAGTATTTAAGAGATGCCTGGAGTCAGATTGATTGCTTTCCCTGTGGCTCGTGCTTCTCTTTCCAGCACCTTCACATGCCCCGCGTGCTCTTTTCCTCTTTGATTTTGTGCTGGGCTCTCTTTTGCTGTGATTTTGTAGCCCTGAGAGACATGTTAGCTTTCCTGTCTGTTTGGGCTGGGGAAGCTCAGCTTCCAGCCTTTTCCAGCATGTTTGTTCATGTCTGGCACCTCTCATGGATTGATCCAGATTGGTTTGTGGCTCAGAGACAGACGAGTTGCCTGTGTGTGTGTGTGTGAGGAAGGTGATGGATCGCTGTGTGTGCAGCCTCCCCATCCTCGGTGCGGGGAGGCAGATGGAGTGAGAACTCCCTCCTTGGCTTCACAGAGGTTTCCCTGTCCGTCCTGCCATTCCCAGCCAGGAGGAGAAATGTAGGGATGGAGCCTGCAGGTGCAGAGCTAAGGAAGGTGACATCCCCGAAAACGCTGAGGGGGGCACTGAACAGCCTCTGCTGCCTGCTCTTTCCCGCCAGGAGGAAAACATCTGTTTGCACTGGGCTGCTTTTTCTGGCTGTGTGGACATAGCAGAGATCCTGCTGGCAGCCAAGTGTGACCTGCACGCCGTGAACATCCACGGGGACTCCCCCCTGCACATCGCGGCCAGGGAGAACCGCTACGAGTGCGTGGTGTAAGTACAGCCCCACCCCTGCCCACTCCTGCCCCCTGGGCACTGCCTGCCAAGCTCAGGGGAGCCTCTCAAATGCCCCTGGGTGATTAAACACAGGCCAGGGTTGGGATGGAGGGTGTGTTTCTCCCCTGCCCTGCTCTCCAGGGGCAGCTGCCAGAGCTGGGCCAGAATATGTGGAGTGTTGCTGGAGTCTCGGGCACAGGGGCTGTGCTCAGCCTGGCCTTCCCAACAGGCTTCCCCTCATTGAAGCTTTATTCCCCCCACAACCAGCATGGCATGATATGGTAACAGGGATTTTCTTTTGCTTCCTCCCTGCTCTGAATAAAGCCATCATGTGTACTCACGAAAAGGCTGGTGACTATAAACAAGGGCCAGGTCCGATACCAGTTTCCTGTGGGGCTCTTCCATTTCCAGCCTGCCCTTCCCACCCCATATCTTTCCCTGCCAGAGAGTTTCAAGCCTGTCTGCAGTTAGGCTGGTACCAGCAGGGTACCTGTCATGCCTGAAGGAGGGTGAGGTTGGCCCAGAGCTCTCACGAGTGCCCAGAGCTCCGGTCTGTGGCTTCTGCCAGCGCCTTCACGTAGAAGGATTCACTGAACCATGCTTAATAAAGAACACTCAGGTGATTATTCACTACCACAGGTTCTTCCTCGTCCCTTCAGGGCTGGCTGGAGGATGTGGTTCAGCTCCTTTTCCCCTTGCATGCTTTCTCTTGGGGAATCCTGATCCTTCCTTGCTGTTTTGCAGTCTCTTTCTTTCCCGTGGCTCGGATGTCACTTTAAAGAACAAGGAGGGTGAGACTCCGCTCCAGTGCTCCAGCCTTAACTCTCAGGTCTGGGTGGCCCTACAGATGAACAAGACTCTCAAAGAATCATCCACTGAGAAGCCTGTCCAGATAGAGAAGGTGGTGAGCAGGTGAGAATAGAGCTGGCTTGGCTTGTGGGTCATGAAACTGAGCCTTTGCACGGGGAAGGTCAGGGGCCTGGTTTAAGAAAGGGCTTCAAGTGCAGGATTAGCTTTTTAAACTGCTGTGAAGGTCAGTTTGAGCTTAGCAAGAATTAAGCCCATGCTGATTCAGACCATGGTTTGTAAATTCATCCCCCAAATAGAAATATTCACAAGCACAAAGAACAATCTGTGAGGCAGGGCAGGAAAACATGAACTCTGTTCTGGTCTGAGTTGCTTTTAGGCTCTGAGTGCTCAGTGATCAAAGCCAGTCATTCTGCCCCAGGATGGCACTTGAATGGCCCCTTGTTTGGGGGAGACTTTCCTTGTGTGACTGTTCTTTCTCCCCCTGCAGAGACATTGCCCGGGGATATGAGCGGATCCCGATTCCCTGTGTCAATTCCGTGGACAGCGAGCCCTGTCCCAGCAACTACAAATACGTTTCACAGAACTGTGTCACCTCCCCCATGGACATTGACAGGAACATCACTCATTTACAGGTGAGGCCTTGTGTGTCCCCCTGGGTTTGGTCCTGTTCTGGGGGGTGCATTCAGAGGTACAGCTCCTCAGAATGGGGTTGACATTCAAAATGGGAACGTCCCGTCCTAATATTGCCATCGAATTCCTGCCAAGCCTGTGTTCCTCTTGGTTTAGGAGCTGGGATTCTGATTTTCTTCAATTTGAGGCTTAAGCTAAGCTCTGTGTTCAGCTGTGTGCTGTAGCATCAGCCATCTGGTGCTGGCTGATGTGGTTCCCATTTTTCCTTGTGCTCTGTTCTGAGCCTGGAGAGTTAGAGATTTGTTGGGAGACCTCCCTGATGCTGCTTTCCTCCTGCCTGCAGCATCCAGGCCGAGCTCTCCTCCATGAGACTGAACTCCTGGAAGGGCTGGGTGGTGAAAGGAGAGGTTGGGGTGGGAGTGACCCCTCTCTGGGCACAGCCCTGGGGTGGCTGAAGTGAACTTGCCAAGGCCAATCCCTGTGGTGCAGCAGTTGGTGGTGGGACTGTGTTGGCTTGGGGAGTGCTGGGGAAGCAGCCAGCTGGAGAGCCCGTGTGGGAAGCGGGAAGCAGCAGGGGAGGACTGAGACAGCATGTTGTGTTGCATCATCTCCCAGCTCTGGTCCCTCCTTGGAGCTCTCCTTGTCCTCAAGTGTGGAGAACAGCTCATAGGGCATGGAGGAGGGTTGGTGGCAGGGGGACATCCACTCCTGAGCCGTGGTCCCTTGGCACTCACTGCACACAGAATAAATGCCACAGAATGATGAGGCTGGTTGTCCTTCTGGCTGATGAGGAGGCCTTGCCTTGTGGTTTCCTCCCTGACCCAGTGACAGAGGTTGCTGTTTCAGCTGTGTGGGTGGTGTGGAGTTAACCCTTTGCTTCTCTTCCAGTATTGTGTCTGTATAGATGACTGCTCCTCCAGTAACTGCATGTGTGGCCAGCTCAGCATGCGCTGCTGGTATGACAAGGTGAGACTCAGCCCCTTCTCTTGGGTCACTCAGGGTTTGAGAGCTGAGCTGAGCCTAATTCAGGGCTTACCTTTATAACAGTCCTTTGCACAACTCAGCACCAGGTTGGATGGGACTTGGAGCAACCTGGTCTAGTGAAGGTGGCACGGGGGTGGAATGAGATGGGCTTTAATGTCCCTTCCAACCAAACCATTCTGTGATTCCATTTCTTCCTGCCTTAAAACGCTTTAAGTGCAGTCTCAGCTCTGAGACCTGTGTGATAATACAAAATGTGTGCTCGGGGCAGCTTCTCCTGTGTTATTTGTTTGTGTTACTCTCATGCCAACTGAGCCATTAATGACACCCATGTGATAGGGAGCATTTAATAATCCATGCGTGAAATCAGCTTCCATTTCAGAGCAGCATGGCAAGGGCTGTAATATGCAAACAAGGGGAGGGCAGGAGAGAGAAAGTCTCTTTTTTTTTTTTGCCTGCTTTTATTTGTTGTGATCCTTCTGGATGAAGGCAAAGTAAAGATGTTTTCACTGCCACATTGCCAGAGGCCAAGTTTGTTTTGGGTAAGTGTGTTCAACCCTCCTGGGAGGTTTTGAGGTTCATATTTGGGCAGGTGCTGCTGAGATCAGAAGTTCTGTGAATCTCTGCAGGTTTCTCCCAGGGGGAATGTTGGTTCTTTGCTTTGTAGCCATTTTATCTACATGTTAATAGGTGATTACATCTTTCAAGGCTTAAAAGCCATATTTGTTAACTATGATAAATTGCATCTATCACTTCCTTAATCCTGTGTGTTGTTAAATAATTGAGCTGTAACTTTTTTAGGAGGGTTTTTTGGGAAGATAATGTGGTTCACAGAACTTGGGTGTACTGGCCTTGGACTCTGGAAGTTTAGGCTTTATTCCAGAGACAGACTAAGCATCCACTTCTCCCCTCCAGCACTGCAAAGTGATAATAATGATGCTGCACAGCAGTTTTCTGCACAGCACTGTGAGATGTTCTTTTAGTGGTGTATAGGGGGATGCCAGACAGCAGAAATCTAGACAGCCTCTTGCTGTTTGTCACCTGTGAGTGACAGTGGTGAATGTGCTGCTGTCAGGGAAGAGCAAAACCGCTGCAGGAGCTCAGCTTTGATGCTGCTCTGGGGGGAGGTGACTCCACCTTGGGGTTCTCTGGGCTGGCTTTGCACTTGGGGTGTTTCTGCTGTTGTTTTTCTGGTTTGGAGGGGTCCCAGGAGCAGAGAACTAACCCAGCCTTGGCTGCCTCTCTCCTCCAGGACGGGCGACTCCTGCCTGAGTTCAACATGGCTGAGCCCCCGCTGATCTTCGAGTGCAACCACGCGTGCTCCTGCTGGAGAACCTGCAGGAACAGGGTGGTGCAGAATGGGCTCAGGTGAGAAGGAGGGTCCAAACACACCTTGTCTTGGCAGGGCCAAACACCAAACTCAGGAGCTTTCTGGCTCTCTAGTCTCAGCTCACTCACAAACACAAAAAACCCAGCACCTCTGAGAAGTTGGGGCCACCACACAGTGGTGTTCCTGTGTGCTCAGGGTGGGAGCGAAGCAGCAGTGGGTTGATGAGCTCAATTAATACCTCAATTAATATCTGCCAGTGTCACCATCAGGTAGGAACAGTGCTGTTCTTTCATCAGCCTGACCATAAAACATACAAATGGCTTTTGGGTTTGCATGAACAGCCCAAAGTGTGATGTCTCGGGTGGAGACCTGAGAAGGTGAGCAACAGAACTGCAGAGCCTTCCTTTGGAGGATCTTGTAAATCAGCAGTCTAGATTAGAAATACAGGCCAGTGTGCCTAAACCTGACTGCTTATATTTACCAAATTTTTGGCATGACTCCCCCTGAATTTGGTACCTGAATACCTGTTGGCTTTGGTGCTGCAGGTTTTTGGTGCTTGGCTAAAAATGTGAGTGTTTTGGACCTTGCTATGGAGAAGTTTGCCACTGCACCAAGTTCAAAGGGATCCCACTGGAGGAAAAGAAAAAGACTTTTGCAATTTTTTTGTAGTGCTGACAACACTCTTTTTTGCAAGCTTTGTAGTTTCAATGACATTTTGCAATGTTAAAAATAAGTAAGGGAGAAGCTCGCTGTGTTTCCACAGAACTTTACCTCTCCCTGGTTTTCCCTGCCAAGCTCCTGAGCTCTGGTGCCTCCGTGGGTGTTCATTTAGGAGCTCTACAGCCAGAGCTGTTGCTTTGGCATTTCTTTTTGCCTTGCTGAAGGGCTTTTCTGAAAGATGGGAAGGGTTGGAAAGCCAGCCACGAGCTGGGCAGTGCAGCTCTGCCGGGCAGCTGAGTGAGGAGCTCCTGCTCCCTGGGGAGGCAGCAGGGGAGGCTCCTGCCCCGGGGCTGCAGCTGCCCCAGGGGTGCTGCTGCTCCTTTTGCAGGGCTGCCTTTATCAGACGTGCTCCAAATCAGCTCTGCTTGGAAGAGCACACGTATCCAGCTGGCAGCCTGGCCCGGCTCAGCTGGCAGGCTGGGCTCGGAGCCGCGGCCCCGCTGCTGCTGGGACCGGCCCTGCAGCACAGCCTGAGCCTGAGCTGGGCTCTGCTCTGCTGGGGGGACAAGGGGAAATGTGGGGGAGCTCCCCCAAGCCCCAAACCCTGTGGGATACCCATTTTCTCTGAGGGCATTCACTCCTTTGAGGAACATCATTGGCTGGGCAAGGGAGGGGATTGTCCCTCAGCTGCAATAGTGGGGCAGGGTGGGGGACACAATTTAAGGAAGATACTGAACCATTAGAGAGTGTCCAAAGGAGGGACAGGAAAATGGGAAAGGGCCTGGAGGGGAAGGGTGTGAGGGCACTGAGGGCACTTGGTGTGTCCAGCTGGAGAAGAGGACACTGAGGGGAGACCTCATTGCAGGTCCAGCTCCCTCAGGAGGGGCAGAGGAGGGACAGGCACTGATCTCTGCTCTGTGGGGGCCAGGGACACACCCAGGGAATGGCTGGAGTTGTGCCAGGGCAGGGTCAGGTTGGATCTCAGGGAAAGGCTCTTCCCCCAGAGGGTGGTGGGCACTGCCCAGGCTCCCCAGGGCAGTGGGCACAGCCCCAAGGCTGCCAGAGCTCCAGGAGGGTTTGGATGATGCTCTGAGGGACAGGGAGTGACTCTTGGGGATGGGGCTGTGCAGGGTTGAGGGTTGGAGTGGATGATCCTTGTGGGTCCCTCCCAACTCAGCACATTCTGTGATATTCTGGCACGGTTTGCCCTGGTGAAGGCTCCAGGAGCTGTGGGCAAATAGGAGAAAATTCAGCCCTTGGATTGAGCTGATGGTGCAGGAGGGAATGGGTGGGGGGAAGAGGAGCACTGGGAAAAGCAACAGGGTGAACTTAAGGTGAGCGTCAGATTTCACTTTATTCCGATAACAGCGTTGCTGAGAGTGGGTTCTGTTCCCTCAGGGACAGAGCAAACCTTCCCCAGCCCTGGAGACTGTTCATCCTGCACTTAACTCAAGTTCTGGCTGAGCACGAGGCACAATGACTTACAGGATTGTTTCCCTGCCTATAAACTCCATCAGTAAAATTCCACAGAGCAGCTATTACACCAAGACGTTTCAAGTTGCAGAGCTTCTTCCTTGTCTTTCAGCCAGGCAGCTGGATATGATGGAATTGCTAAATGCACTGGCCTCAGCAGAGGGCAGAGGGGTCAGAGCACAAGGTGTTCTTAAGTCCCTGTGAGCTCCCTGCCTTCCCCCTCAGCACCTCTCCCTGCACAGCTCCCCTGCCTGAAGGCCCTTCCACCTTCCCTGTGGGAAGGAGGGAACGGAGGGGAAGGAAATGCTGCTGGTGGGATTCTGATTTCCTGCCTGGAAATCATCAAGGTGTAACCACACAGAGTATCCAGTGCTGTCCCCTCTGCCCCAGTCCCTAAGTGTGCACGTGGGCAGGGACAAGGGGCTGACTGGCTCCTGTCCCTTGTCCCCAGGCACTTTCCATCCCAGCATCTCCCCACAGCNGACAACACTCTTTTTTGCAAGCTTTGTAGTTTCAATGACATTTTGCAATGTTAAAAATAAGTAAGGGAGAAGCTCGCTGTGTTTCCACAGAACTTTACCTCTCCCTGGTTTTCCCTGCCAAGCTCCTGAGCTCTGGTGCCTCCGTGGGTGTTCATTTAGGAGCTCTACAGCCAGAGCTGTTGCTTTGGCATTTCTTTTTGCCTTGCTGAAGGGCTTTTCTGAAAGATGGGAAGGGTTGGAAAGCCAGCCACGAGCTGGGCAGTGCAGCTCTGCCGGGCAGCTGGGTGAGGAGCTCCTGCTCCCTGGGGAGGCAGCAGGGGAGGCTCCTGCCCCGGGGCTGCAGCTGCCCCAGGGGTGCTGCTGCTCCTTTTGCAGGGCTGCCTTTATCAGACGTGCTCCAAATCAGCTCTGCTTGGAAGAGCACACGTATCCAGCTGGCAGCCTGGCCCGGCTCAGCTGGCAGGCTGGGCTCGGAGCCGCGGCCCCGCTGCTGCTGGGACCGGCCCTGCAGCACAGCCTGAGCCTGAGCTGGGCTCTGCTCTGCTGGGGGGACAAGGGGAAATGTGGGGGAGCTCCCCCAAGCCCCAAACCCTGTGGGATACCCATTTTCTCTGAGGGCATTCACTCCTTTGAGGAACATCATTGGCTGGGCAAGGGAGGGGATTGTCCCTCAGCTGCAATAGTGGGGCAGGGTGGGGGACACAATTTAAGGAAGATACTGAACCATTAGAGAGTGTCCAAAGGAGGGACAGGAAAATGGGAAAGGGCCTGGAGGGGAAGGGTGTGAGGGCACTGAGGGCACTTGGTGTGTCCAGCTGGAGAAGAGGACACTGAGGGGAGACCTCATTGCAGGTCCAGCTCCCTCAGGAGGGGCAGAGGAGGGACAGGCACTGATCTCTGCTCTGTGGGGACCAGGGACACACCCAGGGAATGGCTGGAGTTGTGCCAGGGCAGGGTCAGGTTGGATCTCAGGGAAAGGCTCTTCCCCCAGAGGGTGGTGGGCACTGCCCAGGCTCCCCAGGGCAGTGGGCACAGCCCCAAGGCTGCCAGAGCTCCAGGAGGGTTTGGATGATGCTCTGAGGGACAGGGAGTGACTCTTGGGGATGGGGCTGTGCAGGGTTGAGGGTTGGAGTGGATGATCCTTGTGGGTCCCTCCCAACTCAGCACATTCTGTGATATTCTGGCACGGTTTGCCCTGGTGAAGGCTCCAGGAGCTGTGGGCAAATAGGAGAAAATTCAGCCCTTGGATTGAGCTGATGGTGCAGGAGGGAATGGGTGGGGGGAAGAGGAGCACTGGGAAAAGCAACAGGGTGAACTTAAGGTGAGCGTCAGATTTCACTTTATTCCGGTAACAGCGTTGCTGAGAGTGGGTTCTGTTCCCTCAGGGACAGAGCAAACCTTCCCCAGCCCTGGAGACTGTTCATCCTGCACTTAACTCAAGTTCTGGCTGAGCACGAGGCACAATGACTTACAGGATTGTTTCCCTGCCTATAAACTCCATCAGTAAAATTCCACAGAGCAGCTATTACACCAAGACGTTTCAAGTTGCAGAGCTTCTTCCTTGTCTTTCAGCCAGGCAGCTGGATATGATGGAATTGCTAAATGCACTGGCCTCAGCAGAGGGCAGAGGGGTCAGAGCACAAGGTGTTCTTAAGTCCCTGTGAGCTCCCTGCCTTCCCCCTCAGCACCTCTCCCTGCACAGCTCCCCTGCCTGAAGGCCCTTCCACCTTCCCTGTGGGAAGGAGGGAACGGAGGGGAAGGAAATGCTGCTGGTGGGATTCTGATTTCCTGCCTGGAAATCATCAAGGTGTAACCACACAGAGCATCCAGTGCTGTCCCCTCTGCCCCAGTCCCTAAGTGTGCACGTGGGCAGGGACAAGGGGCTGACTGGCTCCTGTCCCTTGTCCCCAGGCACTTTCCATCCCAGCATCTCCCCACAGCCTGGAGCAGTCCCCACAGCGTGAGATTGGGAAGGTGGGTATTCAGCCTTTCTGTGTGCTGCTGCCCTCAGTGTGGCTTCATTTCCTCTCTTGCAGGACTCGATTGCAGCTTTATCGGACACAAAAGATGGGCTGGGGAGTGCGAACAATGCAGGACATTCCGCTGGGAACCTTCGTGTGCGAGTAAGTTGGCCAGCTTTCATCAGCTCAGCAGAGACAGCCCTTCCCAAAGCCAGCCCTTCCCAAACTCATTCCTTCCCAAACTCATCCCTTTCCAAAGCCATCCCTTCCCAAAGCCATCCCTTCCCAAAGCCATTCCTTCCCAAACTTATTCCTTCTCAAAACCGTTCCTTCCCAAACTCATCCCTTCTCAAACTCATCCCTTCTCAAAACCATCCCTTCTCAAACTCATTCTTTCCCAAAGCCATCCCTTCCCAAAGCCATCCCTTCCCAAAGCCATTCCTTCCCAAACTTATTCCTTCTCAAAACCGTTCCTTCCCAAACTCATCCCTTCTCAAACTCATCCCTTCTCAAAACCATCCCTTCTCAAACTCATTCTTTCCCAAAGCCATCCCTTCCCAAAGCCATCCCTTCCCAAAGCCATTCCTTCCCAAACTTATTCCTTCTCAAAACCGTTCCTTCCCAAACTCATCCCTTCTCAAACTCATCCCTTCTCAAAACCATCCCTTCTCAAACTCATTCTTTCCCAAAGCCATCCCTTCCCAAAGCCATCCCTTCCCAAAGCCATTCCTTCCCAAACTTATTCCTTCTCAAAACCGTTCCTTCCCAAACTCATCCCTTCTCAAACTCATCCCTTCTCAAAACCATCCCTTCTCAAACTCATTCTTTCCCAAAGCCATCCCTTCCCAAAGCCATCCCTTCCCAAAGCCATTCCTTCCCAAACTTATTCCTTCTCAAAACCGTTCCTTCCCAAACTCATCCCTTCTCAAACTCATCCCTTCTCAAAACCATCCCTTCTCAAACTCATTCTTTCCCAAAGCCATCCCTTCCCAAATCCATCCCTTCCCAAAGCCATTCCTTCCCAAACCCATCCCTTCTCAAATTCATCCCTTCTCAAACTCATTCCTCCCCAAAGCCATTCCTCCCCAAAGCCATTCCTTCCCAAACCCACCCCTTCCCAAACTCATCCCTTCCCAAATCCATCCCTTCCCAAAGCCATTCCTTTCCAAATCCATCCCTTCTGAAACCCATTCCTTCCCAAACCCATCCCTTGCCATACTCATCTCTTCCCAAAACCATTCTTTCCCAAACCTATCCCTTCTCAAACTCATCCTTTTCCAAAGCCATCCCTTTCCAAACTCATCCCTTCCCAAACTCATCCCTTCCCAAATCCATCTCTTCTCAAATCCATCTCTTCCCAAACCCATCCTTTCCCAAACCCATCCCTTCCCAAACCCATCCCTTCCCAAGGGCAGGGATGGTTTCCTACTCTTTAAGGACAGGTTTTCACCCAAATCAGATTGGCATCAAACAGAGCTGCCAGCCCTCAGTCACAGGGTTCTGGCTCCAATTCCTGCTCTGTTTGTGCTGTTCCTCATAGCATGGAGCTTTCTCCACCCCTCTCCATCCCACTGGGCTCTTTGCTNCTTCCCAAACCCATCCCTTCCCAAGGGCAGGGATGGTTTCCTACTCTTTAAGGACAGGTTTTCACCCAAATCAGATTGGCATCAAACAGAGCTGCCAGCCCTCAGTCACAGGGTTCTGGCTCCAATTCCTGCTCTGTTTGTGCTGTTCCTCATAGCATGGAGCTTTCTCCACCCCTCTCCATCCCACTGGGATCTTTGCTCAGCTCTTACCCTTTGGAAACACAAGTGGTGACAGGAAAATGCATTTGGGTTGTGCTGCAGATGTGCCCAACTCACGTGTCACTGTGGATATCCAGGGCAGTTTGGAACAGCTTTTTTGGGGGGGGATCATTTTTCTCTTCCAATCCTGACTTCTCCAGAGGTTTTCCAGAGTGGCTTTAGTCTGATTCAGCAAAACAGTGAAGCACCTGCATTAAGCACATGTTTCAACCCTGACTGCATAAAGAAAACAAAAGTGTTCAGATTTGTGTCAGGTGACAAACCTGCCATCAAACCCTATGGTTTTAGGCTTTTTAAAAAGTGGGATCTGTGCTTTATTCAATATTTTTTTCCTTGCAATACTGCAGTGAGTTAAGACCTTCTCAGTAAAGCTGGACTCGTGTCCATCAGAGGGGTTTTTAAACCCATGGGGGTTTTTAGAACTAGTTGTTGATGGTTTTGGAATTGGGGTGGGGGATTAAGGAAGATTACTGCAGTGTTTGAAAGGAAAAATAAAGGTAAAGATAAGTCTGCAGTGAATTGGCCAAATGTTTCTTCCGTGTTAGCAGATGCCAAAATGTTTATTTAGAGATAAAGCCAAAACCTGCTGTCTGTGGGGAGTGTCTCAGGCCTGTCTTCATGCAGGGCTTTCCATAAGTCCCAGAGGTGCCAGTGTCCTGGTTCAGTGCCCAGAGACAAGGCAGAGCCTGGCAGTGAAGTGCTCCCAAAGGAAAAGGGCCCTCCTGCAGCAGCTGCAGCTGCAATGCCAACACCCAGAGAGGAGCAGGCTGTGAGCAGGCAGCCCAGGGGAATGGGGGCACTGAGCACAGACATGGAGCTGATGGGGTGCAGATACCACAGCCTGGCTCTGCCCCCACCCTGTTTCAGTGGTGGGCACTGTCTTCATCACCTAAATGATTAAATAGCTATTAAATAGCTGAGCTAATTGATGCCTTGCCCATGCACATTTCTTCTTGACTCCATCACTCTCACACGTTATTTACTCCCTCACCAACTCAGAGTCCTCTCCTCCTCAATCCAGCACTGATGTCCTTCCTGGGATTCTTGATGAACAAAATCCTATAACTTGGTTTCTTCTTGGTTTTCCTCCTCTCTGGCAAAGCAGCCCCAGTGCCAGGGGTGCTGCTCCCAGCTCCTCTGGAAAGGTGTCTTGTGTTAAACATCTGAGTTAGAGCCCTGACTGGGGAGTTGCTGTGTGTACAGTGGTTATTACTATCCCTTTTTTTTTTTTTGTTATGGTGGTTATTAATATCCTTTATAAAGATAATTGATGACCTTTATTCCCTAACTCTTCATGTAGTGGGGGCAGATCTGCATAGTTCTCACTACCCTTTTAGGGTTGGTGCTGTTTCTCTGTGTAAGTGCCTTCCTTCCACACAGGCTGCTTTTCAGCCAGCTCTCTACTTCAGATACCTTTCAGATTTTCTCTGTAATCCTTCCAAAAAATGGTTTCTCTTTCTTGCATGCAGACTGTCCCTCTGGGAGCATTGAGCAGAGCTCAGAGCAGCTGGCATGGTGGCCCTGGCCTTCCCACCACATCTCCAGGGCTCCTCAGACTCCCTAGGAGCTCCAAAACCCAACCAGCAGGGGGTCATGAGAGGCAGGTCCTGCTTGACCTGCCTGATCTCCTTCTAGGACAAAATGACCCACTCAGTAGTGAGGGAGAGGCTGTGGATGTGTCTGTGTAGACTTCAGTGAAGTCTTTGGCATCATCTCCCACAGCAGCTCCTGAAAGAACTGGCTGCTCATGGCCTGGACAGGTGAAATGTTCACTGGGTGTAAAACTGATGGCTGGGCCCAGAGAGGGGTGGGAGGTGGAGCTGCATCCAACTGGGACCAGGAACCAGTGGGGTCCCCCAGGGATTGGGGTTGGTCCCAGGGATCTTCCTTATCACTGATGTGGATGGGGGGATCGAGTGCCCCCTCAGTCAGTTCCCAGGTGACACCAGGCTGGGTGGAATGTCCATCTGCTGGAGGGCAGGAGGGCTCTGCACAGGGATCTGCACAGGCTGGATCCATGGGCTGAGGACAGAGGTGTGAGGGTCAACAAGGCCAAGGGCTGGGTCCTCCTGCCCTTGGGTCACAACATCCCCCTGCAGCTCCAGGCTGGGGCACAGGGGCTGGAAAGCTGGGAAAGGCCCTGGGGGTGCTGGTGCCAGGCACTGAACATGAGCCCAGGGGTGCCCAGGTGGGCAAGAGGCCGATGGCCCCTGGGCTGTGCCAGCCATGGGGTGGCAGCAGGACCAGGGCAGTGACTGTCCCCTGTGCTGGCACTGCTGGGGCATCTCCAGGGCTGTGTCTCAGCCTGGAGAGAAGGAGGCTCAGGGGGGACCTTCTTGCTGTCTCCAGGTCCCTGACAGAAGGGGGGAGCCTGGTGGGGGTCAGGATCTTCTGCCATGTCAAGTGAAAGGACAAGGGGAAATGGCCTCAAGGTGCACCAGGGGAGGTTCAGGTCAGATATTACAAACAATTTTTTCCATGGAAGACTGGTCAGGCTTTGGAATAAGTTCCCCAGGGAGTCAGTGGAGTCACCATCTCTGGAAGTGTTCAAAAGGCATCTGGGTGGGGCACTTTGGGATATGGTGGTGTTGGGTTGATATTTGGGCTCCATGATCTTGAAGGTCTCTCCCTGATGACTCTGTGATTCTGTGACAGCCTGGGGTACCTTCAGCACAGTCCTGGAAGCAGCAGCTCAGTGAGGGCCACGTGGCAGTGTCACCCTCCCAGCCCTGAGGGGCTCCCATGGAGATCTGAGGCTCTGCAGATGTTCAGGAGTGTGTTCCTGGGCAGGTTTCTCTGTGGCCTCCGAATCTGTCACTGCTCAGAAGCTGCTGTTGCTCCCCCTGGGCTGATGTTGCCGTGGGTTGTGTTGAATCTGTCCTGTTCCTCCTTAGCTGTAGGTGGTGGAACTGCTCATTCTGGAAATGGCACAGCTGGTGCTGGATTTTGTTGGAGAGCTTGGGAATTAGTGGGATGCAGAAACCCAGTGGTTTGTGAGGGTTTGGTCTGTTCCTTTTGTGTCCATTGAGAGGTTTTTCAATATTTAATTGTTACAGTGATGGTCTAATTAGACACCATCTGCATCAAGACAGGTATTTTAGCCACACCTTCAGCCAGAGAAGCCCCAGGTGTCCTGTCTCCCATATCCCATGGAAAATACTGGAACCTGTGCTAGGGAATTCTTACTGCTCTTGATTTTTGCTTGGAGTGTGCTCTGATCATAGAATCATTAAGGTTGGAAAAGACCTCCAAGATCATAAAGCCCAACCTAAATCGAGTCCAGCCTGACTGAGTGGTGATGAGTGGCCCTGTAAAGCTCTGGCATGGAGTTATTTGCCACCAGTGTGCTGAACATCTTGCTGGGAAGGAAGACTCTGGCTTGACCACAGGAGGTCTTGAACAAAGGTGCTGATGCTCCTGCTCTTTTTTGGGTACCTCTTGCACATCCTTCCTTAACTTTGCACCTGGAAAATCAGGGAACCATTTGTATTTGTCAACAGTCTTAGAAAGGAGATGAGTTACAGGAATAGCCTTCGAAGGAGCATCAAGCCAACAGTTTTGAACTAGATTGTGGCATCATCCAGCTCTTCTCAGCTGCTGCTGGGCCAGGCCACAGCACTTCTCCC
The DNA here is from genome assembly GCA_013400415.1 of Scytalopus superciliaris. Classification (NCBI taxonomy): domain Eukaryota; kingdom Metazoa; phylum Chordata; class Aves; order Passeriformes; family Rhinocryptidae; genus Scytalopus; species Scytalopus superciliaris. The sequence goes on along the minus strand of VXBX01009831.1, from coordinate 52,085 downwards.
TCCTCTCTGGCCAGCACCTTCCTGTGCTTTAGGTCACCAGAGGCTGGTGATTTGCAATAGGCTGGGGAGAGTCTGAGTTTGACCAGAAACATAAGGAGAAATGGATTAATGTGTTGATCTTGGCCAACAAAGAGAAGGAAACATAGTCCTCAGGAAAAATGGAAATTCTGTTGGAAGACTCCATTTTTAATACTGAAAGTGTTGCCCTGAAAAGGCAGAGTTTGGAGCCAGACTGAGGCTGGCAGAGCTCCGTTTGCCTGGCTGGCTCTGAGCTGACCAGCACTGAGAGGCTCTACTTGCCATCTGTGGCTGGGGCTGCATTTCTTCCTTTCCCTCTGCCCAGAAAGGGATGTTTAAACCCAAGCCTGAGCATCTTATTCCTGCCTGTGCTGTGTCTGCAGGTACGTGGGGGAGCTGATCTCTGACTCCGAGGCAGATGTCCGTGAAGAGGACTCCTACCTCTTCGACCTTGACAACAAGGTACTGTATCTGAAGGTGTCCAGCAACACAAACCTCTCCCAAGAGAGCAAAGAGAATATTTCCCTCCATCCTGATGTACAGCATGAGCTGAAGATCTGCAGAGAGCAGTAAAACACTGGAAACAGTCGAAATATAGTTGGGGTCAGACCTGGGACAGTGGTTGAGGTCGGACTTAGGGCTGGTTAAACTGGCAGCAGAGCCCAGCAACACTGGCCCCACTGGCACATGCTGCCCACACCACTTTGGGGGCAGGATGCTCTCCTGTCAAACCCCCTTGAGCATCCAGAGTCTCCCTGTGTGTATGTGCAGGGTGGCACTTGTGTTGATTGGCAGCTCTGTGAGCTCTTCATAAAATGATGAGCTGGAAGACTGAAAAAAAAAACCAAAAACCCACCAAAGCCTGTTCACTCACAAACGGATCCATCAGGTGCCCTGGCAGGGGCTTGAGGCTCCTTCTGCTGCTCTTTCCCCTTCACTGCTCTCTGAGGGCTCTCAGAGCAGAAATACTACTTTGAAAAGTACAATCTAAAACTTTTAAACAGAGCCATGACTTCAGCCTCCCCTTGGGAAAGGAGCAGAGGAGAAGGGTAAGCTGGGGACTCAGAGCAGTGGGGTGGCTTCCAAGGAAGGCTGTAAAACACTCTCTGTCTTGTTTCTGTCATCAGCTTGTGCTTTATTTCTTTGTCCTGTTTTTTTTTTTTTTAAAGTGACAAACAGCTGAGAAAAAGATAAATAAATAGTCTGGCAGTTGGTCTGAAAACACTGGGGTCAAACTGTAATTAAGAAGATGAAAAGCAGCAGGGACTTCAGCCTGGCTTGTGCATTTATGAGCAAGAGCCCACCTCAGCCTTGCCTTGCCCTTTGGTTATCCCTGACTCTGCCTTGGGGGAGAAGCTCTGTGTTGGCTCTTGGGAAGCCTCCAGGGAAGCAAGGAGGGACACCAAGGTGGAGCATCTGGAGGAAACCAGGCACAACTCATTGAGGAATGGTGAAAACCCCCCTTTTGGGCCAGGCAAAGGAGGTCAGGGCAGAGCCAGCAGGTCTTGTGGCCTCTGGAGTGATGGGGAGTTACTAAGGGTGTGAATCCCAACCCTGGAGGGGCCTTGGGGTCCTGGGGTTGTAAAGTGGACTTGTGCAGCTGTGAGAGGGTGGTTGGGTGGTCATTTCCATTGTCCCTGTCCCTTGAGTTGTCACTCAGAGCCACGTGTGAGGTGGGTCACTCCATGTTCCAGGTCCTGCAGCCACATCCCTGGCTGTGGGGGTGGGCAGTGCCCTCACCCACCGTGGCATCTCCAACGGGTGAAACCGAGGGAGTGGTGGGAATGATTTCTGTCTGAGGTTGGAGCTGGTGGCACCGTGTGTGCCACAGGCCCATGTGGGGTGGTGCCCCCTCCCCCTGTTGCTGGGATGTTTTCCCCAGGCTCCTGGTGGTGGTGTGAGCTGACACAGCCCAACCATTAACGATCCCGAGGTGCTTGCCCAAAAGGGACTGTGAGCACCACTAATGGATCCTTTTGCTTTTGGCCTCTTTGCAGCTGAAATTACCTTCTCTAATTAAAGTCTCTGCTTTGCACAGTCATTCTCTGCTGGAATAAAAAAGCCCTGAGGGGGGTTCTTTTATTTTCAAGGAAAACAAAGTATTACTGCTCTCTGGGCTCTCTGGAAAGGGAATTTCTGTGTTCTCACTTTCCTTCTTATCTGCAAAAACCTGTGTTTTCTTGAGGCTCTGGCTTTGTGTTTCCTGGCTGTCATGTTCAATTAGAGGACAGAACAGATGCCTGTTCCCTTATCTAGTGGCTGGTACCCATAAGGTGTCTGCATTGCACATCAGTCCTACTGTGCCAAACTGGTGCTTGGGCAGGGCAGGACTGGGACAACTGGTGTGCCAGGCATTTTGACAGGTCTTTGGGCTTGTGGGGGCAGAATGCTGTGGAGAAAACAGCTGAATATAAAAGTGTGTGTGTGTGTCTTTTCAGTCCTTTTAAACCCACAGCTGGCGGTTGTTCTCCTTGGAGTTCTCCAGAGGAACGCCCAACGGTTTGGCCCCTTGTTTTATTGAAGCAAGTAGCAGTGATGATCCCAAACCCAAGCCCCTCTAATGGCAGGTTTCTCCTGCAGGATGGAGAGGTGTACTGCATAGATGCCCGTTTCTATGGCAACATCAGCCGCTTTATAAACCACCTCTGCGAGCCAAACCTCATCCCGGTGCGGGTGTTCATGTCGCACCAGGACCTTCGCTTCCCCAGGATCGCCTTCTTCAGCACCAGGCACATAGAGGCTGGAGAGGAAATTGGGTAGGTGCTGCCTGGGAATGCCACCACCTTGCTGGGGAAGGGCACAGTGTGGGGGATGAGGGCTCTGCTGCTTCATCCCACCCCTCGGCTCCAGGGATTGTGTCCATCGGGGATCCCGTCATGGCTCCGTCCCCTGGAGCTTTGCAAAGCTCCAGGCTCAACATGCCCTGGCCATGTGAACTTGTAGACCTGAACCCTTCCATGTGCTGGGCTCATCCCACAGTGTGGGCAGCAGGGAGAGGGGGCATTCTGCCCATCTCAGGTGAGACCCAACCTGCAGAACTGCCTCCTGCTCTGGGGCACCAACATCAGAAGGACATGGAGCTGCTGGAGCAAGTCCAGAGGAGCTCATGGAGATGCTCCAAGGGCTGGAGCCCCTCTGCTCTGGAGCCAGGCTGGGAGAGCTGGGGGGTTCACCTAGAGAAGAGAAGGCTCTGGGGAGACCTGAGAGCCCCTTGCAGTGCCTAAAGGGGCTCTAGGAGAGCTGGAGAGGGATTTTGGACAAGGGCCTGGAGTGACAGGACAAGGGGCTCCAGGAGAGCTGGAGAGGGATTTTGGATAAGGGCCTGGAGTGACAGGACAAGGGGCTCCAAGAGAGCTGGAGAGGGATTTTGGACAAGGGCCTGGAGTGACAGGACAAGGGGGAAAGGCTTCCCACTGCCATAGGACAGGGCTAGATTAGAGTAGAGAGAAGGAAGAAGCCTTTTATAATGAGGATGGGGAGACCCTGGCACAGGTTGCCCAGATAATCCGTGGGTGCCCCATCCCTGGAAGTGTCCAAGGCCAGGTTGGAGCAACCTGGGCTAGTGGAAGGTGTCCCTTCCATGGCACTGGATGAGTTTGAAAGTCCCTTCCAACCCAACCCTGTCACTGCCCCCCGTGCCCATCCAGGTCCCTTTTACCCTTTGTTGCCGTGCAGTGACCCCATCCCTGCCTCTCTCTCTCTCTCTCTCTCTTGCAGCTTTGACTACGGGGACAGGTTCTGGGACATCAAAGGCAAATACTTCAGCTGTCAGTGCGGTTCACCCAAGTGCAAACACTCGAGCTCAGCGCTGGCCCAGCGGCAGGCGAGCACCTCTGCCCAGGACACGCCGGAGAACGGGCTCCCCGACACCAGCTCTGCCACGGCAGCCGGCCCCTTTTGAGGCTCCGCCCCCCCCTCCAGAGACTTGACTGCTTTTAACCCTTAGAGAGTCACATACTGTCCGAATTTCCATTTAAAAGAGAACAGAGGAGAGAAAGAAAAAAAAAAAAA
>VXBX01009831.1:22385-47578 GCA_013400415.1 Scytalopus superciliaris | reverse complement strand
TTGTGTTTTGTTTTTTTAAATGAATAATCCCCACCCCCCCCGGCCCCCCCCACCCCATTCCCCCCATCTCGCAGGACGTTGTGGTGGGGCTTTCCCCGAGGAGCGACGGGGCGTTTCTCACAAACACCCTCCTGGTTCCCGAATCCCACGGCGTTGTTCTCATGTGATGAGAAGAAACCCAGAGTCCTTGGCATCCTTGGCTCCCTGCAGAGCCCACCCCGCTCCCCGCTGGGCTTTCTCCGTTCCACACCAGCTCTGTCCACCACGACACTCGGCTGCGTTACTGTCTCAGTGNCGTGCCCATCCAGGTCCCTTTTACCCTTTGTTGCCGTGCAGTGACCCCATCCCTGCCTCTCTCTCTCTCTCTCTCTCTTGCAGCTTTGACTACGGGGACAGGTTCTGGGACATCAAAGGCAAATACTTCAGCTGTCAGTGCGGTTCACCCAAGTGCAAACACTCGAGCTCAGCGCTGGCCCAGCGGCAGGCGAGCACCTCTGCCCAGGACACGCCGGAGAACGGGCTCCCCGACACCAGCTCTGCCACGGCAGCCGGCCCCTTTTGAGGCTCCGCCCCCCCCCTCCAGAGACTTGACTGCTTTTAACCCTTAGAGAGTCACATACTGTCCGAATTTCCATTTAAAAGAGAACAGAGGAGAGAAAGAAAAAAAAAAAAACCACACAAAAAAAAACACAAAAAAAAAAAAGGGAACCCCCCCCCCAAAAAAAAAAAAAAAAAAAAAAAAAAAAAGAAAAAAAAAAAAAAAAAAAAAAAAAAAAAAAAAAAAAAAAAAAAAAAAAAAAACAAAAAAAAAAAAAAAAAAAAAAAAAAAAGGGGAACCCCCCCCCAAAAAAAAAAAAAAAAAGAGAAAAGGAAAGGAAAAAAAAAAAAAAAAAGAAAAAAAGGAAAAATCGAAGAGAAAAAAATAAGAGGAAAAAAAAGAAAAAGCAACAAAAGCCGCTCAAGGAAAGCCAGGGGTTCGTGGCGCTTTTAGGGCTGTCTCCGCCGACTGTTACTTGAGGAATGAGTCCAAGCAAATCCCACCTCCGTGGTGTCCTCCCCTCGCCGGCCCTGGCAAGCTGCGTGTGGAGGGTTGGCTGGGGCAGCTTTTGGGAGGTGGGAGCTGCCCTGGCAGAGCCCGGGGAGAGCCGCCCGGCCGCCCACCCTGCGAGGGAGCCGCGCCCCCCTCCCCTCCCGCTCCGAACGCTCGCTGGGACTTGGGAGCTGCTGCCTCGGGGGTGGGGCTCGGCACAGCCCCCGGGGCAGGTTCTNCCGTTTTTTTTTTTCTCCTTTTTTTAAAGAAGATAAATATGAATGATATATATATTATAGAGAACCCTGACTGGCTGGGGTGAAGAGCAGACGGGACATGTCACGGTGAGAAGATCCCAAATGCCACCAGCTCGTCTGTTCCCATCACTTTGCTCAACCCTGGGCACCTTCAATTGATTTTTAAGCCACACGCTATGAAGTTTCAATGAACTGATTTATTTTTTACCATTACCGAAGCATTGGGGACAAGCATTAAAAACATTAAAAAAAAAATAAATGAATAAAATAAAAAAAAAAAAATAAAAACACCACAAAAGAAAAAAAAAACCAAAAAAACCAAAACGACGACGAAAAGAAACCACAAAAACAAAACGGTGCTGATTCTGGTGTGATTTTTGCTCACCACGTGAATATAAACTTATCAATTGTATAAAAAAGAACAAAGTGATTTTAGTATAAAAATGCAGGAAAAAAAAACAAAACTTTTTTTAAATTGTTAGTATTGTAGTGTGAATAAATTTGCCATCACCTTTTGTGTGGTGGCTGGGCAGGTCATTATCTTAATTTTTTTTTTTTTGCATATATCTTTAAATACTGTAATTAGTGCAGTAACAAGTTTTTTTTTTTTTTTTGTTCATCTCTTCTAGAACATTCATAATGCCATCATGTTTATTATTATTATTTTTTTTTCTGTTAATGTTTTTGACAGTTTTAAAGGAGCAGCCTTTTGGCTCTGATCATTTTCTTGTTCTGTTTTCAATGAAATCAATAAAAAAAGAAAAAAAAAAGTGCNATTATTTTTTAAAATCTTTTATTAGTGCAGTAACAATTTTTTTTTTTTTTTTGTTCATCTCTTCTAGAACATTCATAATGCCATCATGTTTATTATTATTATTTTTTTTTCTGTTAATGTTTTTGACAGTTTTAAAGGAGCAGCCTTTTGGCTCTGATCATTTTCTTGTTCTGTTTTCAATGAAATCAATAAAAAAAGAAAAAAAAAAGTGCTTTAAAAGGAGTTTGGCTTTTTTTTTTTTTTCCTGTCTGCTGGGGGGATGGACCTGAGTGGGGGTGGCTTGAAAATGAAGAAAGCAATAAAAAAACACCCCCACTCTTGCAAAGAAAAGTAGTCTGGCTGACTTTGCTTTTTATTCTGGTGGGTTTGGGGTGGTTTTATTGAATTTTATACCATCCTTTGGTCTTAAAGTTTGGATTCCAGTTGCTGGGTGGGCACTGGTGTGCCAAACTTGGCACGGGTTTTGGTGGACCCAGGAGGGAATTAAATCGAATTAAATATAAAACACCAAGGAAAGGGGTGAGGGGGGGAATTTCCTTGCAAGGCAAACCCTGGGAATGTCTCCCCTGGGAAGAGGTGATGGGGATGGAGCCCAAGGCACTGCTGGGGGTGCAGTTGGAAATGCTGTAAATCCCATATATTGGAAGTGATATTTCTAATTAATGGTAACCTGTGGCTGGGTGACTTTTCACAGACTTGTGGGTTTGATCTTTAAACCACCAGAGCTTTGAGTTGCTCTGTGCTGGCTCTGATGAGCTGCATTAAAGGGAGTCAAAGGCTGGACATCTTAAGTTTATGGTCCTTCAATGACCTGTTGGAGTAACCAGGAGATACAAGGAGGATTAACAAAGACCTGACATGGAGACTCTCTAAGGAAGAATGATAAGAAGGAGGACCAAATTAGCCGATAAAGGATACAATGCTAATTAAATTAAGAGAATTATGTAACTTAGAACCTTTGTTTGCTAAAAGGTATAAATACACGAGAAGTCCACATAGCTGGAATGAATCCTGCCTATTTCTGGCCACACCAAAGCTCTGCCTGGCTCACCGACACTTCAGATTTGGGCTTGGAGGGTTTCCTTTCTCCCTGATGACTTTTGGTGTCACCAAACCAGGTGTGGGTGGGGGCTGCCAGCCTGCTGTGACTAAACAGGGCCCGTGTGTGCCCTCCCCATCACCCAGCCCTGGGAAAATCAGCCCCTCTGAGTCACTGCCAGTCGATAAGCTCATAAAAATATTCATCAAGGGGAGGAAAAGCCCGGCCTGGTGCCAGCTGGGATGGGGGGGGAAAGCAGGGAGGGCTCTGCCTCACCCACCCCCCCAGCTCTCCACCACCTGGCAGAGCCCTCATCATCCTCACAGGTCGGGCAGCTCGAGGTGGTCAATAAATGATGGTGTCTGCAGGTTGGGTTTGTTTGGGAAGTGATGGGTTTTGCCTCTGGAATCGCAAAGGGTTCCGTTCAGAACATCCGGAGCTGTCGGGGCCGTCAGGGTGTGCCCTCGCACGTCGAGACCGTTTAACTGCGGGCTAATTATAACAACACAGTTCAATAGTGTGTAATTAAACATTGTAACGAAAAGAATGTGCTTTAATTGAAGGGGAGAAGTGGAAAACCCCCAGAGAAATCTGCTCTCTGGGCGTGACTTTCCCCAAATCAGCGGCTTCCCTCGGTGTTTTGGGTGGCACGTGGGGACATCTGATGGGACAATTTGGATGTGGGGATGGGTGGAGGCGGGACATGGTCCCAGGGAACCTCAGCACCTTTGGGTGATGTCTTTGCTTTCCTGTGCAAATAACTGCAAATTAAATATACACAGTCAATGCCCCAGCACTTTTCCACAGGCAAGGATGAGCTGGAAAAGGGTGTCTGTTTTAAGGGGCATTTCTGCAATGCTGGTGGGTCCCAGCTCAGTGTCCCCTCCATGGAAGGAGGAAGGGCCATCACTGCCTCCTGCTCCCCCCAAATGATGTGGATTTGATGGGAAGGTGGGCAAAACCACCTCAGCCACTCCTCTGACCCCGCTCCACTGGTGGCACTGGGTTCTTGAGATGCTTCATTCTGAAGGTGAAGGTTTCACCCTGAGCCTGAGCTGCTCCTGAGGCTCCTCACCCAGGAGGGCACAGCCCCAGGTGGCTGCAGCCCTGATTTTGTTTTTATTTGGTTTGAGAGAGATATTTCTGTCCTTTTAATGCAGTGGCAGCATCTGCTCTGGGCTTTGCTGTGCCCCAGAGGGGACTGGCTCTGCTCGTGGCAGTGACTGGCACGGGGGGGATTGCTTTGCCTTTTCAGCTGCCTCCCCTCAGCTCTGCTGGACGTGCAAAGTCATTTGTTGGCTTTTCCCTGGGGATTTTGGCACTCTTTGGGATGTCCCCATGGTCAGCCAGCCAGCCTGGGACTGCAGCTGGGTGCTGGATTTGGGTGCTGAGCTCAGGTGGGGTGTGGGGCTGAGCTCTGTGGGGGCACATCCCTCATCCACCTGGCTGGGAGGGGGCACTGGGGCAAACTCCCTGATTTCACAGGACTAGAGGAGATGATGTTCTCTTTCCATGCCTGGAACATCCCTGCTGCCTTTCTTCTTCCCACTGAACCCCCTCAGTGAGGGTCAGAAACCCCCAGGCCAAGCTGGGGGGGACACACAGAGGGTCTGCACTGAGCTGCAGCACAGGGTGTGACAGCCCTTTTTGGGGGGCATGAGGGGGTGGAGCAACTCACTCCAGGAGGGGCAGGCAACAATTTGGGGGGCCTTGTGGGAGCTCAGGGGCTCCTTCAGGCACCAGCTCCTGGTGGGCGTCACCCAGGGGTCTGTCACCTGCTCCAAGAGGGTCACCTGCTCCAGGGCCAGGGGATGGCCATGGATGGGTCAGATCCAGGAGTGTGGGATCACAGGGCACTTCCCCCTACACACTGAGCAGGTCATGGAGCTTGTGCTGGCTCATCTCTTTTGGGGGCTGCTGGCCATGGGTGGTTAGAAAAGCACCCAGAGGCACCCAAAGACTGCTTAGAAAGGCACCCAAACGGCAGCTTAGAAAGGCACCCAAAAAGCAGCATCCACTGCCCTGAGCTGACCTGGGCCAGCAAAGCCACTAAATTATCCTCTAACACTGGAGCTTATCTGGCTTCTCTTTATAGACTCCAGCTCTCCCTTTGTCCTGCAGCTCCGACCTCCTTCCCGAGGAAATGGGAGTGAGGGAGATGGTTATCCTGCAGCACAGGTAAGAGTCATAAAATCTCTATATAAATGTGGAATTTCACCCCACGTCTCATTCCTGAGCCTTTGCCAGAGCTGGCAGAAATATTAGTTTATCTCTCCTCTAGCACAGAATATTCCCTCGCCTGCCAGAGGAGCTTCCTTATCACCCTTTTAATTTCCTTTCTAGTGCTATGGGCAGGATGAAAAGCCACTGCTATCACTGATGACAGGGAAAGGCCTCCATGTCCTGGCTCTGAGACACTCACACCAGGCTGGGGTTTAAGTTTAAAGCTGCAGATGGGATGGGAGTGTGAAGAGGGAGAGGGGGAAGGTGCTGATGGCAGGGAGGGTCAGACTCAGCCCTGTTGCCCCTTCNGGGGTTGGACAAGGTCAGCCCCAGACTTTTCCTGCTCAACTCTGTCTCTTAATTTCTGTTTAACCAATGTGAGAGTCATTAAAGAGGACTCAGCACCTCATGGCTGTGTTAAGGACCTGCTGGGGGTCCTGCTGTGCTGGTGGCACTGGGCACAGGGGGCAAGATTTTGCTGGAGGTCCCTGGGGGGTGGCAACACCACCAGCCCAGGCCACCTCTGCCCTCACTGCACCATCAGAGGGGCCTCAGCAGCCCCCACAACAAGGAGATGCTCCTGTGCCTGCAAAAGCTGTATTTTTAATCACCAATTGCTCCCCAGCCCTCGGGGATGGGCAGGGAAGGGGCAGGAGGGAAGTTCATGCCCCAGGAGTGTCCCCAGCATGGCTCAGCACCACCAAAGCAGTTGGGGGTTGTGAAGCAGCTCCTCTCCATCCTTTCTCCTGGAGGCCCCAGAGGTCTGCAGGTAGCAGGATGAAGGTCCTGGCCCCATCCCCAGTCCCACTGTAGGGTTTGTGTCCCAAGTGCTTGTCTGAAGGCATCAGATATTCCTCTGGGATTAAATCCCTCCTTACACGAAGCTCCCCAGCTGACCTGGGGGGAGCAGAGCATCGGCACGGGGAGCCAAGGCTTTGCTGAAATCCTTGGAGCTCTGCTATCTAACAAGAATGACAAGAGATTACATTAGGAAAAGGCCTGGCTCTTTCAGAGGGATCCATTTGCCAACTTTCCTGGCTGCAGAGGTCTTTAATCCTCGGCAGGAACAGCCTGTGTTGGACACAGGGATCCCAGTTCCCCACAGAGGGGGTTCCAAAGCCCACAAAGCAGTGCCAAGTGCCTTTGGGCTGAGCTCCTTTTTGGGGAATTTGGGGTGCATTTGGGGTTTGGGATGCTTTTCCCTCCTCCAAGGGAGGGGGGGACAGGGTGGGTGTCACCACTGCTCCTCTTTGCAGACCAATTCACCCCTTTTAGGGGCAATCCTTCAAATTCCCAGTGCTGTATGAACCCAGGGGGATGCTCTGTGGCTAAACAAGCTGGAGCAGAGGTAAAATGAGGTTTTGTGGTGTTGATAAGGCAGGGAAAAATAAAGGTTTTTGGGCTAAGATTCTTCTCTGCTGGGTGGGTTGTTTCTGCACCGTACCAGTCCCTTGGGATCCTGGGAATGTGGGTGTCTGGAGCCCTCTGTGCTGAGGATCTAAAGCACCTGGTTATGGAGATCTTCCCCTCTGAAGGAGCCTCCATCTGTGTTTGCAGAATGGGGTTGATTTAAATGGTGATTTATTTGTCTGGGATGTGTAATAAGCTCCGCAAAATAAAGAAAAAAAAAGAAAAAAAAAAAAGAAGAAAATAAATCAGCAATCCTTGTTTGAAAAGCAGAACGACACGCAAGAAATCATTGAGGGTTTTCTTCCTTCTTTCAGAAAAATATTGTGGCAATGAAATAGCAGTGATGGGTGAATAATAAAATCCTTCTGTGTGGCTCCCTCGTGCTGGTTAAAGGATAAAGCCCCACTGATGCCGGGCTCAGGATGAGCAGCAAATATTCCACCTGAGCAGCAGCAATTAGTGCACTTGCCTTTGCCTTTGTTGTGCTCTGTAAATATAATTCTGAGCAGCAAATAAGCAGATAAGCTTCACCCAGACATAATAAGACAAATATCCTTTTCTTCTGCCTCTGCTGGGGAGAGAATTTCTCTCTGGTTTTGCAGCTGCTGGGGGAAAATAGGTGGAATAAATTGCCAGGGAGTTTGTGAGCAGCAAACGTGGCTTTCACCATTAGCAAAGTGAGTGTACAAATGAGCAACAAAAAAGGGGCTGGGGAGAACATTCTCATTTATATTGTGAATATCCCTTTGACACAGGAATGAGCTGGAAGAAGTTCAGGAAGTGCAGGGCACTGGGGCAGGGAAATGCCAAACTGCTGCATTTACATGGGAGGCAAACCAGAATTCAGGCAACATCCTCTGCCTTTCACTGGGCTCTAAATCCTCCTTTTTGGGCTGTAAATCCTCCTCTTGACCTCAGATGTTGTTGAATTTCTCAGCTGTGAGACCTGGACATGCCCTGCTCTGCCCCAGGGCTGGCTGTGGGAGGTGGTGGATGAGGAACTGCCCTTTCCTTTCCCCCTCCTCACCCTCAGGAAGGTTTTGGATGTCCTGAGTAGCCTCCTGGATCCTCCTACCCATCCCCAGCATCTTCTCAGGAACTGGCAGATATTTGTCTCAGTTTTCTATCAGTAAAATGGGAATAAAACTTCTTCCTTTGGGCTCCTGGCTTTGAAAACCTCACCCTATAAAGCAACGAGGGGTTGCTGTGCTGGGTCCTGGATGTGGCTGTGAGAGGAGAATTCCCTGCCCACAGATGGAGACAAACAGAGGGGAAAACCAGGGATTTGGGAGCAAAGATGTTGGGGGAGAGAAAGGAAAAGCCTGCTATAATATTGGCTTGTTAGAGGACCAAGTTGCTTCTGTAAAAGCACCCTGGAAAACATCATAAATTGTTTCAACAGCTAGATGTTTTTAAATTATTTGTTTTTCCTGTGGAAATTCTTTCTGCTGTGGGAGTATCTGTGTCAAAAGGAGGGGAAAGAACACCAAATCACCCAGAAACTTCCCATCCTCGTCTCTCTGTGCAATAAATCTGCTGGTAAAGGTGTTGCTAAACCCACAGACTAGCTGTTCTCTGAGCTGGGTGCAGTCCCTGTGACCTCCCACGTGCTGTGCTGGGCCCCTCCTTGGGCACCACAGACCCCCCAGTTCTGAGAGCAGAACCCCCAGCCCTGCAGTGTCTGGTGCAGCCCAACCATGTCCCCAAATCCAGTGACTTCTGGGTCGGGCTGTGAGGATTTGAAGGGTTTCCCTGGGCAAAGTTCCACCTTTATTCAGGCTGATGCGCCTCCCTTTCGGTGAGGGTTGTGCCCGCACACCTGGAAGGTGCCAATCCCTGCTCCCTGCTGGCATTGCAGCTTTGTGGCTTGGAGAAGCCCTTTCCTGAGCCTCTGCAGCTGCAGGAAGGTGCTGTTTGCTGCCTCAGTGTTTGCCCTCGCTATGAAACCCCCCCTGAGGGCAGAAATCCACCGTGGTTTGGATGGTGCCTCAATCTCAAGGTCTGCTGGCCTAAGTAAAACCAGTTTTTTCCAGTTGTTTGCAATGTGGCCATAATTCTTCACAAGCTGCTTGCACAAAGCCAGACAAGGGCTGTGAGGCTTGGTTAAACCTCAGGGGAGGTTTAGTATAGTAGGAAAAGTTCCTTCCCCCCAGAGGGTGGTGGGCACTGCCCAGGCTCCCCAGGGCAGTGGGCACAGCCCCAAGGCTGCCAGAGCTCCAGGAGGGTTTAGATGATGCTCTGAGGGACAGGGGGGGATTGTTGGGGTGTCTGTGCAGGGCCAGGAGTTGCACTGGATGGTCCTTGGGGGTCCCTTCCAGCTCAGGGTGCTGTGTGACTGTGCAAGCCCAGAGTCCCTGGCCCTGCAGCACAGGAAGGGAAATGCAGCTCCCCAGGGCACCTCCTGGTGCTGCTGAGCCTTCCCAGGATTGTCACATCCCAAGGCCCTGGACAGCAGGGGAGCTCACTCTGCAGTGCCTGGGCAGGGCATGGGGGCACAAAAGGGGTCTCTGAGAGCCCCGAGGGCTCTCCTTCAGCCAGACCCAAAATGTTCCATTTCCCCAGAACAACAGTTTGGCTGCATATTGGATTCTGTTAAAAGAATTCAATTTAGAAAACATTATGCCATGGAGAGGAGGAGAAGGGCAAAACATTACGGCTAAATAATTGCAATTAACCATTCCAGACCTTTCTGGCTAATTCAGTTGAAACAAGTGTTGCCTGGTTTAGGGATCTGCAGAGCTCAGATCCTCACACAGCAGCAGGGACTGGGGCTTTGCCATGCAGGATGGCTCCTTCCAGCTGAGGGCTGCACCTGTTGGGATGGTTTTGTGCCTTATTTCTTGAAGCACAACAGAGAAAGTAAAACCTCGTGCAGTCAGCCCTTTCTGCCCCTTCCCTTGGCACGTGCCACGATTTTCCAGCTAATTCTTAAATCCGTGTGAAACATCAAAGTCCTGCCTGGAACGAGGCAAATGATCTCAGTCGGTTCTGCTTTGGAAAAACAACCCAGCTCCAAATGTGAAGCTTTAGCAGGAGCCTGGTGATCAAGCCCCTGTTTGGAAACCAGCAGATATTCCTGCCAGGGAAAGTTAAATTCACTCTTCACATTAAGTCATTATTCTTTGCTGGCTTTTTAAGTATATGGCCTCGGTATTGGAACTAACAAGTGTCAGGCTCCCCTGAGTGCTGAAAATTCCTGGGATTTCAGCTCAAAATCAAAGGAAACTCAACTCCCTGGAGGTGTGGGAGGTGCTGTAAAGCCCTGCCCAACCTGCCTGGGCTGGTGTTGGGTTTTACCCTCCCTCCATAGGGTCACTGAGTATCCTGAATGGGAAGGGATCCACAGGGATTATCCAGCCCACCAATCCCACCCTGTTTCTTCAGAGAACACCTTCCCTGAGCTTTGTAACCACCCCTAATTCCTTCAGTCCCCTCCAGGATGTCCCAAGAAATTACAATAAAGAGAGACAAACCTTTGTGTGTTTGTTTGTTGGTTCGGGGTTTATTTTATTGTTCATAAAATGTTTGCGTGACTCCCTTGGCCACTTGTCTAAACAAATCTTCTTTCTGATTGCTTTCCTTTCTTGTAGGAAGGTTTGATTTTGATTTTGATTATGAATTCTTTGGGTCAAAGCCCCTGTGCTTGTGTAAGTCCATGGAGTGTGTGGTGAGTGCTGCAAACAACCCCTGGGGATGAACTCTGAACTCTCACATCTTTGGTTTTGAGCCTCGTGGAAAACCCCTGGTTTGCTGCTCCAATCTCTTGTCTTCCTACTCTTTTCCATGTTCATGTATTTTTATTCTGTAATTGATGTTTAAGGCTTTCTAGTTTTGGGGGGGGAGAAACACAACAACCCTTTGATTTTCCCCTTAGCAGGACAAGCAGCTCCTCCCCAGGGTGACCTTGAGCCGCTCAGGCTCTGCTGGGGCTCAGCATTGAAGACCAAACCGTTTCTCCTGTTTGACACGACAAAAATGACCCACAAAACACCATTTTCTCAGGGGGGGTTTTGCTCTTCTGGGCCCTCCAGCTCCCACCACCTGCCCAGCTGAGGAGACCCACAGGTTGGGTTTCTTCATGGGGAAGTCAGGGGGGGTTTTTTCCACCTTCTCTTTCAAAAGTAGCAGAGCTCTTGATGTTGGTTCGTGCATCTTCTCTCTGCTGGAGAGAGGCAGGCCTGGGAGCTGTCAAGGAGGCTCTTTTATGAGCACTTGAAAGTAAAAAAAAAAATAAAAAAAAAAGAAGAAAATAAAGAAACCAGTGCTTGAAGAGTGGTGAGGACTAATGAAGCTGTTTTATCTTTGCCATTTGTATGTACACAGGCTGGGGGGGAAAGGGAATCCTACAGAGCCCAGCAAACACATGGAGGGCAGAGCAGTTAATAGGATGAAAATGAAATCAGGATCCAGGACTTAATTAAGGAGCTGTTTTTATTCACATCCCATAAAAAAAAGCCCCCCCCCAAAGAGGAGAGATGCCAAACACTTGCTGAGTTGCAGCCTCACACAGGTTGTGTCCTGCAGGTCACTGACAGCCCCAGGGCCTCCTGAAAGGCTGGTTTGGGCTGTTCCTTCAGTGCAAAACAAGAGGCAAGAAAGGAGGAGGCAGCCAAATGATCCTCCAGCTGGGCCTTCAAACTGAAAGACAGGAGGTTTACATTAGATATGAGGAAGAAATTCTTCCCTGTGAGCCCCTGGCACAGGTTGGGCAGAGAAGCTGTGGCTGCCCCATCCCTGGGAGTGCCCAAGGCCAGGTTGGATGGGCTTGGAGCACCCTGGGCTGGTGGGAGGTGTCCCTGCCCATGGGACAAGATGAGCTTTAAAGTCCCTTCAAAGCCACACCAGTCTGGGATTCTGTGATTCCATAACGTTTGGGGTTAGTCCCAGACCCCAAACTCCTGTGTGTGTTTGTTTGCAGCTCCATGCAGGGAGAGGATCCCCCTTGGAGCAGGGAGAGGATCCTCTTTGGGGCAGGGAGAGGGCTCCTTTTGGAGCAGGGAGAGGATCCCTTTTGGAGCAGGAAGAGGGTCCCCTTTGGAGCAGGGAGAGGATCCCCTTTGGAGCAGGGTGAGGATCCCCTTTGGAGCAGGGAGAGGATCCCCCTTGGATCAGGGAGAGGGTCCCTTTTGGAGCAGGGAGAGGATCCCTTTTGGAGCAGGGAGAGGGTCCCTTTTGGAGCAGGGAGAGGATCCCCCTTGGATCAGGGAGAGGATCCCCTTTGGAGCAGGGAGAGGATCCCTTTTGGATCAGGGTGAGGATCCCCTTTGGAGCAGGGAGAGGATCCCCTCTGGAGCAGGGAGAGGGTTTTTCAGGCTCCAGGGTGGGATGAGGAGGAAATGGCACTTCACAGACAAATGTTGAGCCCTTTTGCTTTTGTGCCTCTTGCAAAAGGAGCCCGATGTGTTTCTTTCTCGGTGAGGTGGAAAATGCAGCCGTTCCCAGCAACTAATCCTTTAATAAACTGTCTGAAACAGGAACAGTAAAGACCCACTGAGGGGAAATATTCCAAACACCGACCTGGGCTGCTCAGGCACTGGGTGTTGTCAAGAGTTTTAGAACTAAAGCAAGTGATTTCTAATTAAAATACTGACTTTTTTTAATGTGTGTTTTTGGGTTTCTGTTGCATGTTTGGTGTTTTGAGAGCTTTTAGTGGGGTTTTCTTTTATTTTGGGGGGGTTTTTTTGGTTAGTTTTTCGTGGGTCTTGGGGGATTTCTTCTGGTTTTTGGAGTAGTTTTTTTTGCTTCTTTTTTATTTGGTTTCTTTTTGTTTGGTTTGGGTTTTTTTTTGTTTTGGTTTTTTGGTTGGTCGGTCGGGATGTTTCTGGTTTTTGTTTTGGTAACACCTAAAATGAAAAGGGCACTCAGAAATGTTGGGAAATGAACGTGGTGCTGCTCCTGGTGCTCGGAGAGGCCATTTGTATCCCTTAATTCTTGCAGCTGGACACAGCTGGACATCACTGGGTGTCCATTGCCATTCCAGCTGTTCCTCAGTCAGCTTATTAAAACTGGATTTAACACCGTTTCATTTCACCTGTGAGACCTTCTTTGGAGAGCACAGACAGCTGATAACCAAGGGCAGATGTGCAAAGGAGCTGCTGCTGCTCTGGAGTGGGGAAAAAAAGAAGTCCAATCTAATTTATCCCTCTGGAATTTGTTCTCATCCTCCAGCAGCAGAAATGAATCACAACTGGGAATGTCAAATATATGAACTGGGTTTGTTCGTGGCCTTTTGGTCTTTGAACAGCAGTGAATCCCACACGTGTGAGGGACTTGCAGACAGTGTAAAATCATTCAGAGAGGAGCTTGGTATGGCTTTTGTTTGGTCTTGACTTTCCCCTCTGTTGCTGTTGGGTATCCCACACAAAGCCAGGCCCTCCTTGCTTTTGAGAACCACCTTTTCCACAAGGTTAAGAACCACTTTCTCTGCAGGGTGAGCTGCTCTTTGGACAGAAATATCAACCTGGCTGCCTGTGCAGTGCTGAGTCCCCTCTGCCTCCCCAGGAAGGGCTGGCAGAGCTGTCTCTGCTGTGTCCAGGAGGCTCATCTGGGCTGTGATTCCCCCCCAAACCCCCCACCTAAGGAGCAGATGGTGATCCTGGAAGCTTTGGGGGCACAAGGAATGTACCACCCCCCCTTTGTTGCCACTCAGTTCAGCCCCCAAAACCAAGTGGTGACTTGCCAGGGATGTTGTGAGGGCACTGCCAGGACCAGCCTTGCTCAGCTACTCAACAACTCAAGTGCTCCCACAGTAACTCCAGTTGCTCTTAAGTGGAAAGAACTCACTCCACTTCACCCCAAGCCCTTCTGGGGTCTGCCTCCTGCTCCTGCTGGTCTTGGCCTTCAGCCCCCATGGGGGAGCAGGGTGGTGGCAGTGCTGGGAGCTGAGCTGACCACCCTCACTGGCACTAATTCACATTTCTGTTCCACCCAAGGGACGAGCCTTCTGATTTTCACGTTCCAGGAGTCCATGTCAAGGGGCTGCTGAATGCCCCGTTCACTGGCAGGGAAATGTGTCCCTCCCCTGGAGGCCTGGGAGCTCTAATTACTCTGTTTGACTTGTAGAGATGCCAGTGTTGAAAATCCTGGCTGTACATCCCTGTTTCTCCAAGGAGCAGCTGGAATAGCAAACACCATCATCAGGAACACCTGCCCGGGCAGGGCAGGGCAAGAGCCCGTTGTGCAACTCGTGAGGTGGGGAGAGAAGTCCTGGCTGCATCCAAAGGTCCTGGATGAGTTTCCTGAAGGAGCATTTGATGTGGTGAACACACAGACTCCTGAGATCTTCAAGAAAACATCAAAGAGCTGGGCATGAAAGGCATCCTGCCCGTGCTGGATGGCATTCCCCCTGCCCGCCCTCCCTCCCCAGCTGGGCCTGCAGTACCAGTTGTCCCCGAATTTTGCTGTTTCCTTTTCCCATGGAAGGTCCAAATCCTGCAGCAGGATGGGATGGGGGATCTGCTGTGGGGTTTAGATCTTTTTGGTTCAGATCACAACCGATTTTGTGTTAATTTAAGGCCACAATTTCTCTGTTTGCAGCAATCCAAGAGGTGGCACAGGAGTGTTGTCTCACCAAGGAGAATTCAACCATGGGCTTGGATTGAACTTTAAAAACATGTGACCTCCCTTTGGAGAATTCAACCATGACCTTGAATTGAACTTTTGGATTGACCTCCCTTTGGGTTCCCACAGGTATTCTTACATTTGGGTTTTGGCTTGCAAAAAACTAATGCCAAGAGGAGAAAAGCTTGGAGTTCCAAATGAGCCTAACCAGCGAGCTGGGGGAGGAAGGAACCATCAGCACTTGAGGTTGTTGTCACCTCTGGGCTCTGTGTGGTGTGTTTGGTGATGGGACATCACCTTTGGAACTGCCCCAGCCTGGGAACACGGTTGGATGGTGCCCATCAGCATGTCTTTGGTGTCCCTGACCCTTTGGGACCCAGCCCACCATCAGCAGAAGTCCCACCACACGTTCAGCTGCTCTTAGAGATGAAAAGCACACTGCACTGAGTGCTGACTTCATGAAGAGTCGGGTGCCCCTTGCTGAGGTGCTTGTGAGAATCCCACAGGGCTGTAAACACTTTCTGCCACTCTGCCTTAAAGTCATTTTTAAAGCTGGAAATGCTTTAGAGTCATTTACAGTGGGCTTGTTTTTCCAGAAGCTGGCAATGGGTTTAGTGCTCGTGAAAAGCTGCCAGGTCCCTTCAAGGCCCCTCTTCTGACCACTGCACTCCACTTGCTGCCAAAGCTCAGACAAGAAAATGGGCCTCCTGGTCCTAAACCTGCTTTGCTTCATGTTGTTGATCATTTTAACCCCCGTTCTCACCAGTTCTTGGGGTGTGAAATCGTTAGCTGCAGTTTCTTCCTTTAACTCCCCCTTTTCTGGCGTTGCTGGGCCTCTTTTGCAGCCCAACCCACCAAAAGGCTTGCTCAGCTTTGCTGCATTTGGGGTTTTTGCCCTCATTTAGGGGTCAGGCTGTGCAGTTGAGGCACGAGCAGCTGTTTGGAACACGAACTCTTGGACCATCTGACTTGCCTTGCCATAAAGGTTTGGTTATGGCGTGTGCTCTGTTTGCTGCTTAAAATTCTTTTCTCGGTAACAGAATCTCTCAGTGCCTCTAATGTGAGGAGGAGTAATTAAGTCCTCTCAGTAATGCAGATAAATAATGTCTTTGGAGAGCCCTGAGTGCATCATAAATCATCAGAGTTGTGTTCCTGAGGTGCCACCTCCTCGTGTCCTGGCGCTGAGTGATTGCAGCGGGGCTTTATCGTGTGCTGTGCAGAGATCACCTGCTGGCCCTTAATGCCACCTGTAATGGCACTGCTAGGGGGCTCTGGTGATGCCACAGCGTGCCCAGTGCCCGCCTGGGACGTGCCATCGTGTTATATAACCTGTTTATAAACATCCTGGGGGGGTTTGGAGTGTCTCTCCTCTGAAGAGCCACGTCATCCCTGCGTCAGAACCGAGGTGGAACCACACAAGTCCTGGCCTGGCAGAATCCAGTGCTGCCCTACAAACACGATATACATTGATATTTATATATCTCCAGCTTTCAATAGAACTCTATATCCATGTATGCAGTGACATTTGGGGGTTTTTTGGTTTGTTTCTTTAGTTTTGTTGTTGTTGTCTGAACTTTGGGAGCCCATGCTGAGCACCTGCCAGGGATGAGGGAAGACAGAAGTGCCTGACAAAGAGATTCCCAAGGGAAATCTGGGGGAATAGCAGGGAGAAAGGGGCAACTTTTCCACTTAACTACCCAGCAGGACATGGCTGTTGATTTCTGAGCTGTTTTATCATGTTTATTCCTCATGGTTGGTCTTCTCAGAAGACTTTCTGGCTCAGAGGAGGGGTTGGTGCCTCCGTTTTGCAGCATCCCAGGGATAAGAGCACCAGGATCTCCTACCAGGGTGCATCCCATGAGGAAGGAAGCTCCTCATCCATGACACTTGCTGGCTGTAAATGTGTGGCTTATTCTCTTGGCATTGCAAGGGCTTGGGTGGTTGGAGATGTAGGAAAATCTTGGAGTCTTAAAGAGTTGAGATGACCCCCAGGTTAGGCAGCAGCCGGGCAGGGGGTCTGTAGCTTTGGGTGCAGCTTCATCCATGTGCATTTCAGAGCTGCTCCCAAAAGAGCTAAACCCTTTTCTTTAAGGTTTTAGAAATGTCTAGTTTGGCACAAGATGTCCCAGTTACCTACAGCAAGTTCCCAGAGCTGGAAACCAGCATGTGGATGACAATCCTGCCTTCATCCCTGTGAGTGACTGAACTGACCCACCACGGGACAAAGTGACCCCTCTGCTCCTTCAAGAGGGAACAGAGCAGGGGGGATTTGCAGCTTTGAGAGGCTCGGATAGGAGATGCTCTGAAGGAATTGTGAGCAGTTTCCCCTCTGCTGACAGACTGCTTTGTGTGGTGTGGAGCTGCAGGGGTGGCTCTGTGCTCCAGGAGCATCCCTCTGGCACGTGGAGCTCCTCAGAGGAGGAGAAGATGGTCATGGTGGGGATGCTGGACCCTCTGCAGGGATGGGAGTGTCACAGGAGGGAGATCTTGTGGTGGGCAGTGTGGGCTCTGCTCGATGGGAGCATCTCAGAGGGAGAAGAGCTTGTGGTGGGCAGCGGGCTCTGCCCCTGCCCGTTCCCAGGGCTGCTGGGCATGGGCAGAGAGGGACCAGGTGTGTGTAGAAGTGTCTGAAGGAGCCCCGTGTGCCCGTGCTGGGGCTGGAGGGGCTGTCCCACAGCATTGGCAGAGCCAGCCCTGAGGCTCCGTCCTGCTGGAGCCACGAGCAGGGCTGACTGCAGAGATGCTCCTGGTACCCGGCAGATGTGCCCGGGCTGGGTGGGGGCACCTCCCCCTGCAACTGCTCTTCTTGTTAATAATTAGGCTTTCAAAGTCTGAGAGAGAAACCCGCTGAATTGGTGGTGTCCCTGCTGGGTGCCAGGGCTTGTGCTGGCGGGAGAGCCGGAGGTGCCAACCAGGGTGACACCCGAGCGCGGAGCGTGGGGAGCCGTGGGTGCGGGTGGGTGGCGCTGGCAGCCCCTGCCCCACCGCCCCGCGTGGGGTGAGCGGAGCTTCACTTCTGTCCGTGCCGGAGCAGAGGGCGCTGGAGCCCCAGAAAACTCCCGAGGATGCGGCGAGAGGCTCCAGACAGACCCACCCGGCTCCTGTCGCCGCATCCCGCCCCGCTCCTGCCCNGGTGAGGGGCACTTTCCCCTGGCACGGGCGGTACCCGGAGCGGGCACAGGCAGAGGCTGCAGGGGATGATTTTCCTCCGGGGCCGCTTCCCCAGCCTTTTCCAGCAGCTCCGAGGAGTCCAGCCCCTCGTTGTGTTTGTGTCGCTCGGCCACCAGCTCGGGCCCTCCACGGGATCCCTCGGGTTTCCAGCCTCTTTTCCTCGGCATCCTGAAGCAGCTCGGGAGCGGCTGCAACTTCTTGCCCAAGGGAAAAGCACCTTAAAATGCTGGTGATCGTTTGGGATTGTCTCTAATTAACACGCTCTTAGCCCCTCGGCGCTTTATAACCTGACGAATCACAGAATAGACTAGGTAGGAAAAGACCTGTGAGATCATCGAATCCAGCCTTTGACCCAACACCACAGAAGGTCCTCAGATTCCTTATTTATCCCTTTAATGCGATTCCTTATTTACCCCTTTAATGCAGCAATCTTGGTCACTGACTGTTTTACTGCTGTCCCAGAGCCCTGGGGATTGATTTTCAGGCTCCCCCTTCGGCTGCTTCCCCCAGATATCTTGGTAAGACAAGAGGAAATCATCTCAAGTGGCTCCAGGGGAGGTATAAATGGAATATTAAGGAACATTTCTTCTCCTAGAGGATTGTCAAGCACTGACACAGCTGCCCAGGGCAGTGGTGGAGTCACAATCGCTGGAAGGATTTAAAAGATCTGTGAATGTGGCACTTGGGGACACGGTGGGTTTGGCAGTGCTGGGTAAACAGTTGGTCTCGATGATCTTAGAGGTGTTTTCCCAACTCAGCGATTCTGTTTTCAGGGGAGCTCTGACTCCTTTCACACTCTCCCCTCTGCAGTGAGAACGTGGCCCCTGCCTGGGCTCCGTGGCACTGCCAAGGGATGGCACCTCTCAGGTGTCCCCACTGCCGTGGTCCCTGGGCACCCCCCGGGGCTGCAGGAGACAGCCTGGCAGGCTGGCAGGGCTGTGCCAGGGGGAAACACAGCCCTGGGAGCTCAGCATTTCTCGAGCCAAAGGTGGGGCAGGTCCCTCTGTCCCCTCTGCAGACATCGAGTCCCTCCGGGCCGGGCTTTGTCCCCTGTAGGTGTGAAGGGTCTCCTGGGCAATGAGCTCATCACACCCTGAGAGGTTTTGCTGACTTGTAATCCAAGTCTTCTCCCCCCCAGCGAGAGAGAGCAGCTCCCCCTTCCCCCTTTCGTTTGGCGTCTGTGCAGTGGGGATAAGTGATATGCTTAAAGGATTAACTCCTCCTGCTCCTCAGCCTCTCTTCCCTTTGCCATGGAAGCCAACAGAGAGAGTGCCAGAGAGATTGCTGTGACCACAAGAGATTAATTAAACAGTAAGCCCTAATTACTGAGGCTAAGGCTGACCGACTTACTGAGCCTGTAAAATAGTTGAATACTTAATTTAGACTAGAATGTGGACATAACTTTCACCATTAGCTGAATAAACAATGAGCACCCAAGCTAAACGGATTGTTGCCTGACAGATGGGGGGTTATAACTCTCCGTGCTCGGGGTTTGGGTGTCCCTGCACCTCCCTCTGCCTGGCCACAGACATTTCAGGTAAGGGGGAGCTGCCTTGTGATGCACCTCCCTGCCTGTGGGTATTATTCAGCTTTCAGGCTGCTTATGGAAGTCCTTGTCATTTGCATTTTGCTTCAGGTTTGGGGGGAAAAAAAACCAAAACAAATGGAGAATACATTGAAAGGCGTAAAACAAAAGCAAAGCCCAAGTGCCAGCGCTAGGCAGTGGAAGTAGGGCATGCAGCTCCTCTTGCTGCCTTTCAAAACCTTCCTTAAGAACAATAATAGGTTCTGAGAAGTGAAAGTTAATCTGGAGCTCCGGAGCTTTTTATTGTGTTTCTCCCTTTTCCGGGTGCATTAACCTTGCAGATCTTCGCAGGCTCAGCAGTGTGTGGAGTGGGCATTGCTTTGGGTTTTTTTTTTCCATTCCTATTATTCGTGCTCTCTGCGTGGCTCCTGAGCTAGTCCTAGACACGGGACCCATTAACTGTAGCTCATTGAGCGCTTCATCAGACCTTCAGTCTGCCTCGGAAATTTGTCTCTGAGGTGGAGTGAAGGTCCCGAGGGGGTTTGAAGCTTTGCTGAGCTGAACGCTTTGCAGAGGAGAGGAGGGAGCACCCCGGGATCGTGGGGATGAAAACTGAAACACAGGGAAAAACAAGCAAAGGACACCTTGATTTCCGTTTCAAGACGGGTTGATGGGGTGATTTAAAGGCCTGGGGCGTGTCCTTGTGCCCCGGGGCTGTTGGAAGTGCTGGTAACAAAGCCTTGGGAGACTCCAAGTCTCCTGGTTCCAGTTTATCCCTTTTCCAGCAAACAGCAGCACAAACAACAGCAGGTTGGCCCCTCTACCTCCTGCATGTGCATCTCTGGGGAAGGGGGACAAGTTCCCACTGCACTGGCCTTGTTTGTGTGCATGTCTGTGGCGTGTGAGGGAATGTATCTGCAATCTCATTCAGTAAAAATGAGTTTAAAGGACCAATTTTTAAGGCAAATCTGCCCACATATTTACACGCATTATTTTGTGCCGTAATGAATTGAAGCCCCCACATGGGAAACTGATCCTTGTCTTCTGCCATGTGACCACATGGCACTAACCATTATTCCTTTCCCTGGGTAAAAAAGACCAAAACCAGCTTGAAACTGGGGAGATTTGGGATGTGCTGGTGAATGGCTCCAAAGACAGCCCGAGGAACGTTCCCCTGTGGTGTTTTCCTGCGGGGCTGGTGATGGGTGAGGTGGGGAACACTCACCTGCCTCGAGCTGCTCCAGCATTGCCAGAGCCTGTGCTGAAGGATGAAGGTGAACTCTCACTTATTGCAGCTGCAGCAGGTTTGCTGCTGTCACTGCTCCATGTTGTTCTCTGCTCCCTATCTGGGAGACTGGCTTGCCCAGACAGCTGTTTCCAGATGTTCCAGAGCAAAGGACCTTCTTTTAGGACATGGAAATGCTGTTACAACCTCTCCCTCAGGTGTGTGGAACACACAAGTGCCTCCTTACTGATGTTGCACACACGAGTGCCGTGTTTGGGCAGATGTTGGTGCAGAAACACCCCCAGGAGCTGCAGGTGTCCATTATCTTTCTTTTTGCCACAGCAACAACCATCCTGTGGCTGAGGAAGCAGAAGGCTTGGCAGTGTGTTGTTCTCCTCGTGTAATATTGTTCTTCACCCCCTCAAGTTCCTCAAAACCTGGGAGGACCTTGGGGATTTGGGCCATCCTGCACCTTGTCATTGGATGTCTCAGCCCAAAACTTGTCAGGTGTGAACAAGGAGCCATTTCTTCTGCCTGAGTAGTTTCTCTTGGCCATCACTGAGAAGACAGCAAGGTCTTGGTCTTCAATCAATCTGTACTCAATAATGATGCTGAAATGAACCCAGATAGAGGGGTCTGACATGCCCCTGCTGGACTGGGAGCTTTGCCTAATGTACAGTGTGGGGACAAGTACAGGCAGTTTGTGTGGAAAGGAATCTGGGAACTGCCTTCAACTGGCATTAACCTTTGGGTGAGTGACTGAGGAAATTCCCTGCCTTCTCTTTGCCAACCCATCTGGCTCCTGATGTGGACCAGCAGAATCCTGGTGGCCTGTCAGTTTTTATGATGCTTCTCCCTCTTGGATTTCAGGAGTGATGCTCAAGTGGAGCCGAGCCTGTACATGACTCGAGTTCGGATAAAGCCAGATTTCAAAACATGTTTTGACATCTTGATGTTGAGAAGCATCTTAGGCAGATGTTCAGAAGAGCCTAATCAGACCTGAATCTTAAGGAGGATTAGATGTCTGATCAGTTTTGTACCACAGACAGATATGTGAGAGACAGGTGAAGGCTGCCCAAATCCCCCTCCCTGGTGATCAAGTCCTCAGTTGAACTGAGGTCCAAAGTAATGGAAGAAAGGTGTGAACTTGTTTTTTCCTGCTGGCTGGTCAGCCTTGAAGAGCAATGGAGTAGAAATGATCTTAGAAATGCCAAGCAGAATAAAAATATGAAAGCTGATATACCATTTAAGTACTTCTGATCCATAATCTGGATGGATAAAATCTGCACTGGAAGAGATTCCCCAGAGAAGCTGTGGCTGCCCCATCCCTGGGAGTGTCCAGGGCCGGGTTGGATGGGGCTTGGAGCAACCTGGGCTGGTGGGAGGTGTCCCTGCCCATGGCAGGGGGTGGAATGAGATGATCCTTGAGGTGACTTCCAACCCAGCTCCCCTGCCACAAGCACTGGCTGTGTGCTGAGAGGTTGTTTTCCCACAGGACAAACTGATGGTGCCAGAGCTGGGACACTGAGAGCCACTGAGAAGGTTTTTTCATCACCCTTCAGCCTTTCTTCGCTGTGTCCTGTGATTTCCTGGTTATCCATTGCTGTGGATTTCCTAGTGTGGGGTTATTCAGGTTCACTGGAGAACTTTCTGAGCTGACAGGCTGGTTATTGAGCAACCTGGGACATGAAGCAAAGATGCCAGACTTAGTCCAAATGACTCCTTCCACAGTCAGGGAATGGCTGCCAGGTTACATGCCATGATCCATCTAGAAAGGAATGAAGATCGAGAGAAACAGAACTGGTGCATCTGCTCTTGATCTCCAGGGGTTCACTCAAGGTGGAGGGGGGACGTGGAGAAGGTGCTGAGCTGGGACTCAGCCCCTGCTGTCCCTCCCTGTGCTGCTGCATGGCTGTAAACATTGTGCCTCAGCCCCCCTTTCCTCAATTCTGGCCATTTAGACTCAATCCTGATGGTTTAGAGTCAATCCTGATTGTTTAGACTCAATCCTGACTATTTTAGACTCAATCCTGATGATTTAGACTCAATCCTGATTGTTTAGACTCAATCCTGACCATTTTAGACTCAATCCTGACCATTTTAGACTCAGTCCTGATGATTTAGACTCAATCCTGATTGTTTAGATTCAATCCTGACCATTTTAGACTCAATCCCGACCATTTTAGACTCAACCCTGACCATTCAGGTACATGGTACACTTGGTCTGTCGTGGGCTGGGCGAGCTGTGAGGTGCTGTGGGATTGGGATGGTTTCAGCTCGGAGGTTCCTGCAGAGCTGGGGTTGCTGTGCCAGGCCAGGCTTTGCCATCAGTGCCCCCAGCCCAGGCAAGGAGCTCTCAGGAACAGGGTCTCTCTTGCTGCACAGTCCTCCAGCAGCTGAGAGAATGTGACCCCCGTGGCTCAGTATTACGGACATCACAGACAACACCACGCTCAGGACACCTACAGAAGAGGAGCTGTGCTCTCCAGAGGCCTCTTTTCCCTTTGTGCTGAGGGCAATGGGGAGCCCTGAGGGGGCTGATCCACCCCTCGGTCTCGTGCCCATCGGTAGGTGGCATCTCGACCCTGATGACCTGAAGCATCATGGGCCCATCGAGCCAGGAACAGTTCTCCTTTTTTCTGCCAGTCTAGGCCTGTCTGTGATATCTCGAGTTGTGCAGCTCGATCTGCCTGTCTGTTGTTATCATGTTCCTCATTAGCTCGATTCTTAGGTACATGGGCATCCACGTGGCGGACTCTCACATTCAGTCTCTTCACTCTAGCAGCAATGTCTTGCCACAAGTCAGCAGCCCAGATAGGTTTCCCTCTACGCCTCCAATTCATTTTCTTCCACCGGTCCAGCCATCCCCAAAGGGCATTGGCTATCCTCCAGGAGTCGGTGTAGAGGTAGAGCCTTGGCCATCTTTCTCGTTCTGCAATATTCAGGGCCAACTGGACGGCTTTGAGTTCTGCAAACTGACTCGATTTGCCTTTACCTTCAATTGCTTCGGCCACTCGGCGGGTTGGACTCCAAACAGCTGCTTTCCCTGTACGGGCCACCAAAAAACTATAATGATGATGATGTGAAAGTTGGGGTTGGCTCTCCCTGCCAACGGCCGAACCTCACAAGAAAGATNATATATATATATTTACATATATTAAAATTATATACTAACGAGACAGGGACCCCCAAACCACCCCAATAAGGGACAAGGGGAAGGGAGAGGGGAGAGGGAGACAAAAAGGGAAAAGAGATAAACAAATATATACAATCTAAATTGAGAAATTAACTCAGTAAGTAACAAATGCAATAGTAAATTCACTACTTTCCTTAGAAAAGCAGAATCTTAACCCTTGCCACCGGCCCAGGCAAACAGCCCTCAGAGCAGGCCTGGCCTAACACAGATAAGCCAGGCCTAAACACCGAGAGCTCATCAGCGTGTGAGCCCGAGAAGGAAAAGAAAGCAAAAAGAGAGCAAGAACACCTCCCCCTTGG
This sequence comes from Scytalopus superciliaris, assembly GCA_013400415.1. Taxonomy (NCBI): domain Eukaryota; kingdom Metazoa; phylum Chordata; class Aves; order Passeriformes; family Rhinocryptidae; genus Scytalopus; species Scytalopus superciliaris. The sequence goes on along the minus strand of VXBX01009831.1, from coordinate 23,868 downwards.
GCTTATATACACCTGATTCCGTAAAGAGATGGGATGGAATCCTTCCTAGATTTTGACCCTGGTTACCAAGGAAGGCCTACAAGAAACAACCCATCACAACTCTTTATCCTCGATAAAAATCCTCAGAGCATCTCCCTCTCCCCACCGCCCTCCCCTCGCTGCCTTTTTGCAGGACTCTGCTCTGCATCCTCTGGCAAACCTGAGCACGATGTTTTCGCAGTTTTCTCTACCTGCATCTCGGCAGGGTTTTCCTCCAGCACAGCTGGTGCAAAATGAGCGCACGGGAGTGAGGAGAGCAGGGATCAGTGGCCAGGAACGCCTCAGTAAGCTGCTTTTTCTTGGCCTGAAGCTCTGGACCTTCCTGTGCGCTGGAAGGAGATGTGCAGTCTGTGTTGTTTGTTTATTTTTTTTAAAAACAAATGTGCTCTTGGGAGCTGCTCTGCTTGGCAATAACCAGGCTTCATGATGGGATTGAAGTGGCTGTTCTGTTCCTCAGTTTGGCAGATTCTGAGAGCAAAGAATAGTAAAAATAACAAAAATAAAATATAGTTCTCTGAGTTCACCTGGATTCAGGGAGTGCTGGGGAGCTTTGACCTTCCCTCTGAGCCACTCCAGGTGTAGGGCAGGATCCAGGGAAGTTGGGGCATGGTGGGAGTCCCTTCCTCTCTTGAAGCAACTTTGCTGCTGCTGGTTCTGAGCTGCTTGGAGGGGGATGGCAGCTGAGGGGACGTTGGGATTGCGTTCCCAAATTTTACCCACCGTCCCTCATAAAGGAGACCTGTGCTGGAAAACAAGCTGCAAGTCCTTTTCTTCATGATTTAACCAAGAAACTTCCCCAGAGATGGATCTGGACTGCCCCCAGGAGCCTCTGGGATCTGCTGTACCAGGGTAAATAAATCATCCCGTGGGTGCTTCCCACGATCCAAACATCCCAGCCATCCGAGAGGAAAAGACCTGCAATATTGTCCCGTTTTCTCTGCCCTGTGTCTGCCTTGCCAGATGGAAGTGCTGCTCCATTAAGCCCAGTCACCTGTCTCAGCCTTGGGATGGAGGTGAAAGTCCAGGGAAATGCTTGGTTGCCTGGCAAAGCTGTTGAGGGCACAGGAAGGCTCCTTGTTGAAGCAGAACCAGCCGCTCTGCAGAGTGATTTGCTCACCTCTGTCTTCGGGGCTTGCGAGGAGGAGTTACTCCTGACTGAATCCATTTTTAGAATTTGCCATGGGATGCTCTTTGCCCTCCTGTAATGGGAGATTATGGATGTCTGACCTGTTCCAGCACTCCAAATTCTTTGCTTTCTCTTAACTCCTCTGCTTTTCTCATAATCTTAAAAAGCCCAACTAAATCCTGACGCTTTCCCCCTCGCAAAGCTGAATAATCCTTGCAATTGCAATCTCTTTTTCCTCTTTAGGGCTTTCAATGCTTAAGATCTGTGTGATCTTCCTTATGGTGTGAAAAAAAACAACAAACCCAGACCAGGAAAAAA
>VXBX01009831.1:4835-19629 GCA_013400415.1 Scytalopus superciliaris | reverse complement strand
TTTTTTTAGATTTTTTTTTTTTTATTATTTTTTTATAATCCATCGATATATTTTTTTGTGCTGCCGATCAATCCCGATCCCGCAACTGAAGCCCCCGGAGGGAGAAGTGCTGCGCGCTGTGATGCGTCTTCCTCTCGCCTCGGCTGCCAGTTTGGATTGTAGCGCCCGGCTCCGTGCACTGCGAGGATGGCTCGGTTTGGGGATGATCTGCCGACCCGCTATGGAGGTGGAGGGCCGGCCGGGGCTGGAAGAGGGAGCAGCCGGCAAGGTGGCCCCCAAGCCGGCCAAAGGATGTATAAGCAGTCGATGGCTCAGAGGGCCAGGACTATGGCTCTCTACAACCCCATCCCCGTCAAACAGAACTGCTTCACAGTCAACAGATCCCTCTTCATCTTCAGTGAAGATAATGTTATACGGAAATACGCCAAGCGAATAACAGAATGGCCATATCCTTTCAGGGAGGGTGTGTGGGCACGGTGGGGAAGGTGGGGAGGGGGAGAGGGAGACTGAGGGGAAGAGACCCCTCTGGGCAGTGCAGGATGGGCGTCTGGTGCTATTGCAGACGTGCCTGTGTGAGCCAGTGTGTGCAGTGGGTGTGTGTGCCATGGATCTGTGTGCCCGACATAATGCCTGGCCGTGGCTATGGGATCACAGGGAATTGCTCCTGTGGGCACAGCAGAGTGTGTTTTGGGTGTGCTTTATGGCAGGGCTCTGTGTAAGACATAGGTGCATGTCAGTCTTCAGGTGGACAGTGCCATAGATTTACATTTCCTACAATTTAAGCCAGCTGCGAGATTTGTGCCAATGAATTCTGATTCCTATTTCCATCTTGGAGCCTTCCAACTCTTCTGTCTCACTCTGAATAGAAGAGGGAATGTGGGATAAAAATGGTGACACCTTAGCATTAAGGCTGCATTGATAGTAGGGACTTTGATAGCCCAGGTAGCTGGCGAATCCCACGAACACAATCACTGCAACTCGGGCTTAGCACATCCCCTCCTGGATCCATTAGATCCAACATGAATCATGGCACTCTGATTAGATGTGTAGCCTAAGCTTAGGCTGTACTAAAAAAAATATTAGCAAAGCCTCGAGGCAGAAGGAGGCAGTTAGTGGGGAAGGGATCATCTGCTGGGCTGTGAAAGGGGCAGATGCTTTCTGTCTGAGACCGGGCACCCAGGCCAAGTGAGCTGCAGTGATGATCCTCAGAAAGGGGCTTTGCTGGGAATGGTGGTTTTGAGCCACGGGCAAAGGGGAGCAGAGTGTGTGAGGCTGCCAAGGAGCAGCTCGTGTGTGTGTGGGTGTGTGTGTGTGTGTGTGTGTGTGTGTGTGTGTGTACAGGAGTGCATCGCACTGGGGGTCTCAGGGGAGCCAGTTGTTTTCTTTTCATTTGATATCCCACCCCTATTAATCCTCAGCTCACAGCAGCAAGGCCTCCTCCCAGCCTCCTAGCAACACTTTCAGTTGCCACAGAGGCCAGATCCTGTTTAGGCTTCCCCAGTTTTCACTTCCTGAGGGGCACTAATAGGAAAAATATACTCATACAGTGAACGCACTTCCCTTCTGTCTGAACACACACACACACACACACACACACACACACACACACATACACACACACATATTGATCTTCTGTCTATATTATACAATCCCAGGGATTGCTGTGCTTCCTCATCCATTTCTCCTTCCCTGCGTTCAAGTGTGGATAAACAAGCCCCAAAGCCCCGGCGACAGGGCAGAGCATCGCCCTGCCTGCGAGGCCAGGCGCGGTCTGTCCCTCTCCTGCCTCTTGGGCCACTTGGCTGCGTCTTTCCCGGGAATGTGGGGAGGGGACCCACGGGGCTGCAGAGCCACCGGGATGGGGGAGCTACCGGGATGGGGAGAGACACCGGGATCGGGAGAGCCACCGGGATCGGGAAAGACATCGGGATCGGGAGAGACACCGGCCGGCTCCGCGGAGCCGCTGGGCGGGCGGGGCAGGGCGCTGTCCGCGGTGCTGAGCCGAGCTTAAGTCGGTGTTAAGACGAGCTCTCCACGGTGCTGAGCCGAGCTCTCCGCGGTGCTGAGCCGAGCTCAAGACGGTGATAAGCCGAGCTCTCCGCCGTGCTGAGCCCATCGCGGTCCTGAGCCAAGTTCCCTGAGATGCTGAGCCGAGCTCCCCGAGATGTTGAGCCGAGCTCTCCGCGGTGTCGAGCTGAGCTGAGCTGAGCTGACCGTGGTGGTGAGTCGAGCTCTGTCGTTGCTACTGAGTTGAGCTCTCCGCGGTGCTGAGCCGAGCTCCCCGAGATGTTGAGCCGAGCTCTCCGCGGTGCTGAGCTGAGCTCTCCGTGGTACGGATGGATCAGTGCGGTCCTCGGTACTGAGCTGAGCTCTCCGCGGTGCTGAACCGAAACTCCCTGGTGCTGAGCTGAGCTCCCCACGGGGCCGAGCTGAGCTCTCCGCGGTGCTGAGTGGTGGTGAGGAACTGAGCTCTCCACGGTGCTCAGATGAGCTCTCCGTAGTGCTGAACCGAAACTCGCTGGTGCTGAGCAGAGCTCCCCACGGTGGTGGGCTGATGCTCCCTGGTGCTGAGCCTCCCTCCCTGGTGCTGAGCCTCTCTCCCTTGTGCTGAGCCTCTCTCCCTGGTGCTGAGCTGATGTACCCTGCTGCTGAGCCTCTCTTTCTGGTGCTGAGCCTCCCTCCCTGGTGCTGAGCCTCTCTCCCTAGTGTTGGGCTGATTCTTCCTGGTGCTGAGCCTCCCTCTCTGTGGTGCTGAGCCTTCCTCCCTGGTGCTGAGCCTCCCTCTCTGTGGTGCTGAGCCTTCCTCCCTGGTGCTGAGCCTCTCTCCCTAGTGTTGGGCTGATTCTTNGAGCTGAGCTCTCCGCGGTGCTGAACCGAAACTCCCTGGTGCTGAGCTGAGCTCCCCACGGGGCCGAGCTGAGCTCTCCGCGGTGCTGAACCGAAACTCCCTGGTGCTGAGCTGATGTACCCTGCTGCTGAGCCTCTCTTTCTGGTGCTGAGCCTCCCTCTCTGTGGTGCTGAGCCTTTCTTCCCCTGGTGCTGAGCCTCCCTCCCTGGTGCTGAGCCTCTCTCCCTGGTGCTGAGCTGATGTACCCTGCTGCTGAGCCTCTCTTTCTGGTGCTGAGTCTCCCTCCCTGGTGCTGAGCCTCTCTCCCTAGTGTTGGGATGATTCTCCCTGGTGCTGAGCCTCCCTCCCTGGTGCTGAGCCTCCCTTCCTGGTGCTGAGCAGAGCCCTCAGCCCCCAGTGTCACCCATGGTGTGGCCCCACCCTGGGAGAGCTGGGGCTCGACACAGCTCAGGGCTGGAAACAGCAGTGAGAGGTGAGGGGGGATCCGGTGCCGAGTTTGGATTCCTTCCCCTGGGATTGATTCCCTCCTCAATCCCGATTTTGTTCTCAGTGTTTTGGACCTGTGTAGACTCTCTAAATCAAACTTTTCTAGCCCATTGCTTGTTTACAGTATGTGCTGAAGTGGAATGTTTCCGAAGAGCGATTCAGCAGATGGTGTTCAGCTGTATAATTTATTTTTAGGCACTTTTAGCTTATCAATCTCATTTAAAACTAATAATTGCTGATGGCTTTTTGTTTCCTTTAGACCTTTCGCTTTCTTGGTCCCAAATTCCCTGTGCAGCTCTGATCCTGTGCACGACTCTAACTCTCAAAGAAGAGAGCCAATTGCCTACTTTTCTGTCAAACACACCCCAGAAAGGACTGAGGAAGTCAGGGAGACCAAATAGCTGCAAAAATATGAGAAATCTTGGAATGCTCAATTAATGCAACTGTGTGGGTAGAAATGGGATCTGGATGAGGTTCTCCTTTGTGTTGTCCAGTGTCTTCTTTAACTTCTGGTGCCCACTCCATTTGAATACATGATTTTAGCTACAATCATAGCCAATTGTATCGTGCTGGCTCTGGAACAACATTTGCCGGAGGGAGACAAGACGCCGATGTCAGAGAGATTGGTGAGTTGCATTTATTTCCTCGTCAGTTTTTGTTGCTGGTCTAACACAGAAATCAGTTGGGCCCCCAGTGCTGGGAGTGCTGGCATCTATTTTAAAGATCCACATGTAAACAAGCAGGCATTGATGTGACAAGCACCAAAAAAATCAGCCAGTGACAACAAGTGTAACTCTCCCTTTCCGATCCCGTCTGCCCAAATGCTTCATCACTCCAGCCAGCCCTGCCCACTTGCAGGGTTGGAGATGGACCTTCTGTTCTGATCAGAAGAGCCCCAAACTTAGGTTGTCTCTAAACCAAGACAGGAAGGGACTGATGGATGCTCAGGATGATCTCTGGAATCAAATGAACTTCTGTGATAATTTCCCAAGGAGTGGTAGAGCAGAGCAAGCCTTTAGGTTCCTGTGTCTCCTCCTGCCACAGTGCATATCAGGGAGACCTTACAATGCAAACTTTAGGATTAGATGATTACACTTCCCTTTCAAAAAAACCAAAACCAGCTCACAGAGGAAAATAATTTCCCCGCAGGCTTTATGGTAATGATCCCGATTACCTTATTTCAAAAGAAAATAGTAGAATAGCTTCAAAATAATTCTTCTATTTATCAACAGCGTAGAAAAAAAATGTGTAACACTTGGTTTGATTTTTTTTCCTCCTACTGTTAATGATCTGGAACATCTTGCATGCCCAAATGCATTAATCCTGGTGCATGTTTAAAGGATGAATAAACATGGACCCATATGTGTTTGCCATGTAGATATTATGTTATGCAAACAAAGATAATATTAGGCTTGCTGCCAAAAACTAGAGCCCTGTACACTGGTTGCTACAGTTTCCAAGGGTGGTCCATGCCAGTGGGCAACACACAAGCTCATTCCTCAGAAGCAGGAAAAAGTGTGTTAGTGATGGATCCAGCAAGATCAGGGTCAGTTGTTTGAGCCTGATTTGGAGCTGGATCTGCTCCTGCTGCCTGCCCATCTCCGTGGGGTTTGCTCACTCTCTCTGTACGAAGAGATGAGGATGAGATGAATATGTGCATTTATGTAGCTCTTTCTGCCATCAAACGTGTCTCTGTGTGCTTTGGGAGTGGTTGGCAAGGCCAGCCTGGGGCTGGGAGCAAAGCCCAGCTTTAGATGCAGGGATCATGCTGGGAAAATGCCTTCCATGCTTAGGAACATACGGATTTGGGAAGGGAAAAGTGGGTTTGTGGCTGTTTTGGCCTGGTAGCCCTTTGGTGCTATTTCAAGCAGCAGTAGGTAGAGTTAACAAGTTGGGTTTATGTTTCACTGTATCCCCAGATTTATAAGGGGATCCCAGAGGCATCTGACTGTCTTTTTCTTCACTGTATTAATTCCATTTTACAGCACAAACACCTTCAGTTCATGCCCAAATCATTCCAAAGGGGGCATTGGCATTACCATGGAATATTGTAAGAGAACTCTGTGACTTAAATGCAGTTTTCTGCCTTGTTCTCTCTCTGAGGAAAGAAAATGAACCCCTGATCTTTGTCCCAAACACTGCTGTGCACCATTGCCTGTGATCCAGATATTTTAGGCCATTTTAGCTACAACACATTCATAACTCTGAAGTATAAAGGGGTTTGTCATGGAATAACACTAAGAATCTTTACAAGCCGTGAAATATTTTTTATTTTCAACATCTCCTGTAAATACCAAGCATTGTGAGTAAGAGAAACTGCCTTCTGGTTTCAAAGTGAAACCTCTTTAGAATGCTCCTGCTGCTTCCACAAACTGGAAGTTGTTTCATTGAAAATGTTACACATCCATGTTAAAGCAGAGTGGGTGAGCATTCCCATACATTTACAGGTTTGTGGAGCCAAATTCCAAGTCTCTGCAGAACAGCAGGTGCTTTTTTTGCTGTCTTTGGCAGGAATGGAACTGGCCTTTTTTTTTTTTTGGTTAATGATTGATGGGTCTCTAGTTCCTTCTCCTGGGTTCATTAAAGTATTCAAATTGGAGTAAGGGCTCATCACTGAAGAGTTAATCAGATGTTCAGGATGTGAGATGCACATCACGAGCCTTTGATGACTGGGAGATGTAGGCAGAGCTGTTGAAGTAAAACCAGAGCTTGCCTGGGTACTTTGTCCCACAGATACAAGACAAAAATCCTAAGACTGTTTGTCAAAGCTGAGGAAAAGAATGAGGAGCCCATAGAAATATGTCAACGATTTTTGACTTCTAATCAAAATTTCCTCCTCTTTATCTCCTCTTAGACCCAAGCTATGAACCTGCAGTGGAAGTAGTGTCTCACTATTTCCAGATTTGGAATGGCTGAGTTAGGAGCAATCTTTCCCTGCCCATTTTCTGTATGGAGTTTGCAGCACAGAAAAACATTGCTTGGCTCTGGGATGGAAATGTTGGTCAAAAGCACCAGTTTGGTGGGCAGAGAATTTAGTGGCGAACTGGAGTATCGGCCTCAAGTCTACACACAACAGAAAAAGGCTTGTTCTCCCACCAGCAGCAAACTGATCTCCTCCTGAGGCTCTAACCTGCTCTGAGCTGAGTGTCTCCCATGTTTTGGTTGCTGGAAGGGTTTAATTCCCAGCAGGAATTGCCCAGGGGAGCAGAGATGCTGCAGAGCCGCTCCTTCCTGTCTCAGCCAGGCGCCGTAGCCCGTGCTTGTAGTGCCAGTCTCCCTGTGCCCCACTAAATAGTGCATTGTTTGTACACACTGGGGCGATGCCAAGTGAAAAGATGCTGAGGGAGTTGGGCTGAGTGGCCCAGAGTTGGTGCTGAGAGCTCCAAGTGTGGGAATGTGAAGTCCCCCTCTCAGCCCTGAACGCTGGTGGATGCTCATGATGTTCGTGGCTGTCCAGGCCAAGGCACGTTCCTTCTCTCCCTGTCTCCTTCCCAGTGGCTCAGTTTTCCATGAGAAGCTTCAGCAGACTTAAGAGTTGGCCCAGCCTGACAGATGATTTCAGAACTTGCAGGACAGGAAATCTCTTTTCTGCCCCACTCTGAAGGCACCAGAGGGTCCGTGGGGTGTTCCCTGCAGGGCTCGGGGTGGTTTTGCTGTGAGGACAGATCTCACTTTTCTCAGCTATTCAGCATGACAGCTCTTGCAATTTCCTAATGGATTTAATGCTTTATCCCATCCACAGGCACTTCGTGCAGCCATATGTGAGCTGCTCATATTAACCTTTGCATGAACAAAGTCTGTCACACCCAAACCTATCAAGGCTGTCACATCCAAAGGCCAAGGAAAGACACTGGGACATGGACTAGGAATAGTAATGACTTTCCACACTCAGAAGTTGTTTCTGATCAGAAACATATTGATTAAATGCATGTTTGGCCCAGTCTCAAGCTTTGTTGTGTCCACAGCAAACAACTTGCTGGCACAGCTCTGGCTGCTGCCCAAATTGTCCGCCCTCCTTCCAAGCTCACACACTGATACTCATTATCACCTGCTCTCCCACTCCTGAACCCAAGCAGGGCTCAACCTCCTGCCTGGAGGGGGCTGCAGGATGTGCTGCCAGCAGGGATTCTGAGCCCACAGCAGTGCCATTCCAGCGCTGCCCGGGGCATCTCACCCATGTCCTTGCCCTCCTTGACACACAGTCACGTGAATCGTTTTTTCCAGGAGCAGGACCTCTACCCAAAGGGGCACAAATTTTATTTGCCATCTCATTGTGGCTGCCCCCATTCTTAGGCTGAATCAGTGCAAATTGAAGCAGGCTTTAGAAAACACCCTCTCTCTATCCCCTCTTATTTCCCCAGCTACTCACTGGCAACCCTACAATTTTCCCTCATAATAAAGACCCAAATCCATCTGTGAGCCTTCCTGCTTCCCTAGAAGCTCAGAACTTCTTTGACCCACTTCCTAAGAGCTCTGTGGAGTCCCAGCTTCGGGAAGAGCATATCCCAGCAAACCCTGGAGTACCTGAAGCCTGGCTCTTTAAAGCTGGGAGCTGTAATCACAAGGCACCTGACCTAGATTGAGCAAAGACTGGGAGCAGAGTAGATATGAGGCTTCAAGGAAGTGAGGGAGTAATGTGGAGGAGTGGATGTGGGTAAAGGTAGCTTTTTTTGTGTGTGTTAGGAGAGTTATTTTTAGAGGCACGCTCGTAGTTGTGGGATGGGAATATGGGATGGGCTGGGAGGCCTTTGTTTCCATGAATTATCCCGAGTTGTTGAACTAGGAGGTGTTGTGGGGTTGAAGAGCAGTCCCCTCCGTGCATGAGGGAAGGCAGAGGAGTCACATAATGTGATTTCTGGCCCCCTCTCCCTTCTTCCCTCTTTTCTGTCCTGGGTTGGAACCCTGGGATCTCTTCAGCTTCTGCTGTGGAGCAACTGCTGGAAGAAGATGTTTGTAGTAGGATTTCTGTAGGAAGATCTGATGGCCTTGGTTTCTCTGTGGGTAACCAGCACTGAGCTGGGCAGCTGGAGGTCTGTCAGGGATGGTTTGTGTCCTCTGAGCAGCACCAGGGAGGCTCAGTGAAAGGACAGAGGGCTTGGAGGTGCTCCTGATTTTGGAAACACCTCCTTCACTGGAGAAAAAGTTGGTTTGGGGTGTGGGTTTTTATTTTCTCCTCTCCATTTCAGTTCAAAGGCCTCCAGTGGGTGATGGACAGTGCCCTGCTCTGTTTGGCCAGTCAGTACCTGTGTGTGTGACCCACAGGTGACTGTCACCTGCCCAGGCCACAGGGAAATGGCAGGTGGAGCTGCTGAGGCAGGAAAAGTGGAGGGAATAGAGATAATACAGGGTGGAAGATGAAGTGTGTGGAGGAGCTGGGCCCTCTGACCTGTGTAGGGCTGTGGGGTGCTGCTTTGTAGGAACAAAAGCTTAATGCAGCCACTGGTGGGAAAGCCTGTCCAGAGGGAGGATTTTCCAACAGCTTGGAGGCACCTTCATGATTTGTGTTCACTGGGGGACTGGCTGAGGTGGATGTACATCCAGCCAAGCCCCTTTGGGAGGGGCATTGAAGGGACCACCAAGTGTCACCTGGTCCAACAGGGCCATCCCAGAGCACATGGCACAGGATTGCATCCAGGTTCTGGAAGATCTCCAGTGAGGAGACCCCCCCACATGCTCTCTGGACAATCCGTGCTCGGTCCCTTCACAGCGAAGAAGTTCAGGTGGAGCTTCCTGGGCATCAGTTCCTGCCCATTCCTCTTGTGCCATGGCTGGGCCCCCCGAGCAGAGCCTGGGCCATGCCCTGCCCTTTCCCTGCAGGCACTGATGGGCATGGGTGAGGTTCTTTTTGGGGCTGAACAGGCCCAATTTTTGGGGTAAAAAACTCGATTTTCTGTACCAAATGCTCTGCCCAAAGTGTGGGTCTGTGGCAGGGCTGAGCTGGAGTTCTGTGCTTGTCAAGTACGTTCTTGTGTCCAATTTGCTTTTTCCTCATGGACATTCCTGCTTTTTTTTTTTTTTAATAAGAGAACAAACAATCCCCTTCTGGCATTGGTAGAATTGCAAAATGGAAACAACTGCCCACCAAACAGCAGCTTGTTTGGCTCTGATGGCCAGAAATGCCAAAGCCGCTGGAAAAAACAGATTTCTAATCTCTTAATTTGCAAGTTTTCTTCTTTTTACGTGGGGCTGCTTTACTTCCATTGAGTTCAGCTGAAAACAGGGATCTGAGGCACATTTGGGAATTGGTTACAGGTGCCAAAGCTCATTAACATGATCTGGAAATTGATCTCCATTGCTTTTACCTCTTGCTTTGTTCCCATTTCTTGCTTACATGTTCCTTCCAAATGTGAATGTCTCCATTTGGCATTGAATTTGTATTGAAACTCCTGTCAGTCCTACAGTGCTAAATAATAGATAATAAATAAATACAAAATACTATAATACAGAGAGATCTGGTGCCATATATGAAATAAATGGTTTAGGAAAAGCGTGGAGCCTGAGTTTGGTTTCTCTGTAGTGAGTGAGGACGTGGAGCTGCGATCCCAAATTGTGCCCCGTGGATCTGGGAGCCAAACCTTCCTCTGGGAGGGGATGGACAGAGAAAGGAAAACAAACGAGACTGGGGCTGTGGAAGTGGAGAAAATGGAGGAGAAAGAGTGAAGGAGGAACTGATGGAATAAATGATAAATAAATAATTCCCTGTCAGTGCTCACAAGCTTTCTGTGCTGACTGTTAATCCCCAGGATAGCCTCTTGTTTCAGGTTCCTGGATAAATTGTGAAGCTCTTCTTTTCCCATGTCAATAACTAATGGAATACACGATCCCAAGTTTAAACAGACCCTTAGAGAAAAATCTCAGCATTGAAATTCCCTCCAGAATATTGTATAGAGGTGAAAAAAAATTGGAATAAAGGCAAATAGAATTCCCAATGTGAAAAAAAAAATAAATTACCTCCAGAGAAATAATAATGCAATTCCTTTTTGGGCTTAGTTCCATTAAACTTCAACCTTCTCATTTCAGCTCAGGGAGGGGAAAAGGGTGGCAAGTTGGTGATTGTGACTTGTTATCAGGAACTCCTTGACTCCTCTTGCTGTTTGTTCTCTTCCAGGATGACACTGAGCCTTACTTTATTGGAATATTTTGCTTCGAAGCCGGGATAAAAATCATCGCTCTGGGGTTTGTTTTTCACAAAGGCTCTTACCTCCGGAATGGCTGGAATGTCATGGATTTCGTGGTGGTCCTCACGGGGTAAGTGACACCCCACCCTGAGCTTTGGGGGGCTCTCACTCTGCTTTGTGTTGGGCTTTGGGTGGGGTGGAGGGGAGGGAAACGGCACTAAGTCCTTTCTGGCTGTGGTGTCTCTAAAGAATGGCTGTTGTGCTGAGTGAGGCGCTTTCCAAGTGTCTGGACCAAGTGAAAAGTGATTTTTGAGGGTATTTATGTGTGTCTTATCCAGACTCTCACTGACATTTCCCTGACTTTGCAGGTTCTAATTGCCACTGGTACTTGAACCTGATTTAAACCAATCTATTTCCTGGCATTACAGGGTGACTTTAAAAGTCAACAGGGAGTGCACTAGCAAATGAAAAGCATCCCATTTTTAAGCTCTGCAATCAGCGAAGTTTCTGCAGGAATGGGTTTATTCTGTCATAAAGTAACTTCTCCAAACAGAATTCAAAGGTGTTCGAAAAGAATTCAAAATGTCTCATTAAGGCAAATGTTACCTGTGTGTTTTGTACCCTGGCTTGAAACGATATCACTGATTTCTTTCTTGGAAATGCTTACAATATTTCACATTATACACTGAAGGAGTTTCTCTCTATTTATATAAATGGAGGGTATAATGGAAACACAAATGTTAAGGAACACTTGTAGCCTACGGATTGTGCTTTAAAGCTCCAAAGGAAATGTTCCAAAGGTCTGTATGAGATCCTGAGCTTGGAAGGATCTCAGTGAGGTTTTCCCCCCCAGCCTGGGATTAATACACTTCCCATATCCCTCCTTTCCCACACCTTCCGTGCCACTGTGTGTGGGGAACGTGCCCGTGTTCCCTGGTTAGTGGAAATGCTTGCATACATATACAAATGTATTCATTAGCCACATTATCACTGTAATTCTATTTGCATTCAGGGCACCATGTGATCCAGCAACTGAGAGGCCAAAGGGAATTCTCTGTGTATTGAGAGGAAGAGAATAAATATGCAGGTTTTGATTCTCCTGCTGCTGGGCTGGGTGTTTAATCAATAGAAACTTCAGTGGAGTCACGAGGAGAATCAGATTTACATACTTAGAAGCACAGGGGGTACCAGGATGAAAAGAGAATTAGCGCAGATGCTACAATTATTCACACCCATGGTATGTTCTGATTCCTAGTTAGTTCTACACCCTTTTGTGCATTAAAAAGGAAAAATTAAAATCAAGGCCCTGATTCTGGAAAGGACTTTGGAATGTGTTTTAATTTATCCTTCAACAAGGCATTCAAGTACACCTTTGAATTCAGCTGACTCCAGTGGTTCTGTACTTGAAGTTAAGGCTCTACAGAAAAGCTTTTCTGAATTCCAGCCATATTGTTCAGGCATGGCTTTTTTTTTTTTTTTTTTTTTCCCCTTTCATAAACACATGCCAAGAATCAAAAGATAATATTTTTTTTTTTTTTTTCCTTACAACCGAGACGTTCAAAGTTCTGCAGCAGCAGCTGAAACGTCTCTGGTGGACTCGCCGTGGAGCGTGGGACGCCCAGCCCCTGGTGCTGGTTTTACTGGTTTGGATCTGGGAGTGTAATTGGGGGTTATCAGCTCCATTAGGCAGCTGGAACGAGGAGCCCCGTGCCATCTGCAAACAGGCGTGTTCCTCTCCGGCACGATCGTGTTCACGTCAAAGCTGCTGGTTTCCAATGGTGACACCAACTGGGCTCTCTTGGAGCTGCCTTGTGCATGGACTTCCCACCAGGCAGGCAATGCAGGGGAGGCAAAGGCTCAACTCCTCGGCATTAAGTCCAAGAATCATCTCCACAGCCCTCTGATCCTCTGAGATTTAACCAGGCACTCGAGCTCGTGCCCAGATTTGGGGGGGAAAAAGCTCCTGAAAATAACAGTGCTGGGTCAGGTTCTTCCCTGAGTAGGGGCTGTGTTTGCAGCCCAGTAACTGGAGCTGGAGGGACCTGCAGGAGAGAAACAGCCCTGAGGGATCTGCAGCTTCACACAGGGGGGCTGAATTGGTGTTTTCTCTGGAGCCTGTTGTGTTTTGCTCTGCCTTTCCTGGATGGTTATTCCGTTCTTAGCTCGCTCCTGGGTTGCCATGGGGGCTGTGCTGGAGAGCAGGAGCTCCTTTTCCTTGGCATTCTTTCACTGGTCAGGCACCTCCTCACCCCCTGCCCTGGGGGAAGCCCATGTACAAGGCAGCTTCAATAGCTGGTGTCCCAGGAGCCTGAGCAGGGCTGTTCATTTGAGACAAAGCCCCCTCCTAATTTCTGCATCCAGACTAAAGGCAGGTTGTTGGGAAAGAACATTTTGCTGTGCCAAAGGCAGCTGGCTCTGCAGGGAGGGGCTGCAAGGTGCTGACAGGAGTGGGACCTCGGGCCTCACTTCTGTGGAAGGGAGACTCAGATCCGTGCCTTTCCAAAGGTGATCAAGCTGTAATTTATTAGGGAATAATAAAAGAGGACAGTGCTAAGCCAGTCCTTAATGTGTTCTTATAAATATAGATAGGTAGGACATCAGGATTTGAAATAGCATTTTGCTACTCTATCAAAAGCTTTCCTTTGCCATATGTGCAAGGTTTCTACTTGAAAATGTTGCTTCATGTTTCCCAGGCAGTGATCAGTGTTCAGCTCCCAAGCTCAGTTCCATGTTGATCTTCAACATTACAGAGGGATTTTGATTTCTCTCTCTCTTTTTTTTTTTTTTAAGTTTTTTTCTGTGTAAGCATGAAAGGTCATGAAAACGTGTTTCATGATGCCACACACAGAGTTGTGTACCTGCTAATCCTGTTGAGTGCCCGTTTTTATTAAGGTAAATGGTGAATGTCAGGAAATCTGATCTCATTTTCAGCTTTTAGCTAAACCCCATAAAAGCAAAGAGCAGCTTTGCTCTCGTTATCTGTTTCCATAGGAAAAAGGGCAGAGTCTGGGTGTGTTTTGGAGGAGGCTGTGGGGGAAGGCTCTGCATTGATTGAACTCACCCTTATGTAAATATTACAGTGATCATGCAGAAATCCTTCCCACCTGTTTTTTCCAATCCCTTTTTTCCCCCCCTTATTTTTGCTCCTCGGAGCCTGCACCCTGAAATTATTGATAAATATCTTTTTTATCTACCTGCAATGCCGGAGATTCTGTTTGTCAAAAGCAGACAGCAGGACTTGTTAATCAGAAAATACATCAGGGCTGTGTTTTATGCAGCCAGGATCAATATCCTATTGAGCTAAACCCGAGTCTAACAGACAGTGGCCCAAAATGGCTTGGTTGGCGTTCCAGAAAACACTCCCTCGGTTCCTTTCACAGCAATGCTGTGGTGCCTCTTTCTCATTTGCTTCCAAGGAATCCTGCTGACTCGCTGTTAATAAAGGCCTGGGAACAGAATACATTGCTGCTTCTTGAAAGATTTTGGTTCCTTTGTCTTTTTTTTTCTTGTGGAAATCGGTTGTAAACGAGCACCAAGGAAACTGCCCTGCTGTGATGTGCCTGTTGCTGCATCCCTGGGGAGGGAAACACATGGATTTTTAGAGCTCCTGCTCGCTTTATTTTCATGTTTTCAAGGGGTTCTATTCGGTCCGGTGATGACCTCACCCATTAGCAGCTCTGAATCACCCAAAATTCCAATTTCTCAACTAGGCTGGCACTGGATGATCTTAATGCACTTTCTCCAAGGTAGAGGCAAAGAGGCCTCTTGACTCTGTTGCTGCAGCGTGTTTTGGGTTGGAAACCTCAGAAATCCACAGTTGTCTTGGGAACAAAGTTGTCCTGTCCCCAAACTCCTGAGGTGGCAGTGGATGGAGATGTGAGCCTGCAGGCAGGGCCTGGAGGGTTCAGGCTTGTTCCTCACGGAGTTCCTGGGAAGTTTTCTGCTGGGATTTGGCTCCCATAACCCAAATTGCTGCTTGGCTGGGTTTGCCTATAAACATCCTTTCCAGCTGGGGCTGGTGGCCTGCTCAGAGGGAGGATGGAGAACAAGGCACTGATAAAACCATCCTGATATTTCTGAGTCCCAAAATTCAGGTGTCTGGGGATTTTTGATGGGGGGAAAAAAGAGCCTAATGGATTCTAAACTGTGTGGTCCAAGGGGTCTGTGCTCCCTGGTTGTGTTTTGGAGCCCGTTTGTACTTCTGGTTTCATTTTATTGTGGGTAATGAGTGTTATGGCTTAGTTACATACCTCAGGAAAGGTGATGCTTATCCCTTTTTTCCATCACCAGCTACCTGAGATTTCCTTTGGTGCCTTCTGGATTTTGTACAGTTTGAACAGAA
>VXBX01009830.1:308737-341714 GCA_013400415.1 Scytalopus superciliaris | reverse complement strand
CCGGGGCTGGGCTGGGCTGGGCCGGGCCAGGGAGGGGGCCCGGGGACATTTCGAAGCCCTTTCCCCCTCTGTGTTTCCCCTCAGCATTGCCTGTTCTCGGCGTTCTCCAGCTTCGGGCCGCTGCACTCGGTGCGGGCACACAGCAACGCGGCCGTGGCGGGGCCGGGATGCTACGGCATCGTCAAGTTCTACTCGGCCCGGGATGCCAGCAGAGCCCGGCGTGCCTGCCATGGGCACAGCCTCTTCCAGGGGGCTCCCCTGAAGGTGCCAGCGCGGCCCGGGTGGGGAACGCGCAGGGCTCGGCACCGGGACCGCCTCGGGGTCCCACTGGGGCAGAGAGGGACCACGGAGGGACTGGAGCATCTCTCCGAGCTGTGGGTGCCAGGAGGGTGGTGCCAGGCTCTGCGGTGGTGCCCGGTGCCGGGACGGGGAGACATGGCCGTGAGGCAGAACTGTGGGTGGCAGAGCTCTGGGGAGGGCGTGGGGTCTCCCTCTCTGCTGACATTCCAAGCCCTCCTGCTCCCAGTGACCCTGCCTTCCGGTGGGCGGGCTCCAGAGGTCCCTCCCAACCCTGACCTTCTGTGAAATACTCGATCTCAGCCATGCAAAACCTTTCCTAGCTTGTGGCTGGGCACTGCGGCCGTGCTGGCATCCCCCAGTGCTGGCTCCCAGCATGGCAGCATCCTCCCCCTGGGATAGTGGGCTGGGTCTGTTCCAGGGTGACAAACAGTGTCACTCAGCTGGGCAGCACATACGCTGTCAGGAACAGGCTGCCTAAGGGGAACTCTCCCTGAGCCGTCAGTGGCATGGCTGGAGGGGGAGCCTCACAGGCAGAGCCTGGCTAAGCAGGGTTCTTCTCTCCTGGGCAGGTCTGTGTTTGCACCAAGCAGAAGGGGCTGCAGCACCAAACCCCTGCGCTCAGCAGCAACAAGTGCCAGGAATTGGCCAACCACTACCTTGGCTTTAATGGCTGGTCCAGTCGCATCATCACAGTAAGGGGCCCTTTCTATTCATCCGTGGCCTCCCCCTCATCCTCCTCTTCCTTGGAGTTGTTGGTGGAATAAGAAGAATTGTCCTCAACTCAGCAAATGACAGTCAGCTATGAGAGCTGCGTTTTGGGCCATGAATGGGGGGATTTGAGAGCCTGGGGGAGCAGATTGCCATGGGTGAGGGCACTCAGTAAAAGTGGGGTTGGGCTGTGATGAAAGCAATGCAGGGCCTGACAGTGCTCTGCACATGCTGAGAGTCAGCTGGCTGAGCCTCCCAGAGGATGGGCACTGTGAGGTATTTCTCAAATAGCATCAACCCAGCAAATATCCCTCCTCTGTCTCCACCACCTGCTTCTGCCCCAGAGTCACGGGCTGTACAGAGAAGGTCTGTGGTTTGCAGGCATAGGCCTAAGTGGGCACAAGCCTTCCTCTGGCCACCCTTTTTAATCAGGGATCATTATGCTCTTCCCAACAGCTGCAGAACGTGTCTGGCTTTGATGGTGAGAATGAAGAACTGGGAGAGAGCTCCCGGAAGGGATCGGTGAAGTTCCTGTGTGCTCTGGAGGTGACGCTGCCCAAGCATGGGGTCCGCAGCAGGGGAGTTGCCCTGGGCGAGGCAGACGTAGGAACTGGGGAAGGTAGGCTTTGGGGGCAGTGGGGGTCTCTCCCAGCAGCTGTGGCAGACACTGGCCAGCTTTGGTTTTGCACCATTGATGGGATCCTGACCCTCTCCCCTCCCTGCTTCACACCAGTGTCCCTTTCCTGCCCCCTGTGCTCTCCCTCTTGCCCGCAGTGGTATTCATTCCCATCACAGCCATTTCTGGTGTGAAGCTGCCACACAAGTGTGTCCTGGGCACCACTCCAGTGCCTGCTTCATGTGCAGGGCCCTCTCGAGGTCAGTAATGTGCTGCTGCTGTGTTCAGATCCACTGGAGTTCCTCATGGCCACGAGAAGAGCTCAGAAGCTCGCGGTGGGGAAAGCTCTATCTGGGGCCTTTCAGAAGATCCTCCTCGTAGTCTTGGGTAAGACCTGGGATTGTGTGAAATATTTGGGCAAGTATTAGAACTTCCATGATCACTGATCTGGATTCTTTTTGCTCTGAACCTTCCTTGAGGCTGGAGGGAGCAAAATGAAACTTGTGTTGTGGTCTGCAGTGATTTAACAGAGGTTCCTCCCTGTGAGCTGTGGGAGTGAAAGGAAAGTCCAACAGGAGGACGGATATTTTTTTGATTAAGTAAGTCATGGAAAGTCCAGATTCCAAGAGTCTAAATGGTGGCAGGGAGAAGCTTTTTAACACTCCAGGTGCATGCTGAACAGTGCTGTGAGGAAGGTCTGCTTCCAGGGGTAACAGGAGCTGAATTGCTGCACTTTGCATGTTTCTGTCCTGGCCATTAATGAAGTGAAATTGAGCCGTTTTTGAAGCTTAGGGTAGGTTTGTTGTTGTTACACAGAGTAGTAACAATCACATCTCTGGCTGTTTATTCTGTTTCAGAAAATGGGAAAGTGGCTGTGGAATATGATTCTTCCCAGGAGGAGCCCACAGACTCCTTAACAGAAGAGGAACTGAAGGGACTTGTTCAGGTAAAAGCAGTGGATATTGAGCTTTTCCATGGGACCTGAGTGTTCCACCCATTAGCTGTGACATCCTCCCACAGCCTCCTGGGATGCAGCGATTACTGCCACTTAAATCCTAGGAAGTAACTACATCTTGGAATTGTACAGCAGGCTTTAGAACTCCTGCTTTTTTGGTTATCTTTGTGCAGAAATGCATATATGTTGTAGGTGGGACAGGCAAACAATGAGTACAGGGCTGGACAGTCACACATCACAGTGTCCAGAGCTGCTCCTCATGCAGTCTGGGGGAGTGAAAATCCCAGTAAAGCCATAGGTGGTGTAGAAGAGCAACGTTGTTCCAGAAAAAGAATTTTACTCTTGATTTCTCTTTGCAGGTCAATGAATTGTCCTTGGAACAGTTTGACCTTGAAGGAGAAGAAGTTTTGTCCGATTTCAGTTTTGGTGATGAGCCATGAAATGCCATGTTGGCTTTTCTTCCAAATCCCTAACAGTGAAAGAAATGAACAGTAACCTCAATGTTACTAAAACTAAGTCCTATAGACCCCCTAGCCCCTATAGGACTCACAGCATCCATAAGCCCCACTGCTTTGTTTTTCCTATGTGTGTGGGATTCATGAGGACCAGCACTTGCTTGTGAGGGTGGTAATTCAGTGTCCATTTCTAAAAGAAATAATATTTGGTAATTCTGTGTCTATTTCTAAACCAAATACTTAGGAAAGCACATTTTCCCACCCGTACTTTTGTATGGGGTAATGGGATGGCACACGGGCAAATTGAATTTTGAAGACTTCCTGCAGAACCAGAACTGTTGTGGCTGTTCCCAAAGGTTTGCTCCTTTCTACTTGTAAATAGAGGTGTCATTTTACAGTGGGTAGAATAGATAAGCTGTGGCACTCTCTGGGAACAGAGAGATTCTTTAGGAGGCACCCAGCTGTACTGGGAACTTCTGTCCCAGCTGAGACCAGCCTGTTGTATCAGAGCAATGCTACACCCACTGCCTTAACACATAGTGAATGATCAACCAATTGAGCAGTAACTGAGTTTTGAGAGTCCTTTGTGATTTTATACTGATAGTCATTTCCACCCTGGGGCAATCCTGTTAGCTTTAATTCTCTTATGTTTGGTACTTGAAATAAATTTGTATGGAAAGGCCGTGGTTAAATAAATGCCTTGAAACTTCCTTTTTCCCCTCTCAGTACATTGGCAGGAATGCTCAATTAAAACAAAGGGAGGGCTCAGGAGGAATACCGTGTGATTTTAGAGCATTATAATAACCATTTCACGTTTCCAAATGGATACATAATTTATGGCATGAGTAAGAGCCTGTTTAAAACGCTGCCCGAGGCAAAGGTTCATTTCCAAGTGCAGTGTTTTCAGAGCTCCCTGAAAGCACTGGAGATGGCACCAGCTGGCACCCCCTCAGCCTGTGTTGGCTTGTCAGGATTAAAGGTGGCAGGCTGGGTTTTCCAAGAGATCAGTCTCCTGGTGGTTCTGGAACATCCCTCCGTGCTGCCCAGCTCTCCCTGCTGGAAGCAGCAGCTCAGGAGCCCCCCAGCTCTTCCAAAGGGAAGGTCCTTCTGCACAGATGCCCTGTTGGGTCTTCACATCAGCACTGAGATGAAATTCAAGCCATGTCTTACTGGGTGACTGAAAGGCTCCGAGTTAGAAATTGCAACTCATACATTTTTAAGCACATTATTAACATCCTTCTGAATTCAAGCAAGTTGCCTTTTGTCCTCCCTGGCTTAGCAATGAACTGCTCAAGATGTGTCTTTTCTCCCCAGAAAGGGACAACATAGATGACACAAACCAAGAGGGAAAATTCAGCCTAAGAAAATGTGGATGATATCTAGGAGCTTTTCAGCAGGAGCCAGCGAGATACCCAGAATATTTTGGTTTGTGACACGGAGAGGGCTGCCTGCAATCCCAACCTCCTGTTTTGTGTCCACAATTAGAAACACTAAAACACAAAGGGAAAAAAGAAATCCTGCCCTTTTGCAAAGTGGCAGAGGAGGAGGGAAAATGGATGAGAGAAGCTTGATGCTGCAAAGAAAAAGACATGGTGACTGGGGAGAAGAAAGGGAAGAAGGGCTGTGGATAGGCTTTGGGGGACACCAAGAGCAGCCAGTAAGTGCCAACCTCTGGGGAAAAGGGACTAGTGAAATCCTTCAGAAGAGGAAACCATGGCCATCAAGAGAAGCTCCTAAAGATTCTGTGGGGCTGTTTATTACCAGGCATAATAAAGCAATGCACATTCAAGTGTTGAGGGAGAAGAGCTTTGTGAGGGAAGGGGTGACTTCTCCATGTCCCGGGATACCAGATCAGGATGAGACAGTGCCCTGCCGGACGGGAAGGATTAACTGAGCTCTGTTCAGAGGAGTGGGAAGGGTGGAAAAGCCTTGGCTCCAGAGCCTGCCCAGAAGGAATCACCTGAGCACGGATGAGCACGGGGGGGGTTGCAGGACCTTCCCATTTCTGCAAACTGTTCAGGTTTCTGTGTGACTGGAAAGCTGCACCCTGAGCACGGTCACCCACACATCACATTTCCTCCTTATGCAACTGCTCCAGAAACACAAAGCAAAGACAGACACACCTCACACACAGACTGGGCAGGATGAGGGTGCTTTGCTGCTCCCAGCCCACAAAGGTGAGCCCAGGAGTTAAGCTGGTGTTAATTGAACTTCGATGGAGGAACTAAAACCTGAGTTCTTTAGAAGTCACTGAATTGCTGTATTGGATAAAACTGGTCACCTCTGCAGTGTCCTGGTGCTAAAGGGGCCAACTCTGGAAGGATCAGAGCAGAGGCAGCAAAAGCACTGAAAGAATAACAAACAACAAGGTCTGAGTCTCTCTCAGAGAATAACAACAGGGATCATAGAAGACCTGGAGTTTCCTTCAGGGAATAACTCCCTTGTATCCCTCCTCATTTTGTGTTCTCCTAACACCAAGCTTGGTCTGTCCTTAAGAAGAAATGTATGTCCATTTTCTTGCACTTCCAGCCAGGATATCCTACAGCACAAATCTGTAGAGGGCACAAGGTGGAGAAATCCAGAACCTCAGGGTTAAAGTAGTGCAATGGAGACACCAGCTCCAGCACAGACACTGGCCAGGCCAGTAACAAGTGGCCCCTCACTGAAATGATCAGTTCTACAAGGCTGGACATTGATGACAGCACAGAGGCGCTTGTAAGGGTTTTGGTTTACCCCTGATGACTCTGCTCACACGGCATGGACATCTGAAATGATGTCCCTGCAGGACAAAGCTGAGGAGACTCCTGCCATGGATAACACAAAGTGACTTCAGCATCTGAAGTGTGCACGTGGGATGTTCACATGTGGAAAATCAGGGCTCTGCTGGAATTCAGGGGATATGGACAAGGATCCTCTTCCCTCACCTTTTTAATCCAAAATTCATCCAGCTATGCCAAGTGTAAGGAAATTCCTATGTATGCAAACAAGCAGCAGGAGATTCAGCCTCCTATCTTTCTTCTAAGTGAAGGGCACAAGGGATTTCAGGCAGTTAGAAACCAGAACCAGATGAGCTTTAAGGCCCCTTCCAAACCAAGCCATTCTACAATTCTGTAGTTCTGTGATTTGTGGAGTTTTCCAAGGTTTTGACCTCAAAGTCTATTTGGAAGAAATGGTGGACACAGTGGGGAGAGTGGATAGATAAGGAACACCAGGTTCTTCCCAAATCTCTCTGTAGCACAGCTTTGGTTGAACCTTTCCTTGCACTTTGTACTGGGAAGTCCAGCACATCATTTACATTCTGCCCCCCAAATTCAGACAGATGGGAATATCACTGCAGTCACTATATGTGTGTGCCTGGACACAAGCAGGAAACCCATTGCTCAGCCAGCTCTGGGGTTGGGATGTGCTACAGCTGTGGGCAAGTGAGAAAATTCTTTATGCTTTGGTTTTCTAGTTGGAAACAGGCAGAAACCAAATTAGATTTGCTTTTGTCCAGCATCAGAGCAGATGATGCAGCATTGTGTGTTACCAGCTGCAGCCCAGCAGTTTGTGGTTGCTCTGTGTGTGTGTGTGTGTGTGTGTGTTAAATGCAGTGAACCCACACTCAGCTGTTACATCAAGGCTTTCCCCCCCATTCCTTGTGCACTCCTTCAAACTTCATGTGAGGCATTTCCAGGGTCTTGTGTGTTCTCCTCTGGGGAGCAGGATGCCAACATTAGGGAGTTCAATTCCCTGGACATCACATATCTAAAGATAAATTTAAATATTGGAGCTGGTCATCCCTGGCTCTGCTCTCTGGAACGTGACTCACCCAAGCTATTTTTACCTTTTTCCTTAGGATGAGTTGTGTTGTCTCCTGGAAGTGCCTTTTTCTCTCCTTTGGCCGTGAAGGAGACTGGAGTGAACGTCTCAGATGGTGAGGGCTCATGTGCTTGAATAAATCCCTCCTTGCAGTTTCAAACCTTCTGGACCTGCTGGGAAGTCTGTCTCTCTTCTCACCTCCTCCCAGGGCAAGGTTGGACCAGACATCCTTTCAGGAGGTTCCCAGTCACATTAATTTCAAGTGAGGTTCAATAGAGGCATTTGTTCTAAACATGGAAGAGGAATCTGAACAACACATGGCTCTGGCAATGCTTCAGCTCCTGGATGCACCTTCTGTGCACAGAACTATAGAGCAATTTGGGTGGGAAGGGACCTTAAAGCCCATCCAATCCCACCCCCTGCCATGGGCAGGGACACCTTCCACTAGCCCAGGTTGCTCCAAGCCCCGTCCAGCCTGGCCTTGGACACTCCCAGGGATGGGGCAGCCACAGCTTCTCTGCCCAACCTGTGCCAGGGCCTGCCCACCCTGAAAATTAAGAGGATTTTGCTTTCCTTATAATTGGCTGTGCCTATTAAAATACTGCATGTGTGCCTTTGACCCCTCAATCAACCTGCCCAAGGACCCTGCAAGGATCTGGACCAACATTCTCACATCCATTTAGTGCAGCAGTTCTGCCCCTGAGGGAATGTCCTCCCAAACCCTCGTTCCTCCTCCACTGAAAGATGGCACAGGTACCAGCCTTGCCTCTCACGTATCCCTGGATCCCCAGGACTGCAGCAGCTCTCCCACCACCCCCAATTCCTGTGGGTCACAAGCCCCAGTTACATCTGGTGAACCATTTTGGACCACTGTGGGGAAATGTGCAGCTCAGGGAAGGGAAGTAATGGGGTGGGTTTGGAATCCTGAGGTGTGTGAATAAGAGTTTGTAAGAAAGATGGTTTGGGTCTTTCTCTTTGTGGTGGTTCCTCTCCATGCTGCTGAGCTCTGAGACAAAGGCCACCAGTGAAAGTATTATGATGTCTTATGAGTGTCCTGGGCTTGGCTGGCAATTTTCTTCTTAGGCTTTTGATTTTTTTCCACTGTAGAGCAAAGTAAATGTGGGTCCATTCCTTTCTCCTCTAATCCAGACACCAAACAACAGCATCTTCTCAGCTATTCCAGCTTTCCTCCTCCCCTGAAACTTGTGGCTTATCTTGCCCCAAAGTACCATGTGGGAATAATACCTTCCAGCCCATCCCTGTTCCATTACCTCAACATGGAAAAGCCATTTCAGGACGGTGATTTCATTATACATCTTTGATGGGGGATAAATTATTAAAGCAGAGCAATAAAAAATGAAAGACGTTTTACACAGGGAAGGAGTCCTGACAGTAACCTAGATATGTCACAAAAAGTGACTGCCACCAAACAGGAAAACCTGCCCCTTGCCAGAGCAAAGAGGGGTAAACTATGAAAGATGCATGAGGGTAGAGGGAGGAATGAAGTGACTGCAGTGGCAGAGTGGGAGATAAACACACCGAGGTAAAGGCAGCCAAAGAGAAAAGACAATGGAGGAAAGGGGGAGGGAATGGGGGCTAAATAATTCAGGTCAGGATTTATAACAGCCTTGAGGAAACAAGGGAGCATAAGTCATCTAGGAATCACTGCTGGGGGGAGGAACCAACCCAGCATGTTATTCACAGTGTTAAAATCGCTGCTGGGTGTTCTGTGCCATTCGGGCAGACCTTGGCTGGTGTAAATCAGCACGGAGTGGTGGGCATTTATACCTTCTGAGGATGTAACCCATCAACCAGAGGGGCAGATCCCACCATTCCAGCAGTTTGGGCCACTTCACACCACGGATACTTTTGGCCTCAAACCCTAATGAATCCTCCTGTTCTGCCCTGGCCTCGGATGGATGTGTCTGGGAGCTCTCCCCACCCGCCGCGCTCCTTCAGTGCTGCCTCATTAAATGGCAATAACCCCTCCGACAAGGAGCTTTGCACCATTAATCCCTGCCCCTGCTCCCGGTGCCGCTGCTGGGCAAAGCATAGCCTGTGAACTTCACACACCTCCTCACCCCTGGGCAAGGCTTGTCCCTGAAAAATCAGCCCATGTCCTCAGAGCCCTGAGCCCTGGGACCTACAAGGGGTGAGATCCAGCCTCAAACACTCTCCTGAGCACTTTCTTCTCCTTTAGTTTCCAGTACTGCTGCTCCTCTTCTCTAGGCACCAGTATTACCACCCAGCTCCTGGAGGGGGGAGCAGAAAACTTTGCCTCCTGCCTTGATTTCCCTCCACTGCATTAATTTCTAATTTCCTTGCTCTAAATTCCTGCTCTCCTCTGTTGCTCCTGTTTCAGCCTTGGCTTTTCTTGCTTGGGGGATTCTCTCCTCTCCCTCAGCCTCACCCATCTGCTCCTGATACAGAGCACCATTGGGGCTGGAAGGATGTGCCACGTACAGCGCAGATAAAAGCAGGCATGCAAAATTCAGCAGCGTGGAATTAAGCTTGCTGGTGGGAGGATAATTCCTATTAATCACGTCTATTACAGTAATACCTCAGGATAAGACCAAGATTTTTGAGCAGGGCACAAAAGTAGGGACACTCTCGGCTGCAAAGACTTTGCAATCTTAAAAAGAAAAGCATGGCAGGAAATTACTTGGGCAGTGCACTGAGTAACTCGATTGCTTGTGAGAGGAGGAGGAGGAGGAACCTGAGTAGGGCATGTTATGTAGGGAAAGAAAAGCTAAATGGCAGAAGAAATAGAAGGAAGCAGGAGGCTGAGGATAAGCAGCTGACACCAGGGGGAAGGAGAGAGAAATATTAGCAATGGAAACAGAATCTGCCAGCACACTGAAACTGTTAGTTTTTCTTAATAAACAGTAAATATTCCAGCTTGTGGCACAATGAAAATGTTGAGGGGAGAAGAAGGTGATACTGGGCTGGTCCTGCAGCAGGGGCAGCAGTGGAGGGAGGGGGGGATTGTGTGCCCTGTGCCCCCCCAGGTGAGCCCCCCCTGCAGAGCTGCCCCAGCCCTGGGAACAACAGCACAAGGACCTGGAGCTGCTGGAGAGTCCAGAGGAGGCCCCGGAGATGCTGCAGGGCTGGAGCCCCTCTGGGATGGGACAGGCTGGGAGAGCTGGGGGGGCTCCCCTGGAGAAGGGAAGGCTCCAGGGACACCTGAGAGCCCCTGGCAGGGCCTAAAGGGGCTCCAGGAGAGCTGGGGAGGGACTGGGGACAAGGCAGGGAGGGACAGCACACAGGGAATGGCTTCCCACCACAGGCAAACAATGTCTGGTGCCAGAGCTTTGGTTGGGTCTCCTCTCTAATAATGGTACAATCATGGTAATTATATACAAAAAAAATTAATTACTTAATCATGTGCAACAAGGACCCTTCAGCTACTGAGCAAGGCAATTATTCACAGGCATGTAATCTCCAGCCCTTTGTACTGAATATTTCATTAGTTACTATTCACATCTTCTCAGAGGTGCTTTGCAATGGTTCAGTGATTGGATTTACTCCAATTTCTTCTTGCCTTGTACAAACCTCATCATGACAAATATTCCTCTGTATTTCATCCCCTTAACAAGAAGGTTCCTTCCAACCCTGCTGTTACTGAAGAGGATTCACCACAATGTGAACTTCAGGGGGTTGAGGCCATTTTAGGCTCTCTATTTTCCTTCCAGGTCCTTTTGGGTGGGTGTGTTTTTGTCCCACTTTGGGATCCCACTCTTGGGATTCTGGCCATCATGGGGTGCCTCAGCAGTGGCACTGCATGAACAGCCAACAGCAGTAGTGTCCAGTGCAAGTGAAGGACGTTGGATCTCCTAAATCATCCATTCATTTTAAAGATGGTCCAGCCATGGCTGGAATAACTCTTGACTTAGTCCTGCACAGAAGAGGGGTCTGTACAGCAGGAGTACTTATGGAGGAGGTGCAGTATGGACTTGCATTTTCACTTTGAAATACTCAAATGAATTCTCCCAGCTCCAAGTTTTCTCATGAACTAGGCCCAGCAATCCAAACCCTCTGGATCTGCAGGGCTTTGGGGCTGCCACGCTCCATGGACACTGCACAGCTCTCCCCACCTCCTTGCAGAACTAATTTGGGAAGGAAGAGCAGCCTCCTGCTTAGTGTTAGGACTTCAGGCAAGTAAACCTAGTCCCAGCTCTGAATGTTGTAACACTTCAGCCCAGACCTGGAGGTCTTTACTGGAGTGTGCTGGGCCAAGGCCTCGATGGAATTGCAGTCTGGGCACTGTAGGGGACAGGGATCATCTCACACCATGTGCCACATGCACCCTATAGAGTCACAGCATCATTCAAGTTGGAAAGGACCTTCAAGATCATCAAGTCCAACCTCATGGACATAGCGAGCCCCACCCAGGAAACACGGGCACACGACCAACCAACCATGAGCCAGCTAAACTTTTCCTGCATCACTTCCAGTTGGTACTTCCCAATTTTTCAGTTAAGCATTTTTTAGAAAACATGCTGAGAAGAAATACTCATTTGCCAGCAAGGTTTGGTGTCTTGTCCAGCATCTGATAATGGGACTAGAGCCTGTGAAGACAGGCTGGAAGAGTTGGGGTTGTTCAGCCTGAAGAAGAGAAGGCTGTGTGGAGACCTCACAGCACCTTCCAATATCTGAAAGGGCTACAGGGAAGCTGGAGAGGGGCTGTTCATCAGGAACTGCAGTGACAGGACAAGGGGGAGTGGATGCAGACTGAAAGAGTGTGTTTAGATTACATATTGGCAAGAGACCATCGAATCCAGTGCTGTTTCACAGGAATAAAGGGAGAACTGGACCCATTTTCGTTCCTCTGACTTTACTGTACATAAGCCAAGGCACAGACACACTAAGTGCATCACACAGATCCTGGGGACACAGCTTCTCAGTGCTTGAGAGACCAGAGAAACTGCCACTGAGCTCTGCTCATCAGCTTTATTGGGTGTCACCAGACCACACACACGTCATGCAGAGTACACGTTTGCTCCCGCCGCCGCTCCGAGGGCACCTCCCGCCCTCACGTGGCTTGGTCCTGCACTAAGGTACTTGGCTCTTGCTCTGTAGCACCAGTGTTTTTCTCAGGGGTCCTGCAAGCAGAGAAAGAGCATCATTGCAAAGCTGGCAGAGCAGTCAGCAGCACATGAGAACAAACTGCCACCCCGGGGGCGGGCTTTGCCCCGTGCCCACCGGCCCTGCAGTGCTCCCCAGGCATGTGTTTGCTGTGCCCTCAGGCTGCTCAGTGAGTCTGGGCCTGGTCCCTGCAAGGAACTGCTCCAAAACCCCACAGATGTCCACAAAACTGGGGCTCTGCAGTTTTTGAGCAGCCTTTGGTTCAGCTGTGACCAGGATCACGCCCACTGTCAGCTGTGAAAAATGCTTGCCAATTGATTAGAACCTGCATGGAAAGAGCACCTTGCTGTACAGTTGTCTCCTAAAGAAGCAGCTTGTTTCCCTCAGGGGGGTGGCAGAAACCCCTGTCCCAGGGCAGCCGAGCTCCTGTGCTGCTCAGGAAGGACCTGGCTCCTGCTCAAAGGACCAGCAGGAAAACAAGCCCAGCTTACACAGGCTAACCCCAATTTGAGAGCACCCCCTCCTCTTCCATGCCCCCGGGAGACACCAGGAGGTGAGGATTGATGCATCCAGCTGTTGGATGCCTGCTAGGATCAGCTCTGGAGCCAGCTTTGTACCTGGAGGGCAGGCTGGGTCTTGTGGAAGCGCAGAGGGAGGGATGGGGAAGCAAAAACCTGTAGGGAACAAGGGAATCAGTCTGCATTAGGACAGAGGAGGAGGATCTCCAGGGATGGGGAGGGAAGTATGACGGATGGTGAGGGATCTGTGAGGCAGCAGAAAGGCAGAAAGCAGATGGAGAGGCAGGAGAAACGTGCTTAGCTTTGAAATGGGCAGTTTTACATGGTGGTTGCGTCAAGGGGCTGTGGAGATCCCTGTTCATCCCCCAGCCTGACACTGCCCTTGTGCAGGGAATGGCTCCAGGTTGGAGCAGGGGAGGAGGTGCTGACACCACGGTCAGGAGGACAGTGGTTGGTGACCATCTCCTTGGCCCATGAAGCCAGCCCAGCCCAGACACTGAGTCTGACCACCCCTGCAGGAGAGGCTCGTGGGCAGGACCGTGGGAAGAGCCCCAGCAGGACAGCTCTCCCTCAAACACTCCCCCTCATCCTGCCCTGGGTGCTCACCAGGAAGAGACCCTTGATGCCAGAAACTGATGGCAGAGGTTGGTGGGAAATCTGCTGAGTTCTTTCAGTCTTCCAGTTCCTGTGGGATTCAGGTGATCCCAGCACCATAAATCAAAGGGTTAAGGGGAAATGCAGGGAAAATGCATCTTTGGAAAGGTGTCCCCCTGTGGGGACAGGCCAGGCCCACTCTGCTGATGCACAGGCACCTGCCAGGACAGGACCCAGTGCCTGCTCTCTGGAGGAAGCTGGAGGTGCCTGCCCATCCGTGCCAGCCCTGACTGTGCCCAGGGGCACCTCCACGTGCAGGCTGAAGCTGCCAGCAGCTCCTGCAGACACCAAGGCACCCCCTCAAGCACACTCTGACACCTCCCTCAAGAGGATGCAGGAGCTGTGGGGGGTGAGCTCAGGCTGTCCCGTGCCAGTGGGTATGTGACGATCCAGGTTCAACAGGATCCAGGAGCCAACACCAGAGCCATCCCACCCCTCCCTTGGTGTCCCACCCCACTCTTGCGGCTGCCCTGCGTTTCAGAATAGAGCTCTGAAAGCAGAAAAATCATCTCTCCCTGAAGCAACAGAAGTTGTAATCCATCAACATTTTCCTGAGTCCTTGCCAGAGTCACCAGGGGAACTGCCCCCTCTCAGCAGCACTGGGGTGGTCCCTCTCTGTTGAGGCAGCCAAGGAAGCTGGTGCCTGCAGTGTATGTGCTTCACTTTAACCTACTGGCTCTTTTCCATCCTTCAGCCATGGATTTCAGGCTGATCCAGCCTCCTGGAGGAGGATCATCCCCAACCCCATACCCATCCCTTGACTTCCTTTTTGTTTGCATTGAATACAGACAATTCTAAGATTGTCTGTCCCAGCAAAGCTCATTCCAAACCTGTTTTAAGCTGGAAGGAGTGAGAGGGGGAGGTAATTACACTGTTTTCTGCAGGGATATCAGAGGATGCACAGCAAGGTCTGGCCCTGGGTAACAGCCTTGGGAAGAGGGAGCTGGGAGAGCAATGCAGAATTCCAGCCTTGCTCTGCACCTCTGCAAGCAGAGGGGTTGCTCTCATTGCCAGGTTGGGTCACACCTGGAAACGGGCACCAGTTTGGGGGCCAGCAAGGTCTGAAGGAGGAGAAGGTGCCTGGTTGTGAAATGTGACCTGATGCAGGTGTGGGTGAGCAACAAGGAGCTCGGCCCTTCGGAGTTCAAATCAACATGTGCCTGCAAAGCAGCAGAGAGACAGTCCTTAGAGAGCTCTTCTGGCACAAGTGTAGATGTTAGAAGACTTCAGTGGACCCCCCAGGTGAGCTGGGGACCCCAGTGGCACATCTAGTCCTGGGCTGGGATGCAGCAAACAGATGTTCAGGGCACCTTCTGGGCATCCATCCCTGAAACATGCCAGGCCAGCTTCTGCTGCTTCCCTGAGAGATGCATCTGCTTGGGCTTCCACTGACACACTTGTGCCCGCTGCTCCTTTGCCATCAGCTGCTTCTGCTCTGGGCTACAAGAGTTCTCCTTTGTTCTCCTCATCCGCTGCATTTGTTGGGCCACCTGGCAGCACAGGGCACCTCTGCAGGGAGCTGGAGAAAGGCCAGCCTCTTTATCAGATGCACCAGAATGGCAAGGGACAGAAGGTCAAGCAGCTCTGAGCGTGCCGGGCTCCTACGCTGCCAACAAAGCTCGTCCCCGGGGCTGTAAAAAAGAGAAACAAAGGTACCAGAGGACAAAAGCACAAGCAGAGTCACCCCAAAAGGCCACGGGGAGATGCAGCAGCGAGGCCACTGCTGGAGTGGCCGTGGGACAGACACACAGCACCTGCAGACACATCCAGTGAAGCCACGCCAAGAAAGGAGAGAGAGAAGGGGCAGCTGGTGGGTGAGGCATCGTTTATTCCAAGCAGTGAGTGAGCTCACACAGTACAGGCACAGAGAAAGGCTTACAGTCCGAGAGACAGCACACGAGACAGTAACTGGGGGAGGACAAGAAGGACAAGGTCCCTGGTGGGACTGGGGATTCAGGATGATTGTGGAAGGGAAAGGTGCTGGAGGGGGAGAGGTGGGAGAGGGCAAAGGTTGGAGAAGCAGCTGTGGGACAGACAGGGAAGAGCTGGCAGGGAGGATGGAGGATGGCTTTGATGGCAAAAAGTGTGGTGGGCAGGTGGGGTCTGGCAGGGGGTGAGGGCATTGCAGGCTGCAAGGGCAGGAGCCAACAGGGACAGAGATGACTGATCTGCAGTGGAACTCGGGGAGAGGGGAGGGAGCAGGGGCAGAGGGGGCAAGGACATTCACTGTCCTGTGGCTCCAAAGCATGATCTGTGTCACTGAATGACAGGTGCCTTGCTGGCTCGTGTTCCTGCTGATAAATCAGAACAGGATGGTTTGGGTTGGAAGGATCTTCAAGATTATCTCATCCCAATCCCCCTGCCATGGGCAGGGACACCTTCCACTAGCCCAGGGTGCTCCAAGCCCTGTCCAACCTGGCCCTGGACACTGCCAGGGATGGGGCAGCCACAGCTTCTCTGGGGAAATCCCTTGGCTCCAAACAAGGTGGCCACAGCTGAACTTGTCTTCAGTTGGTACTAAACCCTGAACCAGCCCAAGGATCAGGTCGGTCCCATGTCCAGGGGCTGCTCTTGGGATTTCCCTATCCTGACTATGTGGTACTGGCACCATCATGTGCTTCTGGGTGCTGTGTAACTCATAAAGATAAACCCCTCTGCCACCCACTGCGTGGTGAGATCCCCTCCACCCTGTGCCATGCATGGTGCTCCTCACCCTTTGCTGTGTCCCAGCTCTCCAGACCTTTCTCAGAGCCAGGCAGGACATGCAGAATACACAGGAAGACCCGGGGGCTTGGGGTTGCTGCATGCCACAGGCTGGGTTAGGGTGGGCAGAGGGCAACAAGGAGGGTCAGAAATGCTTCCCCTTTCTGTCTCTCACACCACTGAACACACTGAAGGCACAGTTCTCATTCCTCAGGGCTCTCACACATCACTAAGATCTGTCACTGCTCCTCATCCATCATGTTTCTGGTGGCTGATCCTCGGTGTCCCTGGAGCTGGCTGCCTGCAGGGAGAGCTGCCGTTTTAGAAAGCAGAAAGATGCCTTCAGCCCAGTAGCTGGACTCTCTTTTATCCTTGCCTAACATCTTCTCCACATCAGTCAGGATTAGGGAGCTGTTCCCAAGGCCCCCTGCAAGAGAAATGAAGAGTGTTCACAAGCAACTCGCAGTTCCCAACAGTGCCCAGAGCTGTGTCACCCCCACCCCACAGCCCTGAGCTTGGGAGCAGACCCAGGGACATTAGTGGGATTGCTGCCACCCAGAAAGCTCCCGTGAACAGGGAGGGGCAAATGAAGTGAGGGGACAATTCCCCATCTGGATCAAACTCACCCTGACACTGCTGGAACCAGGGAGAGCCGAAGCCCGTGTCTGAACATCACAGTATTTTCCAGCTGTGGAAAAGACAGTGTTCTTAGAGCTGTATTCATGCTAGAGAACTTCCTCCTCCTGTATGGCTCCTCTTCTTGAGCTGATGTCACTGTTGGGGATGGTAGTTATTCCATGGATGTTGGGAGATACAAGTTATGACAGAGGCATCTTCTCAAAAAGTCCCTTTCTCTCCTGCACTGGCACATCTTTAAATAAGCCCCAAGAATATTATGACACAGGAGGCTGCATTTGTATAAGGGCTGACATGTCAGCTGATGGAACATCCTTTTACCAGTCAGGGATGTAATAACGATCACTGAGGTTTTCAAAGGAAGCTTAGAGGTTTGGAAGTGTCAAGACTGATAAATCTCAGCCCTGTGCCCAGGCTGGAATGGAAGGATGGGGAGCATCAAGGGGGAATTTCTTCATCCCCCCATGCAGAAGGATCCCAGGTGTGTGCAACTCAGTAAAACCAGAAGGATGGAGGCCACTCCTCGTGGGGCTGCTCAGGGCAGGCAGGGTGACACCTCTGCAAAGCCACACTCGGGGCACAGAATTATTTAGGTTGGCAAAGACCTCTAAGATGCTCTGTTATTAAGAGTTTGAGAAGACTTGACTCTTTAAATTCAAGTTACTGCCTCCCCTCCTTGTCCCCTGAGCCAGACCCCAACACTGACAATCCAGGTGGGAGCAGGTGGGTTCCCCAGCCATGCTGCAGCATGGAAAAGACCTCAGGCCTTTGTGTCAGGGCAGAAACACTCGGTTGGCCGTCATGGATTGTCACAGATAAGCCCCAAGAATGACCAGCCTTTTAAAAGTGAACATTTTCTCCAATAGCAGCTGTGGAGGGTGAAATGATAAATCCCCTGAGCTACAGCCCTGCTGAAACCCTTCAAAGCCCACGTAGGTGTGTGTGATTGATGGATGGATGGATGGAGCTGGTGGGGAAGGGAGAGGGAAGGCAGGGTGACACAGCAGCACGTCAGGAAGCAGCACTGTTACCAGCATGTGGTCACAGATGGAATAAACTCCGGGAGTAAACCAGGCAGGGGTGTGAAATAGAGCCCAGCAACAGTGAGGCAGAAAAGGGTTGGTGCTCCATGGAGGGCAGCAGAGCCATGGTGGAGAAGAGATTTCATTAAATACCATCTAGCTCCAAACCCCCTACCATGGGACACCTTTCACTAGACCAGATTGCTCAAAAATACAGTAATTTTCTTCAGGTTGATGGGGATTTTATTGGAGTATCCATTAAAAGAGAAAACAAGATTAAAAATTAAAATTGCCAGCTAATTAAAAGAAAAAACCAGTAGGGTCATCATTTAAAACAAAATTGTGCCCCCAGCCCTGCTTTTTCACAACCATCATTTTCTCCAGATACCCAACACTTTCATTAATATAAAATCAGTGCTTTGCATTTCCACAGGCTCTGAAAGTGTTCAGCCCAAGAACCTGCCACCTTCTTTCAGTGAGGATTTATAGCCCCTTGACCCCTCTCTTGGGCCTTCCAGGTCATTTTCACAGACTCCTGAGATGGTTTGGATTGGAAGGCACCTTAAAGCTCATCTCATCCCATGGGCAGGGACATCTTCCACTAGACCAGGTTGCTCAGATTTGGTTGGGGGAGAAAAGCAAGGCTGCAGGCAGTTGGAAAAAGGCAATTAACATTGGAAAAGGGTGTGTGATGAAGTGACCTCATCCACATCCCTGCCCTCCCTCCAGCTCTCCGGGGCAAGGTGGGCACGAGCAGGGCACAGCAGGGCTCTCACTGCAGGGGCTGCTGCTCAGGGACATTTCTGTGGGACACACACACACAGTGCTCCAAGCACAGCACTCCCCTTTCCTCTCAGTGCTCCTTAGGGAGTCAGTCTGTGCCTCTGGCAGGCCTGGAAGGGGCACTTCTAAGCAACAGCAGCCTGATTGCAGTTGGGAGGGCATTTCTTTCACTCAGCTGTGCTTCTTACCCAGAAAACAAGCTCAAGGAGGTGGTATTCGTCTTTAGCATTTATTTATCATTGGAAAAAGAACCCTTTGAGCAAGCAAAGATCACAAGCACGTCACAATCAATTGGCTATACATTAATTTGTGTGTGTGTGTGTGTGTGTGTGTGACTCTCATCAGAACAGCAACAATGGAAAAGCACCACGAGGAGGTGTGCTTAACATGTTTACAAGAGACAGTCTGTGATATGCAACCAAACCCAGGCCACAAAATAGTAATTAGACACTTCCTATCTGCCTCCAAGAGGCAAGAGTTTGTGGAATTCATGGGTGCCAGGTTTGGACACCGGGCAAATGGAGAAGCAGGTGATTGGTGTGCGAAGCATCAGAGAAACAGGAGCTCAGTCAGCAATTAGCACCATTTTGCAGAAAGGAGTAACAGTACAATACAGTGGAAATGCAAAAGCAAGCAACAGACAGCACAGGGTCAAAAAGCAAAACATTTCTGTTTTTTTTTCTTTTACAAGGAAAGCAAAACATAATTACAAGTCAGCGTTGTGGTAGCTGGAAACACAGGCGAGCAGAGCGCTGCTCCCCAGCGGGATCGACAAGCTCAGAGCCCAAAGCCAACCTGGAGCGGCAGAGAGTTGGTCTCCTTTCTGATACACCTGAGTGGGGCTGGGCGGGCACAGAGCCTGTGGAGGGCAGAGCACGCAGGATTTCCCCCTGGGGCTCCCCTCTGCTGCGTTTCCTGCGCTCCCTGCAGTGCTAACTGTGTGCTGGGGGTGTTGTGTGTGTGTGCTGGGGGAGTGTGCGCTGAGGACCCGCTGCACATGAAGCATGGGCCACCATGTCTGTCCTGATTTTGGTCCTGTCTAAGAGGGATGTCTCCAGGCCCTACCAGTCTCCTTCTGCAAAGAAAACCTTCCAAGGACCATTCACCCCGCCCAAACTGAGGCAACTTGGTGGCCCTTGGGAAGTTCCTTCTCTAGAGTGGGAATTTAGACCGCTGGCTAACACTTCATGCCTGGCTTCATAGCGAGCTCATGGAATGGTTTGGGTTGGAAGGGACCTTAAAGACCACCCAGTTCCAAGCCTCCTGCCACCAAAAAACATGACGTATTAAGGAGCCATATTCTTGACCACTCACAGAATGCTTCACCCAAACCCTGTGGTGGATGCTCTTCGTTGAGAAGCAGCAATCCTGCAGCTGATGAATGATCAGCAGTTGATCCAGAGTCGTGGAGATGCTTCAATTAAGTGGTCTGAGCATCTTAATGATGTTACTTGGGCAAAATCAGCTAACCTTGAAGTCAAGGGCTAAAATCCCATAGAATTCAAAGTGAAACAGTGGCAAGCGTGGAGTCTCTTTAAGGGTGAAACTTGGGGCCATAAAACAATCAGGAGAATTGTTTGGCGTGGTCTGTCCTTAGGTCAGATTGGTGTGTTGGGCTGTTGGGAACTGTCTAGTGCCTTCCTGACATGTCCTGCCTGCTGGGACTCGTCACCTTCACAGCTGCTGCCACATCCTGCGAGAGGAAAGGGCGTCACTGAGGAATGGGAAGATGCATGAAGCATCCTAAAAGCCAAGGAATCACACCAAGTCTCAGGAGCTCCTCTTCTCTGGCCAGTTGTCCCTGGTGGGTGGGAAGAGCTGTGAGCACACTCCTGTCCCCCAGCTCGATGCTGGAGGCAGAGCTGAGCGGTGCTGCAGGGGCTTCTGAGCACTCAGAAAAGCAATGGTCAGTATGGACAGGTCAGCATCTCCATGAGGGCATGCACATCAAAATTAAAAAGAAGCACTACATTCACAAAGATTTCCACAGTTTTACTTCCTGGAGGATTTTCCCTGGTTTCCTCCGAAACAGCGGAGGTTTAAATATATATATATATTTCTATATATGGATATATATTTTCCACAGACACAACCTGACTAGCTCATAGCACACAGTTCTAACACAGCTAAGCTTGGAAACACACCACTGGATTCGGAACACTACACTCACTGCTACTCAAGGGTTTAGGCTGCCAGCACAAGGCAAACAGGACACATCACACGACACACCGAGCTTGGCAGTTATTCATCACTAAGGCCAGCAAACGTCACTATCTGTACATCACGGAGCTTTTCCCCTCTTGGGAAACTTTCTCTCAGCCTTGGAGCCCACCACTCACTTATGTTTCCAAAAAAAACCCCAATTTGAAGGGGTGAGACCCCAAAAATGGGACTCCTCGCTCTCCCAACACATTCCTCTCTCTGTTACATTTCACATCCCTAAAACACCCTCAGCAGGAAGACTTTCCTCGTTCCAACACCCCCACAGCAACACGCCACCTCCCTGCCCTACTTCCCAACTCTCTCTTCCTTCTTCCCAATTGTCCTCTCAAAGCTTCGAGCTTCACGTTAGGAGAGAAATTTGGGAGCTGCAAAAATAAGTCATGGGAACCCTGCGCTTTGACTTGCAGCCTCTCTGCTATGGGAGGGTTGAACAGCTCAGTCTGGTGGGCTCAGGGTTCATCCTGATGTATTTAGGGCCCAATCCAGAAGTTAGGCACAATAACTTTGGGTTGGGACCACAACTCTCCCAGCTGCCACTGATCCAGTGACCAGGATTCTGGGGGATGCAGTGCCAGTTCACACTCGCTGACAAAGGGTCCTGCTGGGTTTGGAGCTTCCGAACTGGTCGTGGGGATTTCCTAGA
This sequence comes from Scytalopus superciliaris, assembly GCA_013400415.1. Classification (NCBI taxonomy): domain Eukaryota; kingdom Metazoa; phylum Chordata; class Aves; order Passeriformes; family Rhinocryptidae; genus Scytalopus; species Scytalopus superciliaris. The sequence goes on along the minus strand of VXBX01009830.1, from coordinate 320,612 downwards.
GTAAGGGCACAGTAAATAGGATTGAAACCCTGAGATCGTGTCTGGAGGGAGTCTAGGGATCCCAACATCTTTTTCGTGGCCCTCTCGGGATGCTTATGAGCCACCAGGAGCACCGGCAGCTGGAAGGATCCAGCCCTTTCTACCCCTTGGAAGGTCACACCTGCAAACCAAACCTCTTTCTGAAACCTAACTCTGTCTCCTGGCACCCCAGAAGTGAAGAAAGCAGACCAAGGTTCAAAACAAACCAGGAATAACTAAAAAGATCCACAACCCAGGGGAAACAACAGGGAAGAACAACCTGCTGATAACCTCGTCTAACCTGCCACGTGCTTGGAAAGTCTTCACTGCTCTCTGCACTTTCCCTCACTCATTTTTTTTAAAATCAAGGACTTCAAGTGGTGTTGATGGGGTGAAGCTGCCTTGATGCAGCAAGACCTACTGCCAGATACCCTGGGGGAGGATTTGGCCCTTCCTTTCCTGTCGCTTCTCGGAGCAGGAATCCCACCAGTGTCACCAGGGGGAATCTCTGGTGGCCACGCCACTGACTCTGGTGGATCCTCAGCAGATCCACAGCACCGTGAATGAACCTGACACTCTCCTTTCACCCGCTGGCACCGGTGGGAGACAACCCAGCAATGGCCAAGCCCAAGGGCCTCCTGGGATGAGGGCACAGCCTCTCCCCGGCTCCACGGGCACTGCCCTGCTGGCAAAGCGCTGAGGGAGCAGCCTGAGGAAAGGGACAGGCTGTTGGATGTGACCACGATCCACCCCCTTCATCTCCTACGACCCCACTCATGCATTCCCATGTCCCTCACTCTGTGCAGAGCCGTGTTGTGCAGGCAAAGCAGAACAACCTGACCTCAGAAACAAGGATTCTCTAATCCTCCTTGGAAATAAAACAGAAAAGCTTCTAATACAATCAGAACAAAAAGCAGATTAGAAGCCTCTAATTAATTTTGTGGCCTTTATTTAATCAAAGGGGGGGGGTGGAAAAAAAGAAGGAAAAAAAAGAAAGAAAAGGAAAATAAAATGAGTAAGAAAGGAAAGTGCAGTGACATTTACTCTTTTGCCTCAGCCAGTTTATTGTTCATCTCTTTACTTTTCTCCTTGTCCTCTGGCTTGGCTGTGTTGGAGGTCTCGGCGCTCTTTTTCTTGGCAGCCCGGCCAGACGCAATCTGCTTGTCTTTGGCCTTTTTCAGGGGTTTATGGCTTGTTGTGGTCTTTTTTGGTTTGGAAGGCTTTATGCTAGGCTTTTCCACCTGCATGGAGGACAGGCAAAAGGACAACACAGACACAGAGAGAGAGACAGAGACAGAGAGAGAGACACAGGGACAGGTGGAACACAGGATTTAGATCACAAAACAGCACCAATGTCACTCATCTGCCCAGCTCTGCCCTGCCAGAGGGAGGAGGAGCAGCTGGGCTCACGCTGCTCTGCAAATGGGCAGCTCCTCTCCTGATGCCCTGAAGCCACAGTGCCCCTGGAGCCAGCAGGGCCCGCTGTATCGAGAGCAGGACACAGCAGGATGAACAGGGCAGGGAACAGTATCAGGCATGGCATCAATTCCCCCATCTCTCTCTGGCTTCAGGAGGGGCTTTGCAAGCCCACGGGGGGATTGTCTCTCTCTCTGGATGGGAAGCAGAGAAATGATGCTGAGGACAAAGAGGCTGCTACAAATCCCCACCTTTCTTGCAGGGCAGGACTCCTCTGTCTGTTTGTCCTCAGCAGATCCCCACAACAGAGGAAAATTCCTTGGGGATGCCTGGGCTGCAGGACACTGACTGGCACCTGGAGCAAAGTGCACAACAATTTCTACAGCCCCTAAAATGAAGGAGGAACAGAAACCTCCCTGCCATCCCTCTGAGACCTCACAGATCTAAGCACTCGTAACCTCTGGGAAGGACTAATGGTCCTGGGTTTAAAACTGACTCCTTTTCTATGCAGATCCTCCAGTGCTCCTGGAAAACAAGACTGGAAGACATTTCAGCTCAGGCCCTTCTCCACATGTCCTTGATTTGATCAAAGCCAGAAGTGGGTACTGTCAGAACCTGTGGAGTGCTCAGAATTCCTGCAGATGAAGATCTGGCTCTTACCATGTCGTTCCTGGGAAAAAGTGTAATGTGGGGTTCCTACAGTTTCGGAGGGAGAAAAAGAAGGCTGCCTGGATAGTCACATGGGAAATGACAACACAAACCCCTCTTCATCTGGGCCCTGCCCTCCCTTCCTTACAGTTTGAAGTAGGGCACTCTGGTCTCCAAAGTGCATCAAGCTGCTGTAGAGCCCACAGAATCAGAGAGTAGTTTGGGCTGGAAGATTNTCTCCAGCAGCTCCAGGTCCTTGTGCTGTTGTTCCAGAGCTGGGGCAGCTCTGCAGGGGGGGCTCACCTGGGGGGGCACAGGGGCACAATCCCTCCCTACCCTGCTGTGGGACCAGTCCCAGGCATGGGGAGTGTCTGGGTGCCAGAGCACACAGCCAGGGCACATTCAGCTTTTCATTGCCCACCCTCTCCAAGGCGCATCCCACTGGCTGGAATGAATAAGCCCCCCCTGGGCACCACGGGCAGGTGGGCAGTGCCCAGCCCTGCAGTGCTGGCCGTGCCCCTCACCTTGGGAGGTTCTTTGTAGGGCTCGCTGTAGAGGGTGCGTATCCTCCTGCGCTCCAGGTATTTGTTGTCAGCTGGAGAAGGCTTACTGGTTTCCCCCTTGAACTGGGCGCTGTAACTGGTCTCGTGGATCATCTTCTCCTCCGGTGGCTTGTACTGGGGCCGCGCTTTGATGGCTTTCACGGGCTTGACGTCTATCCAGGGTCGGAACTCGTTCCTGAGGGTCAAATGGAAAGGGCTTCAGGCATCCAGCCAACAGCAGAGCAGAGGGAACACGGGAATGGGATCCCACACAGCTCAGCAAGGTCTGTGTGCAAGGGGGTTTGCCCCCATCCACTCACGTTTACACAGAAATAGGGTCATTTTTTACCTCATCCAAAACCTATGGGCAAATTAGGAGAAATTCAAATGAAATGTGGCCTATTAACATAAGTCAGTGCTGGGCACACCTTGGTAGAGAATTGATTTCAGCTCTATTGCACCAAATTATGCACAGCATTTTTGTTAATTCCATACTAACAGATAAATAATTAGGATAAACAGGTAAATAATGAAGATAAAACTGTCTAAGTTGTAAACTCAAGCAGAGCAGGAAACACACAGTTTATTAGGCATTGTGAGCTGTGGCTTCTCTTTATTAGCTGACAGTGAATTCCTGAATTACAGGAAAAAATAACATCACCTTTCATTTCTTTTGGATAGACTTGCACCTTTCTGGAGGAAAAAAAACCCCACACTTGAAAGACTTTTACCATCTGCTGGATGCACTCCACAGCCTCCCTCTCTTGTTTTTTTCTAGCTCTTCCCAGCACAGCACCAACACCTGCCCAGTTTAGAAGCAAATACTTTCATTTTCTCTCTAAAAATCACTACCCATCTGAGAATGGGGATGGAGAAACCCCCGATGTGTTGGTCCCTTACAGGGTGCACAGTGCAAGGCAGTGTTCAGACCCTTAAAACTCCAGTGCAACAGTGGTGCAAAGGGGTGAATTTTCCTTGGAAATCATGGGATTGCGGAGTGGTTTGGCTTGGGAGGCACCTTGAAGCCCGTTTCATTCCAACCTTGTTCCACGGGCAGGGACACCTCCCACTACACCAGGTTGCTCAAAGCCCTTGTCTTCATTTTAGGACTTCTGAGTGGCAGCCCCTGCCCCTCGTGCAGTTTCGGGCTGTGTCCCTCATTTTCAGCCTGGATTACCAGGGGGATGAACCCGGGGTGAGGGTACTGCCAGTCAATCCCTTCCCAAAATAGCTCGGAACATCTTAATCAGCTTCAACCAAATTTGACAAATGGGCACGGAGATATTCAGCTTTCCCTTTTACGAAGATGAGCAGCTGGACTGGGTCCAGAGGCTCGGGAAAGCTCCAGTATGGCCATGCACACATCACCAGGGGATGCTCAGCTGGGGCTGCAGAAGGTCCTCTGGTGCCCTGAGGGAGTGGGTCCCTCCGTGGGCAGCTCGGTGCCCGCTCAGTGCCACGTTTCCCATTCACGTAATTCCACTGTAGGATGGAAAAACCCCTTTCTCTGCCAAGGACAGTGGTGAGTGCAGCAGCCCCGGGGGTGTTTGCCCTGCTGTGACAGCTGTGCTGTTGTCACCAGGCCTGCAGGGTGGCCGTGTCCCCCACGGGTGGGTCAGGGGAGCTCCCAACGGGTGAGTGCCCTTTGGGCTCTGCTCACGGGAACACAAGCATGGACCATGTGGGAGATACTCACAAACACACCCCTAAGGGTGGGTATTGTCATCTCTGAGCCACATCCCAGCTCCAACTCTCCAGCCTTAGTGTTGCTTCTACCTACATGTACTTTATATTTTACCTGAGTTTCTTACTTTCCCTTCTTCTTTTACTATTCAGCCCTTCCTGGGCTTGGACAACATGCCAAAGGTCCCTGCCTGAGGGATGTTATTCCTCAGGAACCCACTGCACTGAAAGAGCAATACATGAATTAAAGACTTTCCCATGTGAAAAAACATTTCATTCCTATTTGAAGACATTCCAGTTGAAGACTTTCCCATTCAGTGAATGTCACCCATTTGTCCACAGATATTTCTCTGCAGTCCATTGCTAAAATATCCCTCCTGCATGAAAAGCTTTGAGAGAAAGGGAGAAGAAACATGGTTAAGGAACTGGATTAAAGATGTGAATATATGACTGACAAAGTTCATCCTAACCCCCTCAGAAGATAAGAGGTTTCTCCCTAGGATCCACTTCTGTTCTAAAGTAGGCTATACATTTTCAGAATATACAGATAAATAAAATGATGGACTCATTGTCTCTGCCTAATCTGTCTGTCACTCAGATTCCTTCCCAGCAACTCTGGAACCCACCAGCTGTTTTCTGTTGTATGTGGGGCAGGGGTAGAAATCTCAGAGGTGAAAACCCAAAAACCTTTCCTCAAAACCAGTGAGTGGGCACTCAGGGAACATCCCAGTGGTGCCCTGCAGCTGAGAGAAAGAGGCAGAATTCATTTTTCCCCCACTCATACCCAGGCCAGCTGGACAACCAGCCAAACCAGCACAGCTTCACCCACAGACCCAGGGACAAAGGACGGAGGGATGCAGGGGCTGGACTTCAAGGGTGGAGCACAGAGCAGGACTGACTCACTCTGCTCTCCTGAAAAGCTGGTTTCTATGGAGGTGAGCTCTGCTGGCAGCTGTTGCCATAGTGCCTGGTCACCTCACTGCCAGCTGTGCTGGGCAGAGACAGGAGGAGAAACCTCTGTGCTGTCTGCAGCAAAGGCACAGGAAAGCCTCGGGTGAGCTGTGAGCTGGCACAGAATGCATTTGTGAGCGTGGAATACAGTGTTGGCAAAGAAATTCCAAACACCAGGCATGTCCCATGGATTCAGTGCACATCCAGAAATAAAAGGCTGCCCAGGGAAGCTGTGGCTGCCCCATCCCTGGAAGTGTCCAAGGCCAGGCTGGACGGGGCTTGGAGCAACCTGGGACAGTGGGAGGTGTGCCTGCCCATGGCAGGGGTGGGACTGGAAGGGCTTTAAGGTCCTTCCAACCCAAACCATCCTGTGATTCTACAATCTGTCACTGGCCTGATGGCCCAGGATATTTGTGCCACTCAGAGATGTGTTGCAAACACTCCCTACATGCAGCAAAGGAGCGAGGGGGAACTTAGAGCTTTAAGAGTTAATTTTTTTGTAATCTTGGAATAGCAGAAATACCTGTTCTCTAAGGTACTGTATCTGTTGCTCCTATAACACTGAAACTAACCCTGGTCTGGAGAGAGACCCTGCAGTTCTAAGGATTCCCTCATTACTGCTTAACACCCCAAGGCCAGCTGGTGGGGAAGGTGCCCAAAAAGTTACAAATCCCTTCTGCAGCCTGAAGCAAGCCCTGCAAACATCATTTCCCCCTGCTCTCAGAACAGGCAGGCCACAGTGGTGGCTGGACCACTGCAGAATTAGCTCTCAGAGTACTCCCAAAGGCTCAGCCCCACAGCTCACCCAACCCCGAACACGAGCCTTTGTCAGGCAGAGAGGACGAGCACAGCCCAGGCCCAGCCTGGCTGCATCCAACAGGCACAGCTTAGCCTGTAATGCTTTATCTGAGGGACTGTCACTGCTCTTTGCTTTGCTCAGGGAGATTTTAAGATGCTCTTTTAAGATGCTGAGCTGAAACATTAGCGAAGGACAGGTCTCCTCATTTCCTGCCCAGCTCTAGTGCCAGCCTCAGGAAGAATAATCAGACTCAGAAGGGAACCCAGTGCTGACCTGAGCTGGAACTGGAAATGAAACTCAGCTAAAGGGAGTGAATGAGGCACCAGATGACCTTTTTACAAGGCAAGTTCAATGGGCAGAATTCCCAGTGAAGAGGAAGAGTTTATCCATCCCCAGACCTGATGAGCACACAGGGCTGGACAGGATGGGGCAGATGCCTTACAAATGAATAGGCAGCAACTCTTCCGAGGTGACAGCAGCCTGGGGAGGAGCAGCCTGCTCTATACCCACTGGAGCCAGGACAGCACAAAATGACTGTGAATGTTCTTAGGAGGCAAAAATGCTTCACAAGGGGTATTTCAGAACATCGTATTACTCCTTAGTCGACCTCTAAAGAAAACAGCAATGAAAAAAGGTGTATTTGGGCCAAACTAAGTAAAAGAGTTGTCCGGGATTTTCAAATTATTTTGTCTTTCTGGGACACAGTATCATTTGCTCCCAAATATTCTCCAGCTCCCTTATCCCTCTTAATGCAGGAAAAGAGATGTCCAGTGAAATGAAATGATGGGAAACCTAAAATCAGTTATAATGGCTGGTCAAACCCTGGAATTTGATGCCAAAGGAAGACACTGAACTCCTGTAAATAATGAGATTTAATTAAGTCGTGAGTGTTTAGATGGATATTGAGAGTATTCAGAGTTACCTCCAGCATTTAACTGTTCTCTGCAAACTACGGGCCAAAGCAGCAGTTATTCCATGCAGAAGGAATGTCCTTGAACCTCCCTCTGGTTGTCTTGTCCTGGCTGTGATCAGCCAAAGGATTCTGCTCAGGAAGGATTGCTCAGATGAGGAGCAGGCTCATGTTCTGATCCTAAAGCTGTTCTCTTTCTCATGTGAACAGCAAACATTCCCTTTGGACACAACATAGACAGGCTGTGCATCCTCCTGCCAACACAGATGATTTCAAAGACAAGCCTCATCAATGGTCACTGCTCTGCAAGAGCCAAAACCTGACTCCCAACCCATCTCCAGCAGGAAAGGCACTGAGGCCCCTCAGCCCGTTTTCCACCCCAGCCTCCTTTAATTAAAAGGTCAATTCCAACCCAGTCTGTTGTCAATGGCCTTGTCAACACACCAGCCTGGCCACTGCAAGTGTCACAAGTGCCCTGTCCCTGCCTGCCCTGCCCTGTCTCCAGCTCCTGCGTGGCTGCTTAATGGCAGCTTTATCCTCCACTGCCAGGGCTATTATCCTGCACACAGTCATCCACTGTGAGGTGCCACTCAGACTGTCAATGGTATAAAGAAGCTCCTGGTGCCCAAGATTATTTTCCCCCCAAACATTAATAATCTGCCTCTGAGATGTGCACACCCCCCCACAAATATATATATATATACACACACATGTACACAGAGCAAGTCAGTCTGGACAAGCCAGTATCTAATTGTGTACTGAAACAAAGTGATATATATCGATGCAGGAATTTGAAACTTGGACAATGGACAATGGAGTGAGTGTGAGCAGGATGGGGAGGGATCAGCATGTGGGAACATCCCTGGGCAGGGCCCATCAAGCACAGCCCTGGCACAGAAGAGGAGGAAAGTGTTGGGCCCTCAAGAAGGTGACTTTGGCATTGGCTGAAGGAGGCTATGAGCAAGATACTGAGATTAATGTCCTGAAAAGGATGAAGTCAAGTCATTTGGCAGGGCAGAACCATGCTGTGATCCATTTATAAAAGCTGCTTCAGTCAGCAGCCCACAAATCATGGATATTGCATTGCCTGAGGGCCATGGAGCATGGGCTTCCAAGGAGGAAGAATTACTGCACAGGCTGTCGTGTCTGAAATGTCACAAATGCAGGGCTGAAGGTGATGGTGAACACTGAGAGGGCCAAGGAGCTGAGGGAGATAAGTGGCTGTGGGTGAGAAACTGCAAGGATAACAGTCCTGCCACTGCATGGAGAAACAGGAGAGTCCAGAGCCATCCCTAAGGAATAGCACATGGAGAGGGCCAGGTATGACAGGACAGGGGAACATAAATCCCCCCACTCAGACTAAGCAGCTGTCACACAAAGACCACTTTGTTGTCCTCAGGGTAAACAGCAGCACCCTCATGATCATCTCCTTCCTTCCACTGCTGCCTTCACCTGAGCTCTGCTCTCCAGCCTGAAGAATCCCCCCAGGTCCCTGTGCTCCCCAGCCAGGGGGAGAGCACAGTCTGAGCCTGATAAAGGACATCCCCCAGCACCCACAACACCCCGGAGCCCAAAGCCATCCCCACATCCTGGCAGCCAAACACCCTCCAAAGGGACAAGCAAGTGGGCTCTGGGGAGCATAACACTGGGAGATCCCACAGCAGAAATCCCAGACACCAGGGGAAGGTCCACCTGGAGATGTGGAGACAGGTTAAACCCAAGGATGGTGAGACCTCCTGGGGAAATGGGCCAGTTCATACCTCTCTGAACTTCCCTTTGTGTCACAAGTTCCTGGGACACATGTTGGCCATTCCATACAGAGATTCCCATGCTGTCTGTGGACAGGCTCAAGCCTGCAGAGATGGTGAACTCAGTGTTGGTGTCTCCAAAGGAGCCAGCCCATGCCAAGCTCCCAGGGTGATCACAGCCTGACATTTCTGTGCTCACTTGCAGAAATAACCCATCTGTAAATGTCATCTTCACCCGTGGAAAATGGGTCAGGATTGGGTCAAAGCTCTGCCAACATCATCCCATGTGGGCTGGTCTGAGAGCAGCATCTCAACCCCCCTGCCCTCCAAAAGGGCAGCTCAGTGTAAAATCTGCCACAAGGTTAAGCAAAGAGAGCAGGTCCATAGCAGGGCTGCTCTGACAGCAACAGCTTCATGGACAGCACAGTCAGCACTGGGACCAGCACTGCCAGAGGCAGAGAAGGGTGGGCTGCAGGAACCTCAACAGCATGGGGAGACCCAAAGTGCTCCTCTGGGAGATTGCTGGGCCAAAGAGCATCACAGATCTGCCCCCACTTGCAAGACAACACGTGCGACTGCACAGAAATATGGCCATGGGTTCATCCATTAGGGCGCCAGGCACAAAAACCCTCGAGAGGTAACCTTCATATTAGGGAAAGTGGAAGAAATTGCAAAGACTACACAGCACTGCAACTTCTTCTGCTCTTTAAGTGTGAAGGTATTTTTAGTGTGATTCCTGGTGAGTGCAATGAACTCATTCAAATACCCAGCTGGACACAGAGGAACCAGGAGCTGCCTGTCCCTGCCATCCCCACACAAAATGAGTCATTGAACCTTTTAGGTTGGAAAAGCCCTCTAAGATCATCAAGTCCAACCCTTCCCCAGCACTGCCAAGGCCACCCCCGTCCCCAAGCGCCCCATCCACACATCCCTCCAGGGATGGGGACTCCACCTGTGCCAGGGCTGGACAGCCCTTTAGTGGCCTCCTGAGCCTTTGGCTCCAGTGGGATTCTTGGTGGAGAGATGTTCGCAGCATCTCATTTCCAGCCCGAATTCCATTTGCCATTTTACACTGTCCTGTGCAGTGCACCCATTGAACATTTCTGTAGTTGAAATTAAGAGGCTGTAATTCTTTTCAACTGGAAAACCCATATGAGAGCTGGGTGGGGACTAAGCAGATGAAGGAAGAGAGCTGAGGATTGAGCAAAGATCTTAAGATAAAGGATTACTGAGCTAAGGGAACACAATGAAAGGCTGAGTGGATCTCCCCTCCCATCTTTACCCTTAATGCTGTGTTATTGCAAGGGCTGCAAAATCTAGCTCTAAAATTGATTTGTGCTGTAGACAGGAAGGTGCAGAGCTCCCTGCATGACATATGTGGCATTACTGGAAAGGAAACACATGACAATTCCACTGGAATTGCCCTGGGCACTGTGGAGAAGGTTGTTCTAAAGGCATGAAAGACGTGGAGGAATGGCTTTAAGCTGAAAGCCAGGGGGAACTGGGAGGTGGGAAAGCTTCTTTGGGCAGGGGACAAAGCATAAGATGCCCGTGCATCTCCTTAGGAAACCATAGAGCACACACCAGAATCACCAGGGCTCTGTGGGGGGAATGGGCAGCAGAATTAGGGCCACTAAAGTCCATCACTTTCAACCGTGTAATACTCAACCCATTCCACTCCCAGCTAACCCGACTTTCTTTAGAGGCCCTCCCTGCCAGATGGAGGAACAGAATGAGAGGAATTGCAGGAAATGAGAAAATTAGTGAAGAAAATGCTCTCCATTTTCCCATCCCAGGCTTGGGAAACCACCAGCATCACTTGTCCCTCAGTAATGCTCTGATGGGGAGGACTCACTCGCTCTGGCTGCCCAGCAACTGGCTTAGCCCCATGGAACCAAAATGGTAAATACTGGGGCCATCAAAGCTGTCTCAGGGGAGTCTGGGGGAGAGACAGCAGAAGGCACTGGAGCAGATGGCTCTATTGTGAAAGCTCCTCCTAATTAGTCATAAACAAGGGCCCGTGTGAGTGAATGAAGCCATTAGTGGTCACTGCAGGTGCCATGGTGTCCACACCAAAGCCATCAGGAAATAAAGGGCAAGGACACAGCTAAGAAAGCTTTATATGGGAAATGGTGAGAAAGGTTGTTTTATAATTGCCTGTTTTCAAGGGCTCCTCCAGTGCCTGCAAGGAGTGCAGAGCTCTGGAAGCAGAGCTCAGAGCAAAGGGGTCGTGTCTTTCTGCCAAAGGTGCTCATGTTCAGGGGCCCCTCACCCTGTTCCCATTTTGGGGAGCATCTTGCACTGACACGGCTTGGGAAGCCGATGGGATGTTCCCACCCAGGGATCTGATGTCCTGGAGTCTTTTGGCAGCTCCAGACCCAGCCTGAAACATCTGGAGGAGGCTGCAAATGGGCCGCTCGCTCTGAGGCAGAGCCACACAGGTGCTCATGTGGCAGAGACAGCTGGTCTAGAGGGTGGTGCCACGGTAATGTGGCTGTAAACAGCCTTGAAAATATGTCTGGATGGTGGAAACCCACTTCCCAAGAAGGATATCATTAATATAGGACTGAGGAATCCCCCACGGCAAGCTCCCTGCAGGCAGCACCCATCCCAGACCCACCTGCCACACCCCAAGCCCAGTGCCAGCACACCAAAGTGTGCACAGCAATCCCTTCCCTAAAGCAAAAAAGAGCCCCCAGGCAGGAAATTTGAGGACTAAAGATCAACAGCACCACTTTTGTGAGTCTTCTGCAAAGAACTGGAAGGAGGATTTGCCCTCCTGAAGCACTTTTGTGGGCACAGCGAATGTTTACAGCCACTTGTACCTGCTGGGTAAATAATACTTGCCTCATTTGGAAAGGAGACCATTTGCAAATACTTCTTCCTTTGGAGCTGCTCCAAGCTTAATGGAGAAATAAAACATGCTAGGGACAAATGTATTAAGCAGGTACTTAATTGAGAGAGGAGCTGATGGGAGAAGGCAGCGTTCCTGTCTCCCAGGCAGAGTGTGCAGGCTTTAAACACACTCCCAGACTGATATTTATTGCAACTGACAGAGCAGAAAGGCTCAGAAAAAGCCCTCCTTTCCCTCCCATAAATAATTCACCTCCTGTAGCAGTTCATAAAATGTTTATATTAAGTAATAATTAAATATTGCACT
>VXBX01009830.1:282209-301032 GCA_013400415.1 Scytalopus superciliaris | reverse complement strand
GTTAATGAGTAAATAAATATATATATATATACATAAATAATAGAAATTACAAACGATATAACTCAATACTATTTATTCTGTAGGGTCCCTGAGCACAGGCAGTCTCCAGCAGACACTCACTGCTGCTCTGGCCTCTCCAAAGGCTTCTGGGCTCAGAGGCAAACAAATCACTCATCCTTCTGGCTGGGAGGAGCCTCCCTCCTCCATGGCCATCCCCACCAGGCACCACCTCTGCTCTGCACCCCTGGACAGGCATGGGAGGAGCTCACAAGGGCTCTGCAATATTCATCTGTCTTGGTAACAGAGGTTAAACCAGGCACCTTGTCCCTTTAGCATGGACTTCCCCCATGACCTTGGGCTACTTGCCTCTCTATTCCATGCCCTCAGCTATTCCTCACATGGAAACAATGCCCAGGGGGGAACAGAGAGACCTGAAAACCCATTCCTGGTGTGCTCTTTGGTTGCCCCAGGGAGTTGTTTGCCAGCCCTGGAGTGCTGTGCAGCAGTGGCAGAGGGCAGGAAGGCAATCCCTGCTGCTGGGAGCCTCCATCCATGCACCAGCCCGGCAGGGCCACGCAGGGAGGACAAGCCCCACGGGAACCATCCTCGCTCCTCTCCAGCCTTAGGATACGGGTTTGGCTACTGTTGGCCACAGGGTTGCCCAAACAGGCTGTGGAATCTCCCTCCCTGGAGATGTTCGATACCCACCCAGTGTGTGAGCGGCCAGGCTCTTGGCAGTAACAAAGGTTTGGAGAATTTGGCTTTCCGAAAGAACCCAAACAATAAACAACACTTTGGAGATGCCTAATTTGAACAGAAAATGAGAACAATTAGCCACAACATCACTTATGCATTAATGAAGAGATGCTTATGTTCCAGGGCTGAGCATCAGAGCAAACACTTCTCCTGCAATATGCTGCAAGGAAGGAAAACATGGAAGTGGGGGAGCAGATGAGGATCCAAGAGGAAAGAGAAGCCCTAAGGGTGTCCTGAAAGCCAGGGAACAACACAAGGAGAGCGGAATCCTTCTAGTTCCTCTTAGGTTTAAAATCCCAGCCGCCCCAATCCCTTTCCCTGGGGAGGAATTTCAACCCAGCTGCTGCAGAGATTTGCTGGAGCAGACAGGAGGGATGGGAAGGTGAGCAGTCTGCATTTAAATAAGCAAGTAAATAAGTCTAATTATCCTTTGCAGCAGTGGAAGGGAAGCAACACAACAGCTCTCCGGCTCCAGGAGGGCTTTCTGCTTTAGCCCTGCCATCCCCAGCACAAGCCCAGCCCTTGCAAGGTGAGCAGACAAAAAGAGTCTCAGATCCCAGCTGGCCACGGCACATTAAAGGGCTGTGTCACTCCCGGAGAACCCTTTCCTTGCACACTCCGTCCCTGCAAAACACAGCCCCCGAAAATCCCTGGCCATTTTGTGGTGTCTCAGCCAAGCACCACCATCACACCTGGGAGCCCCTGAGCCTCCAGCATCACCCACATCCCAGGGAGAGCCACAGCCGATGCTGAACGACAGCGGACATCAAAATCTCCCTGCCTGAACCAGCCGGGGACGAGGGCAAGGAGCCGAGTGTGAGCTGTGCCGTGCCACACCGTCATCCCTGGGACACGGGAGCCCAATCCCAGCTTCATCACAAATCTGCATGATCGTGCTACCTGTTTGATGGCTGGGTGTCACCTCCAAATCTACCCGAGGAGGGAAGTCAACCGTTCAAAGGCATAAACACCCCGGCTGGAGGGAGAAACAAAAAGGCTGCGATGGCACTTTTGTCACCACAGCCCCCCGTGTGTGCTCCTGCCACCTCCGCCCCGCTCTCGGCAGCGGTGGGCTCTGCCAGAGAAAGCTCTGGAAAGCACAACCGCAGCAAACCCTCCTTGCGAACGGACGTGCAGGGCCAGCCACTCCATCACTTTTGTTTTGCATTCCCAACGCATCCAATGCCTTCGACCGGAGAGAAACAACAGCAGCAGCAGAAGCAGCTCGAGGCGACGAGTTTGGCGAATCCCCGAATCCCAAACGAGATGCCTTGCTGGGGTGAAATAAGGGCACCCATTTCTGGTCGGGTGGGCGGGGGGGCACGGAGGGATGTGCCAGCCCCCGCCGCGTTGCGTTAAACATGGCAGCATCCCAGGCTGCCCCACCCAAGCGGCCCGGGGTGCGTGTCCTGCGGCCCCGGGATGCTCTGCCTGGGGGGGACCAGCCTAAGATGCCCCCCGGGACCCTCCGCAGCGCGGGGTACCCGCTGGCGAGCGGCGCCCTGGGGATGCCGCCCCTTGGGGCTGGCTGCAGCACGGCATCCAGGGATGCGCCTGGAAAGGACCGGAGGCGACCTGCGCATCCCGGGGAGGTGACCCCAGGCATTCCCCCCGTGGAAATCCAAGGTGGTGGGCGTCTCTGAATTTTGGGATGCGGAGGGAGGGGCCGTACACACACAAAGGCACTCAAAGCCGCTGCCAATCCACCCGACAGAAAGTATACCTGTATTCACTAACCGCACAACATCTACAGCCCACCACCGACCCCCAGAGAGGTGGGCGATTTTAGGGACACCCCTCCGGCCGGGGATGTGCAACCCCTCCCCCCCCTCCCCGGAATGTTTCACAGCCTCACTCCCAGGGTGGGATGCTCCTGCCGGGGACGCGCAAGGGGGGACGAGAGGGGCCGGCAGGTCGGGGGTCCAGACGGGCGGAGGTCTCACCTGTAGGACGAGCTGACCCCCGCCGCCACCTCCTCCTTGATCTGCCTGTTGAGAGCATCGGCGGCCGCCCGGCCCCTGCCCGGCTCCGCCGGCTGCCCGCCCGCCTCCTCCGCCTTCTTCCGACCCTTCTCTCTCCCGTCCCCGGCCCGCACCGCTTTGGGATGCTCATCCTCCCCCTCGGGGTCTTCCTCCTTCCTCTCGGGAGCGATGTGCACCTTGCGCCGCTTCTCCTGGGCCGGCTTCTCCTGGGAGGCGCGGTCCGGGGCGAGCACGGGGGAAGGTCCCGGTTTGGGGATCCAGGGGTGGTCGCCCCGCTTGGGGATGGGCCAGGCACGGAAATCCTTCTGGTACTGCGTCTCCTTCTCGAAGGGAGTGTCCGAGGGCTGGTACTCGCTCTTGGGCTTGCAGCTGGGCTCGGGCCGCTGCACCTTCCAGGGCTTGTAGTCGTGCCGCATCACCGAGTCCGCCGGGGGCGAGCCGTGCGGGGCCGGGCCGGGCCGGGCGACAGAGGGAGCGGGCTCGCCCCCCGCGGCCCCCGCAGCGCCCTCCCCGCCCGGCTGGGTCTCGATGGGCGCCGCGGGGCGCGGCGGCGCCGCGGGGGGGTGCTCGGTGGCCTCCGAGTACTTGGTGAAGACGAGCGGGACGGCGATGTCCGCCTTGTCCAGCTGGTTCCAGAAGCGGGCGATGCAGCAGGCGCGGGTGATGCAGGGCCCGGCCATGGCGGCCCCGCGCCGGGGGCGGCCGCTCCGCGCCCCGAGCCCCGCACTGCGCCCCGCACCGCGCCGGGATGCGCGCCGGGATGCGCGCCGGGATGCGCGCCGGGATGCGCCGGGATGCGATCCGGGATGCGATCCGGGATCGGCGCGACCCGCTCCGCCCCGCACCGGGCAGGGCGGGGCATCACACGGGGCGGGACTGGAGGGGAGGGGCTGGCACACGCACCGGGGGGGGACAGTGTGTGACACACCTGGGCACAGCCACACACCTGCACACATGTGTGAGACATGGCTCTGTGTGTGTGACACACCTGGGCACAGCCACACACCTGCACACATGTGTGAGACATGGCTCTGTGTGTGTGACACACCTGGGCACAGCCACACACCTGCACACATGTGTGAGACATGGCTCTGTGTGTGTGACACACCTGGGCACAGCCACACACCTGCACACATGTGTGAGACATGGCTCTGTGTGTGTGACACACCTGGGCACAGCCACACACCTGCACACATGTGTGAGACATGGCTCTGTGTGTGTGTGACACACCTGGGCGCACACACACCTGCAGGCACATAAGCAAGACACACAGAGGCATGTGTGCATTTGCATGCACATACGTGCACATGCACATTCACGTGCAGGTGTGCACAGTCACACCCGCACACACATGTGGATGCACAGGACTGCAAGGACACGCAGGAGACACACCTGCGTGCACACCTGCACATGTGAACTCACGTGTGTAAGGACACCACACACGGGCACACACACACACAAAATCATGTTTACCTGTGCAGGTTCTCGCTGAAGTGTACATGCAGTGCACACTTGCACACACAGATGTACAGGCATCTCTATGTGCACACATACATGTACACACAAGCACATACATGTACTCTCACACCTGTACACACATGCACAAACACATGGACAACTGTAAAAATGCCTCCCAATGCCCACACAGGTGGACACACGTGCACACTCACATATGCACAGATGCTTGCACATACACATGTGTACACACATGCCACACATCCATGCTTGCATGTGCTTGTACCTGCACACCCACACGTGCACACACACTCCTGGGCACACATACACATACACACACAGACATACAAACACATACGTGCGCACAGAGCTAAATGCCTATGCTCCCCCCATGCACACATGTGAACACACATGTGCAAATGCACACCCGGATCTTTCAGAAGCTGTTTCAGCACCAGCTGCTGCTCCAGTTTCCCCTCCCCAAGACAGGGTTTATGGGTAAAGCCAAACACGTGTGAACATGTGTGTGCAGCCACACACACACACACACACACGCATATGATTTGTTCTTTCCTTTTGCCTGTTTCTTTCCCATTTCATTGCAGATTTCCAGCTGCAAACCCAAACCAAAACACCCCTGAGCCCGCTCCTGCAGCAAGGTTGGCTCGTGGCTCCCTCCCTCCCTCCCTCTCTCCATCCTGCCAGCAGTCCATCCTTCCCTCTGTATTTCCCTCCCTCCATCTGTCCATCCCTTCACCCCACCATCCCTCCATCTTTCCA
The DNA here is from genome assembly GCA_013400415.1 of Scytalopus superciliaris. Taxonomy (NCBI): domain Eukaryota; kingdom Metazoa; phylum Chordata; class Aves; order Passeriformes; family Rhinocryptidae; genus Scytalopus; species Scytalopus superciliaris. Next base: position 296,059 of record VXBX01009830.1, on the reverse strand, counting down.
TAGCTCCTTTCATCCCTCCACCTCTCCCTATCTCTATCCCTCCACCCCATTATCCCACTCTCCCTGTGTCCCTCCATCTCTCCCTCCATCCCCCTGTTCCTCCCTGCATGTTTCTTTTTATTCCCTGCTGCCAAGGAAGTCCATTTGCACCCAAATCACATCCCCCTCCTGCTCTAACCCTGTGCAGACGCCCCACACTCAAAGCTCTCAGGTCTTTATCAGCCTTGCTGCACTGCCAGCATTTCCACTGGGAGCAGAACTCCAATAAAAGCAGGAATCCCAGTGAAATCCACACACTCAAACACTGAACTGCAACAAGAGGAAAACAATTCCCACCCGTCAGAGGCTGCAGCTGCCAGGAGTGCACTGAAAGGCAGGATTATTCCTGTCGGGATTGTTCCTTTAATACAACACTTTGCATCCCCTTATTGATTCTTGGGCCCTGAGGGCTTTGGGTTTGTTGGGATTTTTTTTTTTAGCTTGCCCTTGCCTGGATTTGCTTAATTTCATTCTTACCTGTAGGCAAATTGTGGTAACTCATTTTATAGATGGGATTGGAGCCCTCACTGCTGGGGATGGATGGATCAAAGAGCCGCCTTTGGAAAGAGAATAAATAAACAGCAACCAGAGGTGTCTATACACAGACATTGCTTTGTCTTCTGGGATTATGTGAGCCCTGCCATTACACCCAGTGCAATTAAAAGTGGGGATTATAATTAAAGATTTAGGAAGCTCCTTGGTATCTCCCAGGTTGGATACAGACCTTGGTCTGAGATGTGCAGCCCACAGAGGCCTCGCACCAGTTTGTGGACTTTCCTGCAGGAAACATTTTTGAATTCAATCTGTGCTGCTGTTTCAGGGTTTGCTGCACAAGGAGCTATTAGTGAAATTAATTGTCCAGGAAGTTACGTGGGAAGAAGGATGTGGACCTGCTGGAATGAGTTCAGAGAAGGCCCCGGAGATGCTGCAGGGCTGGAGCCCCTCTGGGATGGGACAGGCTGGGAGAGCTGGGGGGGCTCCCCTGGAGAAGGGAAGGCTCCAGGGACACCTGAGAGCCCCTGGCAGAGCCTAAAGGGGCTCCAGGAGAGCTGGGGAGGGACTGGGGACAAGGCAGGGAGGGACAGCACACAGGGAATGGCTTCCCACTGCCAGAGGGTGGGTTAGATGGGATATTGGGAAGGAATTGCTGGCTGGGAAGGTTGGGCATGGACTGGCACAGGTTGGGCAGAGAAGCTGTGGCTGCCCCTGGATCCCTGGGAGTGTCTGAGGGCAGGTTGGACGGGGCTTGGAGTAACCTGGGCTAGTGGAATGTGGGGGTTGGAATGAGGTCAGCTTTAATGTCCCTTCCAACCCAAACTATTCTTCACTTCTGCGATTCTGGGCTAGCAGTGTGTTCCTGGTGGGTACAAGCCCATGTGAATCCATTGGAACTGCTCCCTCTCCGGAGCTCAGGTGTGTCCCAGCTCTGCATCCAGCAGTGCCATCCCACGGGGGTGTGCACAGCCTCTTGCACCCCTTTGGGCACTGAGCACTGGCATGTGCACAGAGGGGTCTGAACCCTTTTTTGAGCATCCCTCATCTGCAGCCAGGCTGGGCTCCTCTCACAGGAAAATGCTCTGTCATGCACTATCCATCCTCCCCTTTTTTGTGGGAAAGGACATGGGCAAAACTGCCTTGTGAGGTTTTGCAGCATCAGGAGACTTTGCTGCTCTGCAGAGAGCAGGCAGACCTGGGTGGTGTTACAAGCTGCAGAATGGAAAAAAAAAAAAAATTGCTCAGTGTCTCCTGCAGTGAAATCTCTGGTTATATATATATATGTGTATATATATATATATATATCTGGAAGCATGGCTGCTCATTCACTTTCAGGAATCAGCTATGGAAAAGCATCGTCAGGCAAAATCCATTAGCTCTAATCAGCAGAATTGATGTGCTGGCTGCAAACCTCTCTCTGAGAGGATGGGAGCTAAATAAATAAAAATGTCTCTGTTTCTAAATTACAGCCACTATGGCAGGAAGCAGGAATTGCTTTCTCCTTTTCCAGCCTCTTCTGGGAAAGGCCATGTGATGCCACACGGTGGGACATCCGTCTCGGGGTGGCCAAGGACATCACAGCCTCAGACTGCACCAGAATCCTTGCCCAAAGCTCAGGGCAAGACCTTACAGGGGTGGAAGGTGGCTTTAGGTAGGGAAAACCCCCATGCTGTGCTGGCCATCCCAAAGGCAGGCACTTGGCTCCTGGCTGATCATGGGGCTGGTAGGAACCCCACATCTCCTTAGGAGCCTTTCTCCTCCATCCCAGAGGGACCCTGGGCAGCAGCTCCATGGGCTCAGGGAAGGGGAGACTCCAGCTCCGAAGCCCCCTGTGAAGGGTGTTCACCTCCACGTGGCCCAGTGAGAGGAAGGAAAGCTCTATTTACCCATATTTCTCTCCACCAGCACCGTTGCCTTTGTGTCCCTGCCACTCCCCCTGCTCTGCAGATGTCATCCCTGCATGGTGATGCTTGTCTGAATTGCTTCTGTCCCCAACATCAATCTCCAGGGACAGGGCAACATGACAACACTGCGGGGGACAATTTAGAGAGGATTTTTAGTGGCCTCTTCTCTTCTTAAATCATTTTATAATCACACACAACTTCTGGGAATGAGGTTCTGCCTGGGGTGTTCTTGTTTTCCTTGTCAACTTTGCTTATGATTCATATATGTTGGGAGAGTGTTTCAAGGCCAAATGGGACAGGAGCCAAAGCAAATCCATATCAGAGTGCTGCATAAAGGGAATAATTGAAGTGCATGAAAAGAAGAATTTGACCAATAATTCAAGTGCTCTAAAGGACATGAAATTCTTTAGTGAAAGCCACTGGCATAACAGAGCCGGGTTTCAGAAGAAGCGATTTTGTAGCAGGTAGAAGGGAGAATAAAATCTGAAATACTGTATTTGGAAAGAATTTGTATTAAAAACCAAACCCAAACTGAAAACCCAGCAGGCAAAAGGGGGTTTCTGTCACACTCACACCCTCCCTCAGAGCTGGGGAGGGACAAAGAGCAAGCTTTGTGGGTTTGGGGCGATGGGGAGAAGGAGGACCTTGCTGGAGACACGCTGCTGGAGGAGTGATGGGTCAGGAAGGAACGGGACTCAGGGGAGCCACTGCACAACTACTGGAATGATACCTTCAGTTTCCTTCTGATAATTTCGGTGATTCTGATAATTTGGAGCGTGAATTAGTTTGCTGGGAAGCTCTCGGAGTATGTTGGAGCCACTGGGAGGCTTTAGGGTAAATTAAAGGGGGTTGTGTATGACTGGAAGAGAGGAGCAGTGGGCTGGGGAGTGCTTATAGCTCTGCTGCCAGGGCACTGAGTCCCACGGGGTCTGCATGTGCTGGGGCTTCATCAGGGCACTCGGAAGGAGCCCCGAGCAGCTGGGCAGTGTCCTGGCATCCTGCACGTGCCACTGCTCTGCTCCTTGCATTGCTTCCTGCACATCCTTGGGCTTGGCCTGCCCAGCCCTCATCCTGGAGCCCTGCCAGGTCTCCAGGGACAGCCTGGGAAGGCTCCTGGGCACATCCCACCGTGCTGACTTGCAAAGCCTGGTGGCTTGGGAAGCCTTCAGCTGTGACTCAGGGTTTATGGGTTCCTCCCCAGCTCCGGGATGGACATTGCTCCACGGAGTCACAGGGGGCACTGATAAAGGGATTACAGGGGATGACTTATTGAGGGATTAAAGGAACTTAATGTTCCCAGACTAAATGCAGGCCATAGGAGATGGGATAAATTACTATAAATAACTAAGAAGGGAAAGCCAAGGGGAATGCAGCTAGAGCCCGTATGTGTGCGAGTGGCTGAGTGTGTCAGGAAATGAGGCTGACTGGGGGATCAGGATATAGGATATAGAGATCAGGGCTCAGTGTTTGGGCATGTCACCTACTGCTTAGCTGGTTCAGTACTTCAGGGACACAGCTCTGCTCTTCCCTAAAACAGGAGAAGGAGGCTCAGGGGGGACCTTCTGGCTCTGCAAGTCCCTGCAAGGAAGGGGGAGCCAGGGGGGGAGTCGGGCTCTGCTCCCAGGGAACAGGGACAGGAGGGGAGGGAACGGCCTCAGGCTGGGACAGGGGAGGTTTAGATTGGAAATTAGGAAGAATTTTCTCCCCCCAAAGGGTTGCCCAGCCCTGGCACAGCTGCCCAGGACAGGGGTGCAGTCCCCATCCCTGGAGGGATTTACCAGCCGTGTGGATATGGCATGTGGGGACAGGGCTCAGTGGTGGCCTTGGCAGTGCTGGGGCAGCAGTTGGACTCATCTTAGAGGGCTTTTCCAGCCTAAATGATTCTGTGATTCTATGATTCCAAGTCACAAACTGTATTTTATCTACATTCAGCAACGAGATGCATCTCTCCCAGCTCCTCCTGACTGTCTGGAAATCTGTGATCCCTCTCGAATTTAAGCAGAGGATTTCAAAGCCCTCCATTAGTAGGTATTTTTTTCTCTCCTGATTTAAGAAAGTAGAAAGACAAAAAGCAAATGACATAACCACAGCAGAGCAGGACATAAATATTTATTACCCAGCTGAGCTTTGCTTCGCTCCTTGGTCAGCTCTTCCAAGGAGCCGACTTGTTAATAATAAATCGGGAGCATGGGGCTTTGCTTGTCATAATGAGCCACAAGCAAAGAGTTGAGGCTCTGCAAGACAACTGCTCTGGGAATAAGCAACACAGCTGCTCTAGGGCTTAGCCTGAAATTCTGGGAGAGCAGAAAATGCTTCCCTCGTGTCTGGATGTCCCCAAGGCACAGGTGTGACCCTTTTCACTAGCCAAAACCAAAAGAGCTCCTTGGCATGGCTGGGCTCCTTCAAGGACAAGACTGCTGGATGGAAAACACCTTGAAACATCATCACTGAACCAGAGATGTCCCTGCAAGGGCTTTTCATAGAATCGTAGAATTGGTGAGGTTGGAAAAGCCCTCTCAGACCATCGAGTCCAACCACCCCCCAGCACTGCCAAGGCCACCACTAAACCTGTGCCCAAGTGCCACGTCCACACAGCTTTTAAATCCCTCCGGGGATGGAGGGGTAGCCTGTGCCAGGGCTGGGCAGCCCTCTGGGGAAGGAATTTTCCCTAAAAACCACTCTAACCTTTCCTTAGTCCCACTGTCCACCTCCCTGACGGTGAAGGGGCTGCACATCCCAGGAAGACCAGGGGTCCTGGACCTACCGATCTCTGCTCAGCATCTGGGAAATCGCTGATGGTTTCTCACCAGGAAACATCCTGTCTCCAGGCAACAGCCCTGAAAGAGTAAAGAGCCTCCTTTGCTTTCTCAAAGCAGGCAGGGTCCTGACATTTGCAGCAGAACACAAAGGATGGGGAGAGATTCAAGCGAAATCTAAACCAGTTTCAGCTCATTTAAAGAAACCGGTGTCTTTAGGAAAAAACCCCTTGGGATTTCACCAGAGCCCTGTTGTTCTAGTGATTGGGGGAAATGGGGTTTAACAGATGTAAATCCCTCGTACCCCGACCTCTTCCTAGGGCCTGACAAAGGGGAGGGATTATTTTTCCCGCTAGCATCTCTGATTCGCTCCTGCCAAAGGTTGGGTTTGGTTTTGTTCTGTAATTCTTGGCCGCGGTGACCTTGGGGATTTGAAACGCCCCTTAGACAAGCCGGTGACGCCTTTTGTGCCGGTGCTTTCGCAGTTCATCGGCTCATTGTTCGGTGCAGCCTGTTCACCGTATTATTCTGTATCCTGGTTACAGCGAGACCCTTGGTTTCCTCAGGCCTCTCACAAGATGATTTCTTTGTTTACCTGAGTGGCTTGTCAGTTCCCTGAGGAATTTTCTTTCCCACAAATTTCTGTCCATGCAGTAAATCGCAGCTCTTGGCACTGAGGCAGAGGCTCGGGCTGTGCACCTGCCTGGGGGTGGAAATGCAAAAAGAGGGGAGGATTTCCTTTCTCTACACCCACGTAAGTGTGTGCAAGGATGCACATGGACACTGGTCTGCCCCATCCATCCATGTCCTGGCAGGGGCACGAGGTTGCTCATATACCCTGTGCTCAGCACTATACCCTTCTGTCCTCTCCCCACCTCCTCGGCTGAGTAAAACCCACCCACATCACATCACTTGCAAATAAAAGTGACCTGCCCGTGCTTGTCCCTTCTGTTTGTCCCCCCCATGCTGTGCAAAAACCGGAGGAACCCGGGCTGATCGGGATGCAGGGGGTTTGTAGGGACAGAGGGAAAATAAAGCCTGGCTCGGGGCACGGATGCCTCATCCTCTCTGCCAGCATCAAATACTGCAAAACGTGAAAGAGACGGGAAACCTGAAGGCAACACCGGTCCCGAGTGGAGTTTGCTTCCCATTTGGGCGGTGGGAGGATGAAATGGTCCCGGTCTACGCGAGTCCCTTTGGTGTAAGGCTGGTGACACCTCCCGGCCGCGCCGCGGCTCCCCTCCCGTCGGAGGGCGCTGGGGACGGTCACTGTACCTTGCACAACCCCCTGTACAGTAACACCGAGCAAACACCGACGGGCGACTTTGCACTCTGCATTCGCCACTCGCTTCCTCCTCCTCCTCCTCCGGGACGCCCGTGCGGAGCCCAAGATGAAGGTCGAGTTCGCCCCGCGCTCCGTCCCGGTGCAGAGGAGGCTCCAGACGGCGGCCGTGGTTCAGTGGGTCTTCAGCTTCCTGGCTCTGGGTAAGGCACATCTCCTTTTCCTTCTCTGAGAAGCCAGAGAAGCTTTCCATACAGTGCCAGAATGGTTTGGGTTGGAAGGGACGTGAAAAACCCTCCAGTGCCACCCCCTGCCATGGGCAGGGACACCTCCCACCAGCCCAGGTTGCTCCAAGCCCTGTCCAGCCTGGCCTGGGGCACTCCCAGGGATGGGGCAGCCACAGCTTCTCTGCCCAGCCTGTGCCAGTATTTTTGGTTTCTTCTCACCCCCTGATCAGTGGCACCAGGGCAGTGTCTGGCTGCCTGCCCGTGCATGGGAATGTCTACAGGTGTTGCAGAGCATCTAAACGTGAGTGGGGTTTCAGCTTCTCCTGCTCTTTAGGATTAGTGTTTTCCCCTTCTAAGGTGCTGCCCTGCTCGGCGTTAGGTGTGGGAAACAGCATTCCCGTGCTTGAGGAGTGGCACGATGGAAAGGGCACTGGGGACTCGGCTTGGCAGCCCTGGGAACAGGCACCTCACTTCACACGGAATCCCCTGCACATCCCTAAAGGACATTTCTCCAAGGCAACCCAAGCAGGTTTAGGGAAGAGACACACCAGCAAATAGACCCAGGCAAACCCACTGCTGTGTGGAGGGCATCAGGTACTCATGGAAACGAAAGGCGTGCCGTTTTGGATAGGGTGAACCGGGAAATAAAGGTATGGGAAACCCGGAGGCAGGTTATCAGAGTTATCAGAGTGCAAACTCTGCGGCCATTTACAGCCCATCAGGTGCCAAGGTGACATCCCGGAATTTCCTATTGTTAGGGAAATCAAACGATGGGAGTATCAGAGGCAGGTTGTCACGGACTGAAAACTCTGGGGGCATTTACAGCCCTAGGGAGCCAGGCTGGAAGGTGACATCCCAGACTTTCCCAATAGTGAATTTTGGATGGGATCTGTGCAAAGCTCCTCCTTCCCTGTGGCAGGGCAGTTGTTGACCAGCCCCAACGCAGAGCGAGCCTTTGTGTGTGCCTGTGTCCTGGCACACAGACACCTCCCAAACTGTACCTGCCGAGAAAGCACAGCCTGTGCTCCGGACCCCCACCCAGTGCCTGGGAAGGCTCCTTCCAAAATCTGCTCCCGACCTGGGGCCGAATGGCCACCCCTGCACCAGTGTCTGATGGACTGGAGGACTGGGCCGTGCTGGTCCAGGCAATGGAGCTCTTTGCATGCTCTTCCAAACTACATGTTGGCCCAGGCTGGGCAATTCCAGGGGCCAGGGACCATTGCTGGTCCAAGGATGGATGGAGTCCTTCTTTTATTTTTTGGCAGAGAAATGCCAAATGGCCCCAGTTGGTGCCATCCTGTACTTGTGTCATAAACCCTGGGGGTCTCCCTGTGCAGAAGAGATCCCAGCTGTGATCAACCTTCTCCTGCACACCAGAGACCACCCTGCAGGAGGAGGGACAGATGTGACCCGGCAAGAGGGATGGAGATCTGGCAAAGGCCACTCAGCCTTGGCCCCAGCTGTACTGACTGGGACATTCTGGGGTGCTCTGCAGCTCCCTCTGTGTCCCTCCACGGATGGGATGAGATGCAGTAGAGATGTGGCTGAGGGATACAACACCACATCCCCATTCCCAGCATGGATGCAGCTGGGCCTTGTGGAGCTTTAACAGTGTTTTCCAGTAAAACAATTTGTACTTGAGGTTTTTCCCTTCTTGGTATTGGGAGCAAGATGGCACTTGACTTTCCAGTGATGGGAATGACTTCTGGAGCCAGCAGAAAGACAGCACATGGCCAGGAGGGAGGAATCCTCCAGGGCTGTGGGTTAATGTGGAGTTACTTGGAACACAAGCTCTACATCCTGCAGGGAAATGCAGCTTGCTCAGAATGGGAATGAGACCCAAATCCACTCCTCCTCCATGGCTGACCTTCCAGAGTTTATTACCTTTCCCTGAAACAATTTTACTTTGATTTTGAAGTGCTCTTTTGCGATCCAGTCTGCAACCAGAAGCAGTTAAGAAATGCGTTAGAAAGGTGGTAACCAGATCTTATGAATCGATTCCAGCTCGTTTGGTTCATTTTACAAAGCTTCTTCAAGCCTGAAGCTTTCCACCTAAAATCTCCCAGTTTAACAACTGCAAAAGCTCGAGGCCAAGGGGCACCCTTAATTTCACCCCATGAGCTGCCCAGCACCCCTGTTTGCTGTGTAAAAACCCTCAGGCACAGAGCTCGGACCTTCCGTGGGCAACTTGAGCTGTGGCTGCTGCTTTGTGTCGGACACAGGGTTTGTGCTTCTGCTGCCGTGGGTGAGGGGCTCATCCATCCCTGCCAGGGGGCTGGAGGAGGCAGGAGCCCCTCTGCCCCACACCCCTTCCGACACCTGGGCATTGTCCCCGCCCCCCCTTTCCCAAAGGATGATGCTGGCAAGGACAGGGGACAAAAGGTGCCACTTGTTTCAGATGCTGGCAGCTGCTGGAGGGGAGAGAATGGGTTGCAGGGCATGGAGCGGGCACCTCGCTGGATGCCAGTACTGCCCAGTGCCCCCTCCCAGTGCAGAGCAGCCAGGCTTCTGCAGGGAACTGCAGTCAGCAGGCTGGTGCCCATGCCTGTTGCACTGCTGCCTCCTTCCCACTCTCCATGGGCATGGACATGCATCCAAGCACATCCATCCATGCACATCCATCTAGGCATGGACATGCGTCCAAGCACAGACATCCATCCAGGCACGGACATCCATCCAGGCACATCCATCCATGCACATCCATCTAGGCATGGACATCTATCCAGGCACATCCATCCATGCACATCCATCTAGGCATGGACATCCATCCAGGCATGGACATCCAGGCACGGACATCCATCCAGGCACATCCACCCAGGCACACCATGCAGAGCCTTGAGTGCAAGGCTGAGCCCCTGCTAACAAACCCAGGGCAGGCCCAGCACACCAACCCCAGCCTTTGAACCTCTTGAGTCACCAGGGTTGTCTCAAAGGGCACAGAGTGCCAGGGTGATCAGAGATTCCTTGGCAACTGAGCATAGTCCACAGCCTGGGGCAGGCTGGCCAGGCTCTGCTGTGCCCAGAGGAGCAGCATCTGTGCAGGGGGTCAGTGCCAGGGACTCCAGGCTGGCACTGGAGACCTCAGCAATGTCCCTTTTGAAAGGGTTCCAGGCCAGGTTGGATGGGGCTCTGAACAACCTGGTCTAGTGGAAGGTGTCCCTGCCCATGGCGTTAGACAGGAATGGGCTCCTTTCCCACAAAGCACCAAAAGGTTTTAGGGCACAACAAAAACTAATCTTGAGTGAAGGTCACTGTGTGCAAATTCTGCTCTGCAAAAAAAGAAAAGGAAAAAAGAATAGGAAAAAAAGAGAAAGAGTTGAATTGCAAATGAATTGGGGGAGAAATTAATAATTATATAATTGCAAGATAAAGCCTCTCTTGGATGATAAGTGCGTGGATTTGGACCAGAACAACTTCATTTTGCAGAACATACTTTGAGCTTTGCACAGTATGATAAAAAGGGAATTAGGCATTGCAGTTCTGCAGCAGACCTGATGACCTGGCTCCCAGGTGCAGGAAAAGTGCAACCTTTGTGTTGTGTTTCTCTGTCATGTGCACCCTGGAGCTGCAGTTCATGCCCTGCAATTCTCCCCAAGGGTTGCAAAGTCTGTGCCTGTGGTATTTGAAAAGGAAGTGTGAGCAGCAGGTTGAGGGAGGGGATTCCCCCCCCTCTGCTCTGCTCTCATCAGACCCTGTTTGGAGCAGGACCAGAGGAGACCAGGGAGATGCTCCAATGGCTGGAGCCCCCCTGCTTTTCCACACGAAGCTCTGGGGGACTTATCACAAAAAAAACCCCCCTGGCTACAAACTAGATCTACTTATTTATCCTTAAGTAAAAGCAAACAGAAGGTACAGGAAGGTCTTAAATGAGAGCATCCTACCCCACTTCTCTGACAGGCTTTAACTGAGATGAGCTGGAGGGAACAGGTGCCTGGTAAATTCCAGAAATGAAAATCCAGGTCTCAGAGGATGAGGGTGTGGATGAATCAGCTGAAGCTGAATAGGACATCTCCATCCTCATGTCCTTCAGTCCTGGTGCTGGATCCATGCTGGAGAGCCAAAGAAGAACCAAGTATATAACTCATGATGTAACCCATGAGCTGGGGAAGGCAAAGGACTTGGACAAATGGGTGTTTTGGTTTCTATTTTAGCTCAGTCTTCCCCTTCCCAAGCAGTATCAGGGCTTCCACGGGGACAGATGGAGAGGACACAGCTCTTCCCAGGCACATTTTAGGGCATCTGCTTTCCCAGGTGGCAGCTTTGTGACCATCACCATTTCCCAGTCTCTGCAGACAGACAGTGTCGGGCTTGGGTGGGATTTCATGTACCAAGTGATGCTTCTTCGCACACAGACTTTTCTTCTCTTGCTCCCATACCAAAACACGGGGCATGAGGGGGGTGGGAAGAAGAGGTCAAAGCTGAGAACTGACTGGAAGCAGCTCAGAAAAGTCCTTAATGTCTTGGGAAAGTCCCAAGTCATTAATGTCTTAGAGAATGAAATAGAGCATTCCTATAAAACTCGTGATGACACCAAGTTGAAAGGACTAAAAATTCTCTGGAGGCCAAGATTAGTGTTGAGAGAGAACCTGAGAGTTGGAGGAAAGGGTCCAAAATCAATAAGAGGAAACTCAATAGAGAGTAAAATCTTAAATGTGGGTGTAAATCAAGGGCACAATTAAAGCGGGGAATCATTAGCTCAGGATAAAGCCATCGGGGACTGTACAGACAGGATACAGTGCCCTGTTTGCTGCTATTGCAAAATGTCAGGTGTCATTGAGGGGTATTAACAGGAATTTTGGGGTAAACCAAGGCCATTGTCATTGCAGAGAGCAGTCTGATTCCAGGGAAAAGACACACAGCAAAGGGATAGAGAGCTGACCCGTGAGGACCCTCTGCATGCAGTGAGGGCCATCAGTCTTTTGAGAAGACGGAGACACTTGGTGGCTGCTGGAAGGGTGGTGCTTGGGTCCTCTTCACATTGCTGGGGCAGATAGACAAGAAACAACCTCTGTCTCAGAGGCACCTTCACAGTTAAAATCATCCAGCAGGAAGCCCAGTGAGGGCTTGGGCTCCATCCCAGTACAGAAGGGCCTCTCCCAGTGAGCCATTCCTCTCCCCGTGAGCCATTCCTCTCCCAGTCCTCTCCTCTCCCTTGTCCCCAGTCCCTCTCCAGCTCTCCTGGAGCCCCTTTAGGCACTGCCAGGGGCTCTCAGCTCTCCCTGGAGCCTTCCCTTCCCCACCTGCCCCAGCTGCCACCTCACTGCTGGCTTCTCTTTCAGCACAGTGCTGCACAGTTGCCTTCATCGCCCTGCTGTTCACCCGCTTCTGGCTGCTCAGTGCCCTCTACGCCGTGTGGTGGGTCATAGACAGGGAGACCCCGAGGCAGGGAGGGCGGCGCGTCCAGTTCCTGCGCAAGTGCGTCGTCTGGAGGCACATGAGGGACTATTTCCCCATCACGGTAAGTGCCACCCACGGGGCTCCAGGGGCCAGCTCTGCCCTGGGAGCCTGGGCACAGCCTCATGGCTGGGGGTGCTGGCACCTTGGTGTTGCAGGAGAGTCTTCCCAGCTCCCACGTTGCTGGCAGACCCAGGCAGAAAGAAGTGTGGATTACCGTTTTCACAACCCCGTCCTTCAACCATCTGCCTTTTTTTGCACCTGTATAACCTTGCTGCAGTTGGGGAAATCCCCCCTTCCCCATTTTCCATGTCTATACTGTGACATTCCTACCCTTCGGGTTGATCAGCATTTACCCAGTGGGCACAGGGCCAAGTTTTGACCAAAATCCAAGTGGGTGGGCGGGCAAAGCTGGGTGGGCACTGGGCAGTCTCACAGAGCTGCTGTTCCTTGGAGAGGACTTCTGTGACGTTTCCTGATTTTCCTTTGGTGCCTGTGGCTGGCCTCTGCCCTTGGTGTGTGGTATCCCCTTGGATACACGGATGCACGGAGCAGCAGCACCTCCTGCCTCAGAGCCACCACGGGCAGGGACAAATCTGAGCAATGCAGAAGAGCTCTGAGGTCCCTTCCAACCCAAACCATACAGTGATTCTATGATATATGAGACTGTAATAATTATATGCAATATATATTCTGTACATTATTTGTGGCCATAACCCACCGCTTGTGCAGGGTCCGACCAAGCTCTTTACTAAAATTTGGCTGCCAGCTCAGCCCAGCGACGCCCCTTCTCCCGACCCTTTGGAAGGACAAGGGGCGCCGTCCTGGATGCCACAGTGCGATCTGTGCGTCCTTGGCAGGAGGACCAGTAAGACCAGTAGAGGGAGCAGGGGACTGGGTTTGGCTGCAGCTCGCGGGGTGAAGGCAGGGAAGGCTCTGTTGAGCCTTTCTCCCCACAGAGGGGGGACCACAAAAGGACAGCAGAAAACAAACAAAAAATAATAAAAATATCATTATAACCAAGGCATCACGTAATGCTATTTTCCCCAAGTATTTTCTCAGTCACAGAAACATGGAATTATAAAATGGTTTGGGTTGGAAGGGACCTTAAAGAGCATCCATGTGCAACCCCTCTGCCATGGGCAGGGACACCTTCCACTAGCCCAGGTTTCTCCAGCCTGGCCTTGGACACTCCCAGGGATGGGGCAGCCACAGCTTCTCTGCCCAACCTGTGCCAGTCCCTGCCCACCCTCCCATATAACCCACCCTCTGGCAGTGGGAAGCCATTCCCTGTGTGCTGTCCCTCCCTGCCTTGTCCCCAGTCCCTCCCCAGCTCTCCTGGAGCCCCTGTAGGCTCTGCCAGGGGCTCTCAGGTGTCCCTGGAGCCTTCCCTTCCCCAGGCTGGACACCCTCCCTTCCCAAACCCCCACCAGAACAGGGAAGTGGGATCCAGGGATGTGTGCTGTGTGCTGTGTGCTGTGTGTGGTGTGATGAGCACCCTCTGCCGATCCCACCCTGCACAAGAACCACTCTGCTGCCGGGTTTCTTCCCCTTTTCCAGTATTGTAGCTTATGGTTCGGGGCTCAAAGGGTTGGGCAGGATCTGAGTGAGTTTGGGTGTTTTTAAAAGTGGATGAGAAAAAAATCAGGGAGACCCCAAGTCAGGGTCCCGTGCATTGCCCAGGACAGTTGTTTCTGCTTCATTTCCCTGCATTTTAACCCTGCTCTAGTACTTCTTTTTTTTTTTTTTTTTT
>VXBX01009830.1:264099-282166 GCA_013400415.1 Scytalopus superciliaris | reverse complement strand
TTTTTTTTTTTTTTTTATTACACCCTCATGATAGGCCCACAATTGGCCTGGAATTGTTCAAAAGCTGTGTAGGGGTGGCACTTGGGGACACGGGTGGTGGCCATGGCGGTGCTGGAGGAATGGTTGGACTCGATGGGCTCAGAGGGCTTTTCCAGCCTTAATGTTCCTGTGGTTCCCTGATTGCAATACATGGCTGAGCTCAGTTGCACTGTAATGTGTAAAATACACCAAAAGGCTTAAAATTAATCTGTTTGGGCAAGACTAGGATTGAACAGATAGTCAGTGATGCTTGCTGTGGGCTGATGAGTGAGAGAACCACAGAATGGTTTGGGTTGGAAGGGACCTTAAAGCCCATCTCATCCCACCCCTTGCCGTGGGCAGGGACACCTCCCACTATCCCAGGTTGCTCCAAGCCCCGTCCAACCTGCCCTTGGACACTCCCAGGGATGGGGCAGCCTCAGCTTCTCTGCCCAACCTGTGCCAGGGCGTGCCCACCCTTTCCCTGTGCATTACTGCACAGCCTCCCATAGGGCATTGCCTCTTCTCCATCTCCCCATGGTCTGGGGCAGGACAGTCCAGTCCACAGGGAAACCCAGCCACATGTCAAGGCTGGATTAAATCCGACTGGATAAATCAGTGCTGGACTCCTTGGCTGGTAGAGTCACTCAGAAGCCCTGACTCCAATTAGCTTAATTCCCCTCAAAAATGAACTAAAACCAAAACAAAACAAGTACTAAACAAAGGCCACTTTAATTCCATCTAAGACCGTCTACTTGGGATGTTAATGCCATTTAACTAATCCAGTTAAAAATTAATTTGGATTAATTTGCTCGAGATCCTCACCAGGACATGGGCTCTTGTCAGAGCTCCTGGAAGTTGGCACATGCATTTCCCTAACACGGCTGGCAGTGCATGGAGCAGGTCTCACTGTGTCTCTCCAGGAGCTGGAAGAACTGGAGCAGGGTTTCACCATGTCTTGGACCCAGATTTGAGTAGAGAGAAAAAAAGGGAGTTTTCTGTTACAGAGTAGTCACTGCCAGCCTGAAAACCTGTAGCTATGACGATGTTTCTCCATGATGAAGCATAAAACAGATCTCATCCTTCAAAATACAAATTTAAATTCAGTAAATCCTTCACAGAAAGGGTGGTCCAGCCCTGTCACAGCCTTTCCAGGGCAGCGGTGGAGTCCCCATCCCCGGGGGCTTTGAACAGGTGTGTGGATGTGGCACCTGGGGACAGGGTTTGTGGTGGCCTTGGCAGTGCTGGGGAAGGGTTGGACTCGATCTTAGAGGGCTTTTCCCACCTAAATGATTATCATTTGTTAGGAAGGCCAAAGTCACTCCCCATCTGGGATCCAGAAAGCTTCATGACACCTTTGAGGAGGGATCTGTACTGCTGTCAGCAGCCAGGACACCAGCCAGCCCCCTGACTGTGCCAAGGGGGGCTCGAGGGGGTCAGCACACCCATGGCTCGGTTTGGAGAGCACAACCCTGAGCTGCTGCAGCTCGTTGCCTTCACACATTAACTGGGCCTTCTCCAGACACCTCTGAGACGGGAAACTGCTCTTGTCTCACCAGGGAAACCTTGGGTCAAGCATTTGTCTCTGTTAGGTGCTTACACATGTCAGACTGGCTTGGCTGGACACTGAAGTCCTTGACAATTATTAAACGTTCAGTTCACTGCAAAGGCCAGAGCAGCAAGAGCAGCAAGGCCATCCCAAGGGTGTGGACATGACAACCAGGAGGGAGGAGAGTGTCACCCCTTGGCACCCCAGTCCCAGCTCTGCAAGGCACTTGGGGCTGGGCAGCAGCAGAGGGGGCTGTGCAGAGCCAGGGATTAACCTCCTGGCAGTTTGGGCGTGGGGATTGACCTCTGGCAGGTGGAGAGGGAAGGAGGGAATGGGCAGCAGGAACAATCCAGAAGGGAGGATGGAGTGTCTGTGCTGCAGAGTTCCCAGAAGGAGGAGGGGGGTTCAGAGTCCAGGGCATGACCTGTGGTGTAAGACAGTTCACTCAAGGCTCTTCTGTGCTGCAGATTTCCTTCTCAGCCCTGTACAAGCTCCCTGGTTTCTCTGTGAGTCCTGCCCAAATCGTCCAGATGTGAGCAGACCCTGTGGCAAAACAGGGACCTTCTTTCCCCAGGGCAACCCAGCCCCTGAAATGCAGTGGTTTCCAACACGGTCCCTGCTTCTGAATCTCCTGGAGACCAAGGGCTGTTTGGGAGCTGAAGGGGAAGGCAGGAAACGTTGACGCAAGCTGAGATTGCTCACAGAAAGAGCAACTAGTGGCAGGGCCCTGGGCACTTAATGACAGAGCCAGTGTCCCTCCTGCCTGCACAGCCCTGCACCCCAGACCCGTGTTTGTCCATGGCCCTCATTAGGAGCAGGCGCTTCACTGGGCACATGGGAACAGTCAACAGTGCTTTTGGCTGCCTGGGAAATGAGCCGTGATGGCAGAAAGGGAAACTGCACCCCACGATTAACCCACTGCTCTGGCTGCTCCCAGGGCAGGGAGCACCACTGACTGTGCCCCAAGAGTTGGGGGACCCCAGGGGGACACTCTGAGGTGCACAGGGACTCACCTGTGCCTCTGGCTGCTCCTAGGGCAGGGAGCACCACTGATGGTGCCCCAAGGGCACTCTGAAGTGCACAGGGCTTGGTGCACAAGTGCCTGTGGAAATCTCTGGTGGCTCTGTGATCACAGAGTTGTTTAGGCTGGAAAAGCCCTCTAAGAGCACCCAGCTGTTCCCCCAGCACTGCCACATTCACCACCAAATGTGTCCCCACGTGCCACATCTGCGTGGTGTTCGGACACTTCCAGGGATGGTGGTTCCACCACTCCTTAGCTTTTTGTCCCAATGTTAGAAAATGTACTGGAGGACATTTTGTACAAAGTCAGCTCCCAACAGCATCCAGAGCAGCTGAAGGCAACATGAGGAACTGGGCCTTTGGAAAAGTGATTTGGAGCTGAAGGGTGGGAGGAGATGGAAATGCAGGCAACGAAATACAGCTCAGTGAGAAAAGATGGAGTCGTTCCAGTGGACCTTTTCCAGCAGAAGGCAGGGTGGGTGCCAGGACACCCCTCCAGGAATGCCTTACCTGCTCTCCACCCACCAGAGGCAACAGCACTAACTCATGGCCCCTTCTTGGCTTCCTTCCCAGCTGGTGAAGACAGCAGAGCTGGACCCCAGGCAGAACTACCTGCTGGGCTTTCACCCCCACGGGGTCCTGGCAGCAGGAGCCTTCCTCAATTTCTGCACAGAGGCCTCGGGCTTTTCCACACTCTTCCCGGGCATCACCCCACACCTGATGATGCTCTCCCTGTGGTTCCGTGTCCCCTTCCTCAGGGACTACCTGATGAGTGGAGGTGAGGAGCGTGGGTGGGATGGGTGGGAGCCTTTGTGAGGAACACAGAGGGAAAACACCAGGGTAAGAGAAGTCAAGTTTTTCCCCCCTCTGTGGCCGATTGGCCCCCACACATGGGCACAGCTACTGCAGGTGGTACCCCAAAAACTCTGAAGTTAAAATTGCCCTCCTAGCTGTTACCACTGTGGTTCACCTTCCCAGATGGTCTCTGTGCTCGGGGCATCACTGTGCCAGGTGCTGTGTAGCAGCCAAACACAGAGCAAATTGTGAGCAGAAACGCTGGGAGCAGCAGGGCGGGGTGGGCTTGTGTTTCTTTCTTTCCATAAAAACAACATTCAGGCTCGAAAATGTGGGTGTCACTGAAAGAAGGAGAAAAATCCTCTTTTCTGCAGTATCTTCTGCTGGCAGGGAGGCAACATCCAGGGTGAGAGGATGAAAATAGCAGCCCACGCTGCTGCAGAATGACATGGCAGGAGAGGAAGTAGCAAAAAGGAATGGGAAATGGAATAGGCAAAAATTCAATGGAGAGAGGAGAAAGGGAGTTGTGAGAGATTTTTGGAGGCTGGCAGGGTGACCTCCACCCCTCCCCAGTGGCCTTGGGCATGACCACTTCTCCAGCTGGATGTGGGCAAGTTCAACAGACTAAACACAGGCATCCAGTCCCATCTGATGGACCATCTGATGGCATCCATCACCCTGTTTGCCACATAAACTCTGGCTCCTGCTGCTGAGAAATATTTGCATGAATGGTGAAGAACCAAAACAGTGAGATATGAGGGAGTCCTGGCCCAAGGAAAGGAAGGTTTGATCACTGTAATGTGGGAGGTGGGTGTGTAGCTCATTTTCAGATCAATTAAATCTATTTCACAGAGAGGTTTTAATTTGCAAATTACTTCAGCTCCTGAAACAAGGATTTTATAATTTTTTTAAATAATCAAAGCAATGTTGCTTTGTCATGTCTGAATGAAAGATTTCTAACTTTTGCAAGTAAACAACATCAAGGGGCCAAATCCTGCATTACATTCCACTTAAAATCAGCAGTATCCTCTGAAACTCATGTTTTGACCTAAAGCAAATGTTTCCCTGACTTTAGGATGGTTCGGGATTGGATATGGTTCCACTTGCCAACAAACTGAAGCAGATTTTCCCTGGGGCTTGAGCACAGCTAGTTCTCGGTTTCATTTTTTTTCTCCTATTTTTTCCCCTCCTTTCTTACTTCTGAGCCAGCCAGCAAAAGGATAATTACGAGTTCACCCAGCAGAGCTGTGCACGAATGCAGCACCTTCCAGGGGAGCCGAGGCTGAAAATGAAGAGTCTAGCACCCCTCCAGAGCTGCATAACGGGGGGAAACATCCAGAGCACGCCAGTGGGGTGGGTTTGGCAGGTGCTCCTTGTTGAGTCCCTTCTGCCCCCCAGGGCTGGTGTCCTCGGATAAGGAGAGTGCATCCTACGTGCTGCAGAGGTCGGAGGGGGGGAACCTGCTGGCCATCATCGTGGGAGGGGCGCAGGAGGCGCTGGATGCCCGGCCGGGCTCCTGCACGTTGCTGCTGAGGAACAGGAAGGGCTTCGTGCGCCTGGCCATCCAGCACGGGTGAGAGGGGAGAGGGGGGCTCTGCCTGAGCCTCCTGGGGGGGCTGGCACAGGGACAGAGGGGGCTCAGGTGGGCTGTGCTGACCCCCACCCCTCGCCCTCCCCTCCTGCAGCACCCCACTGGTCCCTGCCTTCTCCTTCGGGGAGAACGACCTCTTCGACCAGGTGAGGAACCCCAAGGGCTCCTGGCTGAGGTGGATCCAGCACCGGCTCCAGCAGGTCATGGGCATCTCCCTGCCCCTGTTCCACGCACGAGGCATCTTCCAGTACAGCTTCGGGGTCATACCCTACCGGCGCCCAATCTGCACCGTGGGTGAGTCCCTGCCCGGAGCCCTGGCACGCTCCTGCTGCCCACGCTGGGGGTCTGGCCCGTGGGGCACCACATCTTAAGGAAATCTTTGGGGCTGAGAAAGTTTTGCCCGGTTTCAACAACCCCGCCCTTGGCCGGTGCTCTGTGAATTAATCCCGTCAAAGCCACTGTTTGGACAGGCTGGAGCTCATCCCACTGATTCAGTTTGACAGCCAGCAATTACTCCTAATTGTATTATGAACTGTTTGGATTGTCTCAATGGTTTTATGAGCCGTGTGGTATCACCGGGGCTCTTGATTAGTTGGGTGAGGGATCGTGTGTTACACGATGTCGAAACCCTCAGTCACTTGACAAACACAACTTGAGTAAGAGACCCGAGCAAGAAAGGAACTTCATGGACTCCCTTGCCCCTTGCAGTCACCCAGTTCTGCTCCTGCTGGCTCTGGGAGATGGGAATGGTGCATATTCTAGTGCTAGGAATCAAAATAATTAGCTTTACCTTGAACAAAACATGACTTTCTAAAGGTAAGTGGGCACTTGGTTCCTACTGAAAAACAGATATTTCCCCAAATCTTTAGTCTGAATTAAGTGGAAGCAACTCACCTGCAGTATGTTTAGACAGCCTGCCACTGGCTCCTCTTAATGCCTGTGCTTCTTTTCCAGTTGGGAAGCCAATTCCAGTGCAGAAGAAGCACAAACCCTCTGAGCAAGAAGTGAATCAAGTCCATGAGAAATACCTAAATGAGCTGTCCAAGCTCTTTGAGGAGCACAAAGCTAAATACAACATCCCAAAAGACAGCCACCTGGAATTTATCTAGAGTGCCTCCAGCAAGGTGAAACCACGGAGCTCAAGCTCCAAGTTTCCCCTTTCTCTGGAACTCTTTCACAGCCTCAGCACAGTCACAGTTAACATATGGTCCGTAGAGTGTAGGGAGGAGAACTTGGTTTGCCAAGCATTTGCAGGGGTGGAGAGCCAGGTTTTTCATTTCTTCTCCACGTGGGACACACAGAAGATACAAAGCAGGAGCAGGCAAAAGAAATCCCACCTGTGGACAGCACTATTGTAACTCCCCAGCATGCTCCCATTCTGGCCTGCATGGCAGTTTTTCCAGGTATTTCCAGGCAGATCTGAATTACTGAAAGTTGCCTTTGCGTTGTTTTCATTCCGAAACGGGATGATAAGCCACAATTTCTACTAAATGCCCATGTTTTTTTTTTTTTAAATATAATTTGCCTAGATCAACAAACAAACACTGGTTTGCTTGGTGCTCTTCATGCCTGTGATTGCTGTGGGCTCTTTCCTCACCACCTGCAGCACAGTTTAGCAGAAAGCTCATATTCCCAGGCAGAAAGTCTGTGGGAGTGTGGGTGTTACAGCAGAGCCCCGAGGGCTGTGCCACAGTCCCCGTGCCCTTTGGGGTGCAAAGGGTGGGCAGTTCACAGCCTCTGCCTCTGGCTCTGGCCCCCCAGAGCTCACTCTGCAGCTGCCACTGCAGATTATTTAGCAGTTAGATTAGAAATGTAAATCAGAGTTCAGTTTAGAAAGGCTAAGGGCTCATCCAGAGGAGTTCACCATCGCTGGGCTCCAGGAGTCCTGCCTCTGACTGGAATCGTGGAACCCCAGACAGCCCCACATTGCACGTGGTCACTGTGCATTTTGTTTGACAAAGGAGACCATTTCCTGAGGAGAGAGGAGCAAAGCCAGAGCATGAGGGAAGGGAGAGGTGATTTGGGGCAGGAAATATCCCTGGGGGTTTGGGAGGGCCACATTTGGCAGCTGGTCAAGGCTTTAAATAGCTGCTGCTTTTTGATATCAAGAACTGCATTAAACTCTGCGCTTGATGGGGGTTTTGCAGCGTGGAAGTTTCAGGTGGCAGGAAGGCACATGCTCAGCTCAGCTCTGCATCACCCCTGCAGAGCCCTGGCACCTTCACCTCAGTCCCTTCATTTCCATTTCTCTTCCCCACATCCCATTCCCCTCCTGTGAGGAGCCACCAAAAATCCTGCAGCCCACGTGCACTCCATTTGTGTTCCTGAAACCGCAGGAATTGCATTTTGGAGCAAGTTTTTCTTGTTCAAAAAAATGAAAACTCTGTCTCAACTGACAACATGGGGCCATCACTGGGTTTGGTTTCCTTATTCCTTTCCTCCCTCCCTGATCAAGTTATTCCATCAGATTCTTAACCTGAGTGACCCGCTGCAAATTCTTCCTGCTCCCAGAAAACAAGCAGCAACAAGGAAGAATTTGGTGCAGCCCTTATCAACATTTCTAAACACTCCTGTAATCCCACACTTAATCCAGTCAAATAAAGCAGGTCACCTGCTATGATTTCTTCCTTGCTTTCTATTAATAGATTTTTTTATATTGTCATTAATGAAGGACAGAGGTGCCTGAACAGGAGGGAGATTTATGCACCAGAAAAATGAAAATATTTCTCTCCCACCCTTTTCTTTTGATATTCACCACCATCCAAACCATGCCCTGGCTCCAAGTTCTTTTTCCTAGCCTTTCTCCTGCCCTCCCTGGTCATCCATCCACAGATGGGTGATGACATCCTGAATGAGAGGAAAGGCAGAAAAGAATTGGGCAGGAAAATATCCCAGGGCAGAATGGGGAGGGGGTGCTGGAGCTGCCTGAGGGGCAGGAGGTGCTCAGGGAGAGGCAAGACCAGGGGGCTGGAGCAGAGGGGTCAGAGCAGGGTGTTGGCTATACATAAGTGCCTTCCCTCAAGGTCAGTTTTATCCCCAGACTGGAGCATGCCCTTGATCCCTCAGGGACCTATATAACCCAGGAGAGAGAGGGCAGTGCCTGCCCTGTGTTAAACAGAACATTAAGAACAGTCATTCATAGGTGTCCTCACAGACAGGGCTGTTCGGGGGCTCAGCACCACGAGGGGTCTCACCTCCAGAGGCCAGAGCTGTCTCTGAGTGAAACGCTGAGAGTGCAGAGGATTTTGTGCTATTTCAGCCTCCTCAGAGCTGTCTGGGGGATTAAAACTCCTCCAGTGCTGCACCAGGCAAGAGGAGCCTTCAGAGGAGAGAAGTGCCCAGATGAGCCAGTCAGACCAAACAACTCTTGGGGCTGGACTCTGCAACGGGGGAAGTGGCACAAATGACACTCCTGAGGGACCTCCAAGGTGCCACCTGCAACCAAGGACCGTTCAAAGCCCAAACACCACCGTGTGTTTCCCCCCAGCACGTCCCCTCCCTGCTGCTGTGCCGGGGTTTGGTTGGAGAAGCAAGGCCAAGAAGAAGACAGAAATTTCAAATTTCACCCTTTCTGGGACTTCTGTGGAGGTTCCCAATTGGAAAACAAAGTAGAAAATAAAAGTGTGGTGACTTGGTATTGCCCTCCTGCCTTGTGTCTTCCTCCCACCTCTTCCCTCCGGATCTCTCCAGCATTTCTGCTGTGAGAGGCTCTAATCTGGATTTGCCTTACTTAGCAGGTTCAGATCCTGAGGCTCAGAAGAAAATCTCTGACGACTGAGGAATACAAAATATGGACTAATTTTCCAACAGGAGGAAAGCCAAACAAAAAAATGCCATTTTCACCTTTCTGTAGCTGCAGTCCCACAGAGTTGTTCGGCTGGCCTGGGAATGGGGTTAGAAGGTTGCTTGCTGCTGCAGCAAACAACTAGAAAAATATGTTGTTTTCTGCTCAGGGCAAGACTTGCTGCTTTTAGTTCAATGAAGTCCCAAAATTTGGTATGTTAAACATCCCTCCCTCAAGCCACAGAGCTTTTTCCTTTTCAAGAAAGGAAAAAAAACTGCAGGTGCATCCAAAACCCATCACTTTGCATTAAAAAAAGAAAAATCAATAAACACATTTAAAAATACAGGTCTCCCCACGAATATTGACACTTTGTTTTTTGGGTAGTTCTGTCTGGTTCGTAGCCAGTGAGCTGCTTTTCTGCTTCTCCCATCACCTGAGCTCACCTCTTGACACAGCCCTTCTGGGAGGAAGATGCTCTGAAAATTACACACAGAAAGCACAATGGGAAGGTTTTGAAATCACTTGGGTTTATGAAATGCTTGCAGAAAACCATGAGTGCACAGCATATCACACACTCACATAATGCACAGGAGAAAAATAATGCAGAGGGAAAAATCCGTGCCTGATTCTTGCTGAAGCAGATTTTCTGATCCCCTGAAGCTGAAGGGGAGGAGGTGCCAGCTTTTATCTGCACCACTGCCAGCAAGGACAGAGCTTGGCTGCTCATTTCACGGCCAAGGGGGGGTGTGTGGATGGTGAGGAATTCACCTCCACCAGTGCACACTGAGGGATTCACCCCCACACCCCGAGTGCTCTGAACTGGGAGAGCAGCTCTGCCGTGCCAAGAGCACACAGGCAGGGCTGTGGGATCCTGTCCCATCCCTGGGGTGGGATTTTCAGAGTTGTTTACAAAGTGCTTATCCCTCTAAGCTGGTGGGATCTCCTGGGAAGGCTGAGCACCTCGTTTTCCTCATCAGCAACCCCAATATCTGGAGAGCCTGGGCATCACTCCTGTTGCAGTGGGTTCCTCTGTGCTGTGTTTTGTGTCAGTCCCATGACATTACCTACAAAGCCCAGGGTGTGCCTTGCTTCCAGGAACTGCCAAGCACTTTACACGTAAATAGGATCGATAATCCCCGGAGAGGTGGAGCAGGAGCTCCTTTAACCCCTCTGGTGATGCTGGGCTGCTGTGGACTCCAGACCAGGAACGTCACAGGGCCAGAGAGCAAGAATAAGCACGACCCTGTGGCCTGAATTCCCAGGTCATCTAGACCCAAGTGATCTGTGACTGGCCAGAGGAAGTCTGTAGCAAAGTTGAGACCCAAATCCTCCTCCTGGATCACAGAATAGCTCATCACCCTCACTGAAAAACACTTCTGCCTTGTATCCAACCTAAATCGACCCTCTTTTCTATGAATACATAAACAGGAAAAGGAAGAATATCAGTCTAGGAAGAAATAGGCCAAGGAAGTTTGAAATCAGAATTATTTTAAAGTAAGAAAGCAGAATGGCTAACTTATTATTAAAACAATGAGAAATAGAGAGGGGATGACCAGATTTGATGGACATTTAGTATAAACCTTGTTCCCTTTCTCAGAAGGTGCAAATGACGCAGGGTAAGTCCTCTCCACTTCAGTGCCATGGCTCAGGATGGGTTGGTGCTCCACTGCAGCCCCCACACCACACTGGTGATGGTTCTCCATTGCCAAACATTAGGGCTGGGCACGGCTGGAAGTTTTCTTTGGGTGAGGAGGCCTCCCACCCCCTCACTTTCCTTTGCACTGAGCAGCACAGAGCATCAGAAGCATTAGAAGCAACGAAACCCAGTACCAAGCCAAACCACTGCACGCTGGTGGCAGCAAGAGGGAAGAAGTATTGATCACTTCCTAGCAGGTCACTCTAAAACTGGCCTCACCAAAGATCTTCTGAAGCCTATTAGCTGAGGCACATCCTGGGGGAAATCCTCTTAGAGCAGTGGAGGTGAGAATGCAGCTGATATTACCATTCCCAGCCCTGCAATCATAGGGAACAGGCCTGGGAAGGGATATTAAGCGGCCACAGGGCCATGCCCTTTATCTCAAGGAAGGATCAAGTCCATCCATGTCATGTGTCAACCAGGCAGACACGGTGTTAACATGCTCCTAAAACTCTCTATGATCAAGATGCCACAGCTTTTCCAGAGAATTTATACCCAGCCCAAATTCTGACCCAAGCTCTCAAGGGTGTCATTTGGCCCAGGGCTTTTGTTCCCATCCACTGCGGGCATGAAGAGAAGGTAATTCCCTTCTCTGTATCTGTCTCCATGTCTTTATGTACCAAGCCTTCTGGATCCACAGTTCTGAAGGCCAAACTGTGTTTGTTTGATCAGCTGGATCCTGCAAAAACTCCACAATCATCTCCATCAGATGGGTGTTTGGATGATCAGCTCAGCTGCTGCAGCTGCACAGGGCTATGAGGATTTCCCTGAGCGTGAAAGTTGGAAAATGGCCTGTGAAAGGAGGTTTTCCCTCTTCCCCTTTATGCCCCAAAGCTGTGGATCAGTTCTTGGGTGTCCTCAAAGCACCAGCGGGTTTTTGGCCCAGAAATTTCTCATGTGGCAGAGCACTGTGAGACCCGGGACACGGTCTAGTTGGAGAGGTCCATGCCCATGGAAGAAGGGGGGCTGGACTAGATGACATTTAAAGGTCATTTCAACCTAAAGCATTCTATGACAAACCTCTCTAACACTCCAGAATCATGGAATGAGACAAAGAGCCATTTAAAGGGGCTGTAGGGAGTAAAGACAACCTCAAGTGACCAGAGCAGCTTTCTGCCCTCCATCCTGGGGGTGCCACCAGCAAGGACCACCTGCATGTCCTGCCCTGCTCCTGCAGCTTGGGGTGCACGGGGAGGCTTTGCAGGACAGCCTGGCTCAGCCAGGGGGGCTCCTGGGGAGTGAAGGGACACAGGGATGGGTCTGTGTGGTGCCCCCAAGCCCAGTGGGGCCAGCCCTGCTGGGACCCACATGCTGCTGAAGCCAGGCTGGTGCCTGTTCCCTCACACTCTGTTGGTTCTCAGACGGTTTATACAGTTCTATATCTGACTGTGCTGCAATCCCCCTGAATAAAACCCCACCCGAGGCCCCCGTGGTGCTCTGAGCCATCAGTGTAATCTCTGCATCAAAACACTGCAGAAAGGGTGTGCTCTGCACATTTCCAGTTTCCCCCCCAGTTTGGAAGCTGGTGCTGTCCCAGGCTGTCTGGCTGCAGTCACAGGGCTTTGAGGAGCTCACGGGGAAGCCTTTAGGAAAATTCAGCCTTTAGCATGGGCAAGAGCTGAAAATGCTCAGTTTTTGAGGAGTGTATCACGAGACTACCACGATGCTTCCTAAAAGGTCATGGAACCTTCCCCTCTTTCAATATGGGGAAAATAATTTTGCCCTATTATATTTAACTGGTTTCCCATGT
Organism: Scytalopus superciliaris; assembly: GCA_013400415.1. Lineage (NCBI taxonomy): Eukaryota > Metazoa > Chordata > Aves > Passeriformes > Rhinocryptidae > Scytalopus > Scytalopus superciliaris. The sequence continues at coordinate 269,963 of VXBX01009830.1, read as the reverse complement.
CTCATTCCCTCATATCCTTCTTTGTGAATAAAACAAACATAATGGAGAAAAACACCAAAATCACCTTTTTTGGGGGAGATGTGTGTGTATGTGTGTGCCCCAATTCCTGTTTCACAAAAATTCTGCAATTGGATTAAAAGTGGAGCTGGTTGACTCTCTATTACTGATTCTCCAGGGCTCACTCAGCGCAGGGACCAAAGTTCTTTGGCCATACAGTTAATTTTTAGGTGCTCTAATTTTAGACTGTAGCTAGGCAGCTCTACCCTGACGTGCAGCCAGCAGCCAAAATCTGGCTTTGCTCCGTGACTTGCATAAATCTTCCTATCTGTCTGGTGGGGAAAAGTGAGGGTGGGAGTTTTTTTTTAAAAAATGTATACTTCTATGTTTTATTTTGGTTTTAATGCCCTCCAGCACAAAGCTCACTGTGACGTCCCCCTTGCTGTTTTGGCCTAAACTTCGCTTCCACTTGTGAAAAAAGAAAAAAAAGAGGTGTAAGTGCGGCTTGCAAGGAGAAGAAATGGCTACATTTCAAAAGCTCTGTAATGTTAAATAACTTTTAACTCCACGGAGAGAACAAGCAAGTGCTCTGAAAAGAGCTGAGCCCAGCGTTGGGCACGGAAGTGGCTGTGCCACGAACCAGTGAGTCGAGCAGGACACACTTTGCCCCAGTGCCACCAAAACTGAGCTGAGCTGGGGGGTTTGCAGTGCTGCTGCTCCTACCCCAGACTGCCCCTAAGAAAGGCCACGGGACCAGTGGGCAGAAGAAGTGTGGGATTTCTGGTCTATCCCTGGTGATGGAGCGTTGGGAAGTACCACTCTGGGCTCCTGAAAACACACCAGCATCTCGAAAGCAGGGACAGGAAAGAGGGTCCTGGCACTGCTGTGCCCCCGAGGGGACAGAACACCTCCACCTGCCCACAAGGACAAAGAGGACCTGCAGCATCCCACCAGAAGCCACAGCAGGAGAGACCAAGGGGAGCTTTGAAGCTCATGAAGTCAAGACTAAGGAAAGGGGTGAAGGACCAAGCCACCTGAATCTGCAATGTTTCTTCAGGAGGATAGAGCAGCTCTAGTCCCCCAGCAAGCCCATGCCTCAGTTTCCCTCTCCAAAGCCAGGGCTTGGACAGCCTTTGGGTTTGTCTGGGGCTCTGTGGAGAAGCAGGTGATGTGTGGGGATGTGGGAACACACCTCTTCTCCCCCAGCACAAGAGTCAGCCCATCACTCAGGTGACCTGTGAGCCAACAGCACATAAACATCACCTGGAATGCAAACTGCTCCCATTTAGGCGGGAAAAAGGAGGCAAGGCCAGATGAACCTTCCATCGACTCAGCACAAAATGTTAAAAATACCCTGGGGGAGGTGCTGGATGGACCTTCCTACGGGTGGGGGCAGATGTTGGGGCATCCTTGCGTCACCCTCGCTGTTTGTGTGTCCCTCCCGAGTGGCACGTGGAGGCTCAGGTTGCATTTTGGGCTGAGGGGAGCTGACCCTGCCCTCCTGTGCCTGGATTAGCTGGCAGAGGAAGGGGACAGAGTGTCTTCGAGGGGGAGCAGAGAGCGCTGTAGGTGACACACATGGCAGAGTAAGCGTGGACAGCCAAAATCACCTTTATGGCAGGGAGGAAAAATAACCTCTCTAGGAGCGAGAAAGGGGCTTGTGGCTGCTTTTCCTGCTTGGCAAACCTGGCTGACTCGGGTTCTGACTCCTGCTTCAATCCCAGCTCTTATCCTCTGCTTGCTCGTTTGTATCACTGAGGATACGACTCCCGGGGAGGGGACGGGGGGACAGCAGGTCCCCTGTGCTCTGCTGGGAGCTCTTTGGTGGGGCTCAATTTGGCAGCACAAACTCTGGGTGCTTGCAAAGCGCTCCTGCTCCGTGCAGGGCTTTCCCTTTCCGTGAGGATGCCCCTCGTGCCCAGCCAGTGCTCTGCAAAGGGAGCAGACCTGACCTCCAATCCAAATTCATCCCACTGCAGACATGAGAAGAGGGAACGGAGCTGGGGAAGGGGCTGGAGCAGCAGGAGGGGCTGAGGGAGCTGGGGGGGCTCAGCCTGGAGAAAAGGAGGCTCAGGGGGGACCTTCTGGGTCTCTGTAACTCCCCAGGACAAGGGACTGGGGGTTCCCAGGCTCTGCTCCCAGGGAACAGGGACAGGAGGGGAGGGAACGGCCTCAGGCTGGGACAGAGCAGGGGCAGGTTCGATATTGGGGGAAATCCTGTGATTCTACAAAATAAACAGTGATCTGGACCTGATCCCATTCCCCACACTATGATCTCCAGCACGGGGATGGATCATCTTCACAGCGGGCTCAGGAACAGAAACTGGGGAGAAAAGGCCCTTTTCAGGTGCTGTGGTTGCAATCTGTGCAGAGATGACTGGATTGCTGGACGACCCTGGCAGCTGTAAATCCTGTGCTTTTAAGACACAGATCAACCCTGCAAACCAAAACTTACTCAAATTAATAATAATAATAATAATAATGCCCTGAAAGAGAAAACTTAAAAAAAAAAAAGCAAAGCACAGGGAGGGAAATCTCTACGGTTTTAAGTCAGAGAAGGAGAATTACAAGGACAGAAAAACCCTGCTGGGTTTGCTTGTGTTCTGACATGCCAAAGACAAGAGTTCCTCACATGCACCCAAACCTCTGACCCCTGAGTGAAGGCACTGAACAGCAATGCTTTGCAACTAGGGCATTTTGGGCTACAGAAACAAAGCTGCAGAGCTGCACACCGACTGCTGACTCAAAGTACTGCAAATCCTCCCCACACCTCGCAAATGGTTCTTCCAGTCCCTGAATAGAGGTGGGAAGGGAAAAATAAATGTGTCCTCAAAAGCTTTATTCAATAGGCATCGCCCAAAAAATTCAGCATGTGCAATAGAAAAATGTGCCTGGCTAAGGGTGCATTGCTGCTTTGCTGAGAGACGCTGCTGCTGCTGCTGCTGCTGCTGCACACCAGACAAAGGAGTCTGAACCCACCGGGGATTGTTCTTGGCTGCAGAGCTGCAGGACTGGCTCCTGCCCGTGCTCCTCTGTCCACAATCCATGTTTTTCAGCTCAGGTGGAGTAAGAGTCGGGTGTTTGAAAGGATGGTATTGTTCAAGAACAATGGTGCCAGACACACAGGTTAATAATGGACAAGGCTGTGTATCTCCTGCATCAACCCAAGCACAAAGAACACAAACCAGGGGCACTTCCAAACCCCCCGTGGAACTGGCACTGGGTGCATGGCCTTTCAGTGGGAAAAAGTATCCATGGGGGAACAGAGCCAAGGTATTTCTAATCAGTTATTTGGGACTGTTTGCTGATTTTCAGTGAGCTGAATGGGAGAGGGGAAAAAACTTGCAGGACAAGTACTGGTATAAGAAGTGGCTCAGCCACAGCCCCGGAGTGGTTTGGGTGGGAAGGAACCTTAAAGATTGTCTTGTTCCCACCCCCTGCCATGGGCAGGGACACCTCACACTAGTCCAGGTTGCTCCAACCTGGCCTTGGACACTCCCAGGGCTGGGGCAGCCACAGCTGCTCTGCCCAACCTGTGCCAGGGCCTGCCCACCCTCCCAGGGAAGGATTCCTTCCCAATCTCTAGACTAAACCTGCCCTCTGGCAGTTTAAAGGCGTTCCCCTCATTGTGTCTCTGCATGCCCTTGTGCAGGCAGGGACTGCCCTGGGGCTCAGCTGCCTTGTCAGGGCTTTGGGCTCAACTTTCTTTCCTCCCAAGAAATGTGGTGTCACAATTTGCACCTGCAAGTCATGGATTAAAGATGCTGCTCAGCCTGGGGCGACGTTGGTTGTGTCTACTCCTGCCACTGTGACACTCCAGGAGGGTTCTTAGTAGTAGTACTTTCTTTATTTATTTTATTACTGCATCCTACCAGGCTGGGATGCTGTTGCAGCACATGGAGCAAGAAAAGTAGCCCAGACACCCGCCATGTCCTGGGCTGGTCCCACAGCAGGGGCAGGGCAGGGAGGGGATTGTGCCCCTGTGCCCTCCCCCACCAGGTGAGCCCCCCCTGCAGAGCTGCCCCAGCCCTGGGAGTGTCCAAGGCCAGGCTGGATCACCCTGGACTAGTGGAAGGTGTCCCTGCCCATGGCAGGGAGTGGCACTGGGTGGGGTTTAAGATCCCATCAAACCCAAACCATCCTGTGATTCTGTGATAAAGATTCCGAGAATCTGCACCAAAATGTGTAAGAAGGTGTGTAGGTCAATAGAAAGATGACAGATCTAGACAAAGGGTGATCCCAGCACACAAACCTTTCTCTCCTTGACTCTCTCATGCTGTCACAACATGTCTGTCTGATTTTTTGCAGGTTTTTATTTCAGTTACAATAAGAAGAGATGCCTCAGCCCTCCTTTGGTTGCAGATAACTTTATTTAATTCTACAGGGCACCCAGGCAGGCAGGATGTTTCCCTTTCACTCAACAGTTCTGTAGAGGTGATTTATTTCTGTTCTGGGCTCCCTTTTAGAGGTCTTAGCCAAGACCTGTTGGGCAAGACCCTTTCTTCAGGGAGGCTCTTGCAATTTTACATTTTTATACAGATTTCAACAGGCCACTACAAGTGTTGGAACACGGCCCTATGGCCAAATGGGGAGAGAACAAGTCCTGGTGCCAGTTTGAGTCAAGAAGATGGGGATGGGAATACCTCAGGGAATAGAGAAGAAAAATAAACCACTCTTTCACCTCTGAATTGCAGATTTAAGCTCACCACAGCAGAAAATATGACTTTTTTTTTGTGAAACACACTGGTAGACACATCTCTCTGAGCCAAAAGGTAGAGGTTGGGAAAAAAGCTGCTGACTCAACTGGGCACAATCCTGCTCCCACCCGAGAAACTAGCCAGAAGTTGAAGCAATTTTGGGGTGTTTCAGTGGTTATTGGTACCTGTGCTCCACAGGTGAGGAGCTCTACCTGCTTGTTGCTTTCCATGGGCTTTTCCTCGAGGGATGTTGAAGTTCTTCTTAAACACAGATTGCTCCATTTTCTCCCAATTGCAGAAGAGGAAAATGAGATTAGGGAAGGGATAGTGTCCTGATCCTTTGTCCAGAGCTGTGGCAAAGTCCCCCTTTTACCAGGTGGGCTGGAAATTGCCCTGTTATAAAAAATCTGGTTTAATGTCATGGAATCTTGGACAGACGCATCTGTCCCCATTTCAAAAATTCTACAGAAACCTCTTGGCAATGCAGCTACATCGAAGCCTTGGTTCAAACCTAAACAACTCCTTGTTTCTTATGGATCTCTTGAACTGATCCTTCAACACGTCAGAAGAAAACGAAGCTCGGTGAGTGGTTTGGTTATTGCNTCCTCCTCCTCCTCCTCCTGCCGGGCTATAAAGGGATGCGCGGCCGGCGTTTGTGCCGGTGCCCCGGGGTGCGGAGCTGGGGGCGCTTTCCCATCCCATGGCCGTGCCCGGGTCCTGACCCCTCCTTCGCCATGAAGACCATCATCGCTGCCTACTCCGGGGTGCTGCGAGGTACGGGGGGCGGCCCTGAGGATGAGGGTGCTGCGGTGGGAGCGGNTCCAGGTTGGACGGGGCTTGGAGCAACCTGGGATAGTGGGAGGTGTCCCTGCCCATGGCAGGGAGTTGGAATAAAACGAGATTTAAGGTCCCTTCCAACTTAAACAGTTCCCTGATCCTCTAAACCAGGGAATGACACCGCCCGCGGAGGGGATGGGCGAGCCCCCCTACCTGTCCCCGCCCGCTCCCAAACCCCCATCCCATGCAGAAAGCAGCATCCCAGGGGCCAAGAGCCGCATCCCACCCCCGCTCCCGGGCCGAGGGACCCGAGCGTGCTGCCGGGCCCGCCCCTCCCCGCCCTCCTCCTCCTCCTCCTCCTGCCGGGCTATAAAGGGAGGCGCGGGCGCCGGC
>VXBX01009830.1:236806-261749 GCA_013400415.1 Scytalopus superciliaris | reverse complement strand
GAGGATGTTCAAAAAAAGCTCCCTAAGCTTTTTTTTTTTTTTTTTTTTTTTTTTTTTTTTTTTTTTTTTTTTTTTTCCCCTATCTGCTTGAGTATTTTTTCCAAGTATCTTGCCTGTAAGAAGTGCTGGCTTAGGTGGGTTGAGTGTCTGAGTGGCTCATACTTCCTTTCAGTCTTACTGCTTTCCTAGTATGGGGTTTTGCCCCAGCGCCTGTGACTTTGTCTGAATTAAGTCTGATCCTACTTAAAAACAAGTCAGAAAACCCCAAACAAAAACCAGTCAACGAAAAAGAAACACTAACAAACCAATGTGCAGGCATCTGCCCATCTGCCTCTCTCTGTGTGTATGCAGGGGAACTTTGTTGGATACCAACCTGCTACTGCACAAATCAGAGCAGGGCTTGGCGCAGTGCCTGGGTTTGGGTGATGCTCTGAGGCACCTGGCATGGGTAGGAGGGATTGCTGTCTCCTCATCCTGCCCTACCCTGCTTTGGCTGTCCAGGAGCTCCCTGTGTGTTTGGCAGAGCAGCAGGGTGGTCTCTGAGCCCCCTCTCCCCAGGGAGGGTGCCAGTGTGGCAGAGCAGGGGGGGCTCTCCTGTGCCTTTGCCAACTGTGCTCCATCTGTCAGAAGTTTGGGATGGGGAGGGTGGCTTTGCTTGGCTTTACCCTGGAGTTAGTCTTGGGCTGCCCCTGAGGTTTGACAGACCTGCCTTCTGCTCTGGGGTGGGGGGAGCTCCTGTTTTGGGGCACAGCATCCCTGGGCTGTGTCCTCCTGCCAGAACTGCCTGGCACCTCTGGGTCTGGGCTTGCTCTGCCTGAGCCCTTCCTTCAGGGCTTCCGTGTGCTCTGGACACGCTGATGAGCTGAGGATGGTTCATTTTCTCTTGTCCCGAACTGTTAATTCCTGCTGACTTTAAATGTATTGGCTGCTCTGGGGCAGCTGAGCTTTGTGGTTACATCACTTTAACCCCCAAAGGGCTGTGAGTGTGGAGACTGAGGGCCCAGTTTAGTGCTGTAAATACAGAACTAACATGATAAATGTCATAAGGTTTGTTTATTTGGTCTGGAGAATCCCAGCTCCTTGCTAATATAAATATTAGGATATAAATGTCCTTTCATGTCCCTGTTAATGATGTTGTTGATCTCCAGTTGTAGACACTCTTCACAGCAGATAAGACGGGATTATTGAGTAGCTTCCTGGGGCAGGAGCAAAGTGCTCTAAAGCTGTTCCCGGGGCAGGATAACTGTTCCCCCCTCTGATACACGTTATTCCCTATCCAGTGAACAAGCTGGTGCTTGGGGCATCTGAGTAAACCCAAGATCTTGAGCTGCCCAGGTGTCCCCTTAGATGTAGCAGTTTGCTGTGGGGCTCCTGCCCTGGCAGGGAGGGCTGGGTCCTCCTGAGTACCCACGTATTGCTCTGTTCATCTTATTTAGCTCTGCTGTGCCTCCAATTGCAGCCTCTGTGCCAAATAGGTAGCTCCCAATGTCCATTTGCACCTTATGCTTTGATGGCTCTAACTTGGATTTCCTCTGAACAAGCTGTGATGCAGTTTAATTCTTGGCCAAGAATTAACATGCTAATTGTCTGGAAAAGGTGGCAGATGAAGCTTGGCTTTAACAAGCTTTCAGGGTATTTTTAACTTATCTGTAGCACTTGTACTTCCTCTCACTTAATTTCTTCAGCTGCTTTTTAATTAAGTGGTGTGAATTGGGTTTTTCTGGTGCCCAGGTGTGAAGTCCTGCTTATTTCCACTCCTGGGATCTTTGATTCTGCTTCCCTGCCTGGATAAATCATGCTGTTTGAGTACTTTATCTGCAATAGACTGTGCTGGAAGAGCAGCAGGGACTGTCCCTGGCTGAGTCCGTGTTGCAGATACGAGTCAAATGCCTGGTCAAACTCCTCACTGATTCCAGGATGGATCCTTTTGGCAGCAACTCCTGCATTTGTTGTTTGCTGGAATTAAATTTATAGAAGCGTGGTGGGTGCATCGTGGGTTGGGGGCAGCTGGCTGATGTCCTGGGTGGCCAGCACAGACAACCAACCACCTTCAGCAGCAGAAGGGGCAGGTCTGGATTTCTTCGGGATCCAAAACATGTCCTTGGGAAAAGACTGGTAGAAATGGATACAAAAGGCTGGTGTGCACAGTATCCTCCTGCCTCCAAGTTAATGGTGGTCTTGTCTACTGGGCCTTGTTAAACTCTGTTATTGGGACAGTCCTGAAGGTTAGAGAAAATGCCCTGGGTTTTCAGTATGTGAAGGGTGATTGGTGTGAGCCCTCAGAAGGTGTTCTCTGAATTCCCTGGACACAAGTGTCAGTGTTGGGTTGCTCTGCCCAAACCCCCCACATTTCTGCGGGCTTGTCAAAGCTCTTGTGCTCTGTGTCACCAGTACCTGGCCTGGCTCTCCAGGGCAGGGGGGGCTTCCCCAAAATGCTGCAGCTGGAGGGGGAAGGAGGCAAGGCTTGTGTGGAGGGTCGAGTACAGAGTGCCAGGTCTGACCTGGCTGGGAAGGGCTGGCTCAGCACTGAGCTCTGTAATTGCCCAGGTGATGCTCTGGTTTCATCTGCTGTGCAGGCTTGGTGCAGAGGCAGATACCTGTGGGTGATTCTGTCTGTTCCTCAAGTCCTTTCCATTGCCACCGTACTTCTTTCACGTCCTTAATTGGGAATTAAATGTTAATATTACTCAGCCTGTGGTAATTACAGGCTTTTCTGGTGTGGGGAAGCTTGTTCTCTGTGCAGGATGTCTTTGCTTTCAGCAAATATCTGACCCAGGACACCACTTGTCCAAGGGCAGGTGCTCAGAGCTGTCAGCCAAGCCAGTGCCTTCCCTCTGTCCACAGGAGTTGACACAAAAAGCTTAATGTGGCTCAGAAAAGCTGACAGTTGACTTGTGCTACCCAATCCTGTCTATTTGCAGGGCTGGCAATGCCTGCCATGTGTTAAAGCATCCAGAAAATGCTGTGGTACAAATTCTCATCTGGAGGGATAAACAGTTGTTCTCTTTGGGAAGAGGAGAGGGATTTAGCTGATCCAAGGCTGGAGTGTTGGGTTTACCAAGCCAAAGATGTTTTGGCAGTGTAAGTGCAGGTGGTGGAAAGATATAATTACATGGGGCTGGGCTTTTATTGTGGATCACAAGTAATATCTAAGACTTTTGGCTTATTTTGAGGACACAGACATATGGGCAGTGACACTAAAAGCTTCCTTTAAACTTGTGTCTGGTAGTCATCAGACTTGATACTGCAGGATGTTACCTTGTAGAGAAGGGCCTTCAGCTCTAGCTCTGCCTCAACATGGATTAGGGCTGGAGGTCTCAGTTTACAGGCAGTTGTGGGGATATGATCTATCCTTGCCTAAAACTTGGTCTGTGTGGAGTAGTTAATGCCCAATCCACTGCTATAATTGTTCATTGAAGATGGGCTGAGCAGGGCCAAGGGGCTGAACTGGGTGGGCTGGTCTAGATTTAGGCTGCAGCCTCTGGTGTGGCTCCCCAGGGATGGGGCATCTGCCACCTCTCTGGGTAACCAGTGCCACTGTTTCACCACCCTCACAGTAAAGCTTCCTTATCTAAGCTAAATCAACCCTCGTTCCTATGAAACAGTTGCTTCACATACTCAGAGGATGTGTCAGTGAAAATGCCTTTGTAGGAACTCCCCAAAATGCTGTGCCTGCTGATATCTGGAGGAGGAGCTGGGTGTGAGCTCTTGTCCTGCTGTCACTGCTGGCAGGGCCATGGCAGGGAGGGCTGAGCCCTTTCAGTGGAGTGGCTTCTTTCATGCTCCTTCCAATAACAGGCTGAGCCTTCATCAGAGAGGGAAATACATAAATATACCTGGTTTGAGCTTGGTTTGCATTTTAGCCAGTTATTATAGTGCTTGTACAACAAAATAATGGAGAGAAGTGAAGGAAAACCCACTTGCAAGTGTTTCTTTCTGGAGGTCGTTGAGCATATTGGCAAAAACCAGTGGGTGGTTCCTCATATAGAAGGCAAGTCTTTCACTTCAGCTTTTTCACTTGGTTTTCTCCCCACTTGGGTATCTTAAGCTTCTGCAACAGTGGCTTTGAGCTCCTTCCTTCCCCATTAACTGCTGTGGAGGCACTGAGGGTTTTCCTTACTGCTGGGGACTGTGGGTTGAAGTGTTGCTCAGCCATCTCCTGGAGCCCAGAGCTTTCCCTGAGCAGCCCTGGGAGTTGTTTGTTGTGCAGCAGGACTGGGTGGGAGGGCTGAGCCCACAGCCTGCTCTCTTCCTGTGGTTGGAGGCAGCTGATCTTCCTCTCTGCTGAGCTGTGGGTGCTGCTCTTACCGAGCACCACTTCCAGGAACCGGCAGTTTGGGGTTGGGTGTGTGTTGGGGACCCATGTTTAACATCCTCTGTGCTTCTGTGGTCAAGTGAAGAGAGGCTTGCTCAGGTGGGAGCTGATGCCACCCATGAATCAATCCACTCAGTGTTCCCCAAAGATGGCAACCTTTCCCCTTCCAGGGTGGGAAAGCTGAGCGTTTAACAAGCCTTGTGCTAAAAGGAAACTGCACATTGATCTGAAATCTGTTTTATGAGCTGGCATTGACCTTTTCCTTCTATGATTCTATTTGAAGGAAAAATATTGTTCCCTTTGCTCAGTGTGCAAATATAACTTTATTTCTTTGGTATTTTTTTTCCCTTAGGCACAGGATCGAACATTCTTTCTGCTCTGCAGGATTTGTTCTGGCTGTCGAAATCCAAAGTAGAGAAACAGCTCCAGATCATCTCTGTGCTGCAATGGGTTCTGACTTTCCTTGTCATGGGTAAGCAACACCTCTTGCCCTAAAGCAAAGCTGGTTTTTTGCTTTAATTCTGGAAGAATTTTAAAGCAAGAACGTTTACTTTTACATGAGCATTAATTCNGGGGGGTGTGGGGGGTGGATTTTGTAAGCCACAGCTACATACTTTGATATTTTTGACAATAAATGACTCTACCTGGTTGTAGAAGATCATGGGAGGTGTGGAAAGAGCCCCTGATGTTTGTCTGTGTGTGCCCTGCAAATCAGACTGAAGCAGCTGGAAATCTCTGACCTGGGTCACTCAGGGGAACATCCACAGAGATTTCTCAGAAGCAACTGGTGCAAGTGATTGCAACAGGAGTGCCTTCCTTTGGCTTGGGCTCCTTCCAGGAGGTGCCAGAGGTGGGCAACGAGGGTTTGTGTTAGAGCAGCAGGGCAGCACAGACTGTTTGTCTCTGGGCTGTGGGAAACCTCGGGCTGCTCTGCCCCCTCTGTCGGTAACTCAGCTGCAGAAAGGGGCTGAGTGCAGTCCCCAAGTCCTGTCCCTGGCTGGGGAAGCAGCTGCCCTACCTGGAAATGTGATGGAGACACCAGGAAGGGGAGGTTGAGGCTCTTCAAAGCTCCAGAGGCAGCTGCCTCAGTCCTGAGGGATTTTTAGCTAAATGCAGTTTGATTCAGGCCTAATGAGATCAGACTGAGACTTCAGCACAGAAGGGGTGTAAATGTAGACTAAAACATGATCCAACCTTTTCCTGTCTTTCTTGAACCTCTGCAGGTATTGCTTGCACTTTAATCCTCATGTACATCCTGTGCACGGATTGCTGGGCGATTGCTGCTCTGTATTTAGCCTGGCTGGTGTTTGACTGGAACACACCAAAGAAAGGTAAATATTGCAGGACAGATCCTTGCTGTTGGTGTCCCTGTCCCCATACTGGGACAAAGAAGCACTTCCTTGTGATGGGTCCCTTCTTAGTAGGACTTGGCTGAATCACTGACCAAAAGCTTCATTCAGTGAGGCATTTAAATGTCAGCCCTTGGCAGGAGCAGTGGCTGTGGGTTGTATTGATGCTGAGGGCAACACAAGATAACATTCACTAAGGTCATGCCACTGCTGGCTTTCAGCAACGTGTTTGCAAGGCTCAGGTTCTTTCTGTAGTTCAAAAACATCAACATGAAGATTCGAGACCTTGCTGTCCTCTCCAGCTCTTGCAAGGCTCAGGTTAAGATGTGCCTCCCCTATGGGCTCAGTGTTGCTGCAAATTAAGCAGAAAAAAACACCCCTATACAAACCAGGTTTGGGAAGCAGCAGCAGTGGCAACAAGCTTTGCTGGCAACTCCCTTTAAAGCCAGATGAGCATGGTTCTCCTTTGCTTCAAGAGGACTGAAATCATCCAGGATTTGGGCCTTTCCCAAAGGATGAAACCTGAGTGTTTCCAGTTTGAGTTGTCTGTTGCCCAAGTACAACTGATAACCGAGTCAGGTTGTAGCCTGAATTTGCAGCCAGGCCCTAATTAGCTGAGGAGGAGCCTGAGGTGCAGAGCATGGATGGTACTTCCTGATTCCAGTGGAAGGTGCAGAAGTCCCACTGGGAGGAATGAAATGTTGATTCTTCTGGTGAGACAGGGAACTCCCTGGAGCCCTCCAGGCTTTTGGATGAGCAGCCATGTGGAAAGAGCTATAAAAACATGATTGTTTTTTTTCTCCTCAGGGGGAAGAAGATCCCAGTGGGTGAGAAACTGGGCTATATGGAGGTACTTCAGGGATTATTTTCCAATAAGAGTAAGTAGCAGTTTAACTCTACATCGGGACTTACCTGTTCTAGTGTCTTGCTGTACCTGCACCAGTCTGCCTGTGGCACTGAACTGGAAGCAGGACATGGCTCAGGTACACTGTCACACTGCTGCTTGTGCCAGCTGTGGATGGCAAACCTGAAATGCATCACCAGTGATGGCAGGGGGGTTGGCAGAAGCTGCTGCTTCTGATGGCCTTATCAGACTTCTCAAGGCAATCTGGCCTGGAGCAGATAGACCAGGCTCCCTGCTCAGCTCCCCAGCTTCTGGGGACACTGGCACATGTTGGGCAGAGAAGCTGTGGCTGCCTCTGGATCCCTGGGAGTGTCCCAGGCCAGGCTGGAGCAACCAGGGCTAGTGGGAGGTGTCCCTGCCCCTGGCAGGGGGTGGCACTGGATGGGTTTTAAGGTCCCTTCCAACCCAAACCATTCTGTGATTCATGCGTGTGCTGCAGCAGAGTCCTGTGTTTTCCTGAGCCTACCTCTGTTCCCCTCTCATAAATCTAGCTCAGTTTTGGTCTCACCAGTTCCCCTGCTTCCCTGGGATGGTCCACATTATATGGAATGAAACATCTGGGCCCCCTGTGCACCAAGAGTCTCAGCCCTTCCCAGGGAGCAGTGGCATCGGCTCTGGGGTCTCTCTGCTTTGGGGAAGGGGCTTTTCCAGCAGAGTTCTCCAGCTTGTAACTTGCTCAGCACATGCCTGTGTTTTGCCTGCTGGCTCAGGTGTGCTGCAGGCAGAGGACAGGGCTGCTCTGGCACTGCACAATCAGCTGAAGGGCCTGGAAGGGAGCAGGGTCGGATTCGGCTGGGAGGGAACTCGATCCCCTTTGGAAGGGCACACGGCTGAAAGGACTATTATGTAAGGCTGCTGGCAAGTTTTGTTCAGCCTGAGCAGGAAGGAGGGACCTTGCCATGGCTTTTGAGCTACCTATCCCCAAGATAGTCCAGCCTCAGAAAGGAACAGGGAATCCAATTCCAGCAGGATGCCAAAGCAGCTTAGACTGGATTCCTCCCTTGCAAAGGCACTTGAACTCTCAGGGTGCCCGAATGTGCTGCTGGTTGAACAAACCTCTTGTTGTACTTAGAAACATGGAATCATTTAGGTTGGAAAAGGCTTCTGAGAGCAAGTCCAACCATTAAGCCAGGACTGCCAAGTCCACCATGAAACTTGCTGTTGTTAACAGGTAATTCTTGGCAAGTGTGCATGGAAAATTCACTTTGCCTGCACAGCCTGGGTCTCTTGGCCAAGGGAGAACTGAGTGTGCTCTGCTACTGAAGGTGGTCTCACATGGGTTGTCTTTGAGTCCCAAGGCCTGAGTGCTGCAGCAAACCCTGCTGCCTTGGTACTGCTGAGGACTGAAAGGGGCTTGGTTTTCCTTGGGACTTGCTTCCAGAGGGCCACCAGTAGTGCTAGTTCTGTTGTTTCCCCATTCCTTTGGCATATTTATCCCTGTCTTCATGGAAACATGCTCAGCACAAGCCCTGCAGGTCAGATCCACTGTGGGTATTAAAAGGTTGTCAAACAGTGGTGGCGTTTAAGTAGGTTTAGAGATGAGATTGGGGAGCTAAACTGAACTTCTCTGCTGGTTTTTTTAGGTAAATACTTGCTGGTTCCCACAGTCTGTTTGTGAGAATCCCTGTAAGTCCCTGGTCCCTGAGGGGGTGGGGTGGAGCAAGGCTTGTGCCACGGGCTGTTCAGAGCTGGGCAGGAGTCACAGGGCAGAGGTGCTACAGGTGGCTTCCTGCAGTTGTGGGACTGGCCTTGCAGGGTAAATGACCCATGAGTGGTATATCTGTGTAAGGAGTAGTACCAAGGACCAGAATGTCTGGGCTTGAATTTGCGAAGAGCATGGGGACTCCTTGGGTAAGTTAGTTATCTGCCCTTGGTGAAGGGTGAGGCTGCTCTAGGGAGGAACACTTTGTTTAAATCTTCTCTTTGCAGAACTCACTTTGACTGGCTCCTGATCTGTGCTGTGGCTCAGCAGGGCTTGGTCGGTCTCCCTGGCTCTGGGTTTGTCACCTGCTGCCCCTCACCCTGTGCCCTGTGTCCCCTGAGCTCTGCCAGGGCAGGTCACACCAGGGACACTCTCCTGGGGGCACCTGCAGTGCTGATTCAGCTCCTGCAGGGCTTGCACATGGAGCTGTGGGAGCTGCATCCCTGTGGGCACAGGGGCCACCTGGGGTGGGGTATTAGCTCAACTTTAACTCATGGAATCATAGGACAGTTTGGGTTGGAAGGGACCATGAAGACCATCTTGTTCCACCCCCTGCCGTGGGCAGGTACACCTTCCACTATCACATCCAACCTGGCCTTGGACACTCCCGAGGATGGGGCAGCCACAGTTTCTCTGAGTAGCCTGTGCCAGGGCACCTCACAGGGAAGAGTTTCCTCCCTGCCTGGTTTGCTGTGTCAGAGCAGCTGCAGGAGAATCAGGCTCTGCCCTGCTGTTTATGCTGACCAGGCTGGTCTCACCCCAGTCTGGAACAGCAGGAGGACTCTGGTACCTGTGGCTGGAGATCCCAGCACCATACCCAGGTCTGCATCTGCCTTGGTTACTCAGCACCAGCAGTGTTTGGCCACACTCTGGGGCTCCAGGCAGCTGCTCTGACAGTAATGAGCTGGTTTAGGCCACTGGAAGCTGAGGTTTGCTGCTCAATGGCTGGCCCTGCAAGTGGTGCTTTAAGCTGAGCAGCACATGGGGCAGCTGAGGAAGGTTCCAGAGAGAGCTGGAGTGAAGGCCAAGCTCCTGCAGTGAGTGCTGAGCTGGGGCATTGCCCCTGGAGCAGCCAGGTGCCAGCAGCATCCCCAGCATGTCCTGCTGGTGTGAGGATGCCATGCTGGGAGTGCCACCATCTAAAGCTCTCCCTTAGGTAAAAGAAGCCACCTGAACATGTGAGCACAGCTGGTGCTTACCAACAGCACTCCAGATTGCAGGGCTGCAGACCTTTGGCTCACCTTTGGCCCTGTGAGCACTTCAGGGGTGTGCAGGGAGCCCTGCTCACTGAGACGGGGGAGTGGGCAGCTGGCCAGAGCAGGAATTGCTGCAGAAAGTGTCTTTTCTTCAGTGTTTATCTGTACTCTGTGGCTTGGCAGCCTTCCTGGCAAAGCTATTCCTTAGTTGTTGTAAATGAGCTACAGAATGAAAGCGGAGGGGTTTGGTTGCTGTGTCCTAACCTGATCTAGTGGAAGGTGTCCCTGCAGGGGATTGGAACAAGATGAGCTTTAAGGTTCCTTCCAACCCAGGGGAGTCTGTGATTCTGTGTGTGATGCAGTTTATACTACTGGGAGCCTGGAGGGGTCTTCAGGTCCTGGCCTGCACTGCTGGGAGGGTGAGAGAACTTCTTCCATAGCCCTGCTGGGTGTGATGAGGCCAGCTGCAATTGTTGGGTTGTTTTGCAAGCTTAATTCTCACTAGAACTGCTGCTTGGGCCCTGCAGGGTGAGCTCTGGTCTCTGCAGGCTTCCCTGCTCACTGTGCTGCTCAGCCAGAGCACTGATTTTCCCCCTGCTCTCTGGCTCCTGGTGCTGAGCAGCAGGAGCTCTGCAGTCCCCTTTCCCCACCGCTGAACGTGCCCCTTGCTTGTCCTGTTCCTACAAATGAAATTGGTTCTCTGGGTGTATCTGGCACTCAAATATTAACACTAGGGGTTTTTTTTACACTATTGCACTGGTTTATTGCTTCTTGAAGGCAAGTTTAGGTCTGTGTGAAGAAATCTGTTGTTGTTGGACAGAAGGGTGGACCTTTGCTCCCAGAGGAGCAGGTTTGGGCTCAGACAGCAGCTGGGAACAGGGGGGTGAAGGTCCAGCTTTGTTCCCAGTACAGATTGTCCAGTTGGGATGCAGGGACGTGCTGGCTGAGGCTCCAAGGAACTGTGTGGGACTGGAGAAGACCTTGAAGGCAAAGGGAGAAACCTGTTGGAGGCTCAGGACAGAGTTGCAATAGTGTTGTCAAGTGACAGCTACAGAAATTGTGTGGGGCAGCCCGAGAGGGTGGCTCAGTGTTTGCCTGGCAAGGGGAAACATGCAGGAAAACCAGCAGTGAGGGATCAGCCTCCTAAAGAAAGCTCCAGTCATGGAATCATGGAATGCTTTTGGTTGGAAAGGGCCTTTTAAAGACATTCTACTTCCAACCTCACTGCCATGGGCAGGGACATCTTCAATCTTGCTTGAGTCCTGCTTCTAGATTAAATTTAGGGAGCGATGAAGGCTCTGCCTTTGGTGTTGGTAGGTCAGGCCCTCCCTGGGGTGAGTTTGTGCATTAGCAGATCCAAGTCCTGAAGAAGGGCACAGATTTGTCTGGTGCTCTTGGGTTGCTCTGGCTTGAGTTGACTGAAGGAAGGCACAGAATCACAAGGCTCTTTGAGATCAAGTTGAACTATTCCATGCTTGACAATCCTTTTGGGGAAGGATTCTTCCTCAATATCTAACCTAAACCTCCCCTGGTGCTACTTGGGGCTGTTTCCTCTTGTCTGATCTCTTGTTACCTGGAGAAGGGACTGACCCCCACCTGGTTCCACCCTCTGTGAACCCCAGTGCTGTGGGACAGCTGCAGGGACAGTGACAGCCTGCGTGGGGCACGCTGGGACACTCAGCCCTGCAAATTCCTGATCCCCCTGAGTCTCCAGTGCTGCTGGGGATGTCCCTTGTGCCTTGCTGTGGGTAAGCTGGATCCCTGTGTGCCCCTTGCCCTGCCCTGCAGAGCTGTGGGTGCCTGTGGTGGGTATTGCCAGCCCCACAGCTCCATCCCAGGAGCTCCTGCACAGCAGACCCAGTGACAAGGCTGCAGCTTGGCTGGGGCTCCCAGGAGCCATCTGAGCAGTGGCCACCCTGGGCTCTGGGTGTCCTGGCACTGGTGGAGGGGCTGGAGCAGGAGGGCAGCACGTGTCCTGTGCCCAGTGTGTGTGGCTCTGCCAAGCCCAGCACGCAGAGGCCTCGTGCTCCAGTGACGAGGACAAACCCCCTGTCCCAGCAGCTTCCTTATAAAGGAGCTGTGCTCGGTGCAGGTGAAAGATGAAGCCTGGAAAGCACTCCCTGCTCTGACAGGAGCTCTGGGGAGGAGTGTCTGCCCCTGCCCCAGCTGAGCCACGTGTGCCCTGAGCCACCCTCAGAATTGTTTAAGGTGGAAAAGCCCCCTAAGATCATCAGGTCCAGCCATTCCCCCAGCACTAACCCATGTCCCCAAGTGCCACATTCCTGTCACTTTTGACTCCCCCACTGCCCTGGGCAGCCTGTGGCAGAAGTCTCTCCTACAAGAGACCAAGAGCTGGCAGACAGAGGGTTTTTGACCATATCACTGCTCTTTTCCTCCCCTTTCTCCTGGTGGGGTTTTTGCTCTGTAGCCGGTGACCCCTGCCTGTTCTAATTGATTAAGGGACAGCCTTGAGTAGTGACAGCAAAGTCAGCTACTAATTGGGAAAGAAGGGAGAGGGGCTGGAAGGATGACTTGGTGGGATATGGGGGCCTCTGTGCCCTTTCCTGGAGCTGTGGGTGACCTTGGAGCCAGAGGGGAGCGTGGAGAGGGGCAGTCGCCTGCTGGCCCTGGTGCTGCGTCACGCCTATGTCACAGCAGCTGTCCCAAATGGCACCGGGGCTGTGTGGGGACAGCTCTGGGAACAGGGGGAGTCAGGAGTCGGGTTTCTGGGCACGCTGCTTCGGTGTGTTGCAATGGCCCTTCAGCTCCCTGCAGTGGGATTTGACACATTTGGACTCCAGGGTGCCAAAGCGCTGCCTGGCCAGGGCAGTGGGGTGGGAAATGCTGCTGTGGCACCTTGGAAATGTGGGGGCTTCCCTGCAGGAGTTGGTGCAGAGGGGCCTTTGCTGTGCAGGTGTCTGTCACCTCACACTGAAGGTGCAGCTTGTAGGTCCTGCCCCACTGCTGAGGTGCTGCAGTTGGCAAACACTGGCACTGCTGCAGCCTGGAAAGAGGAGAGGTGTAGATGAGATGTTGGGAAGGAATGGCTGGCTGGGAGGGTGGGCAGGCCCTGGCACAGGTTGGGCAGAGAAGCTGTGGCTGCCCCAGCCCTGGGAGTGTCCAAGGCCAGGTTGGAGTAACCTGGACTAGTGGAAGGTGTCCCTGCCCATGGCAGGGGGTGGCACTGGCTGAGCTTTAAGGTCCCTTCCAACCCAAACTATTCTAACATATGGAAAAAAATTCAGTTTGATCCCTACTTTTGCAGGACTGTGCAGGAACCCTGCTGTGCTTCCCCAGGCCAG
Source organism: Scytalopus superciliaris (assembly GCA_013400415.1). Lineage (NCBI taxonomy): Eukaryota > Metazoa > Chordata > Aves > Passeriformes > Rhinocryptidae > Scytalopus > Scytalopus superciliaris. The sequence continues at coordinate 248,981 of VXBX01009830.1, read as the reverse complement.
GGCACAATGCTCTGACACATGGGATGCTGCTGCTCCCTGTAGCTTCAAACTCCAGCCCTGGCAGGAGCAGTCCCAGGGCCTGGGTTGTGCTCACCTGCCTAAGACAGCTTTGGAGTGTCCGTGCTGTGCAAACAGAGGAGCAAATGGTTAGGAAGGTTGCACAGCTCCAAACCAGTGTGCTCACAGCTCCTGGAGCATGTCCTGCAGGAATCACAGCATGGGCTGTGGATGGCTTGAGGTGTCCTGTTGGTCCTTTGGCATGGAGGCCAGAGCAAAACGTCTTGAAAGGAGGGATAGTTTCCAGTGGTAAACCACCCTGCTGCAAACTTTCCCACTTGCAAAGTGGCCAACAGGCACATTAAGTGGTTGGGTCTCTTTTTCAGGCACTAAGCAAACTTGCTTCTGTGACGGGACAGTGATTTTTGTGTTCCTTCACTCACACTGGGATGGGAGCCACTAATGTGCTGGGAGAGGGAAGGAGGCGTAGCTGTGGCTGCAGGACTGAAGGACTTGGTTGGTTTGGGCAAGAGGTGTGCAAGAATTCCTTAGGGAGGAGTAGGGAAGCAAAGGGCACAGGCTGCAGCAATCCAGCCTTATTCCTGCTTGCCTGACATGCTTCTTGTGTCCAAGAGCAGCCTGTTTATCCTGCTCCCTCTGCTTGGGAATGTGAAATCTAAGTGGCCTCTGACATCCAGGCTAGCCTGTACCCCAGCTCTGAGCCTGCTCCCCCTCATGAGAGAGAAACAAAACCTGGGGGACACGACTCTCTTCTTTTCTCATTTGTATTTATTACTTGAAAATACCCATCTTCCCATGAGCTCTCTTTTCTTTCCCAGCTGGTTAAAACCCACAATCTGCTGACCACCAGGAATTACATTTTTGGGTACCACCCACATGGCATCATGGGCTTGGGTGCCTTCTGCAACTTCAGCACGGAGGCCACGGGTGTCAGCCAGAAGTTCCCTGGGATCCGGCCGTACCTCGCTACCCTGGCTGGGAACTTCAGGATGCCCATTTTGAGGGACTACCTCATGTCTGGTGGTAAGTACACACACAAACACACACATACACACACACACACACCCACCCACCCACTGTGCTGCTCCTGCTCGTGCCCTGGGCTCTCAGCTGGCTTCCCTTCTTCACAGTGACCACGTCCCCTGGCAGTGTCACTCAAGTGTTGCTTTCACAGAGGTGTCAAGAGGAAGCTGTGAATAAGTGTGAGAAATCCACCCTGGTGGAAGGTGGGTGGTCTTTATGGTCCCTCCCAACCCAAACCATTCTGTGGTTCTATGAACGTGGCCAGTTTGGGCTGCAGTTGCTGCCCCTCCTCTGAGTTCACCCTCAGCTCAAGGATACCCTTGTCCAAAGGCATCTTGTGCCCTCTTCACCCAGCCACACGTGTGGGTGCCTGCCAGGAGAGAAGAGTCTGGGGCATTGCAGGGTTCCAGCTGTTCAGGAGAGCCCCTGCCCTGAATGTATTCCTAGAGAGGGGTCACAGGGATCAGGCAGTAAATGACATTAAATGGTCTGTTCTAGCAGATTGCAGGATTTTAATGCTGCAGAGCTTGTAGGTTATGGCCAGTGTTTAAAGCCTTAAAGTGTTCTTGTATGGCCTGAGCTTCCTCTTCAGAGTGAGGATGCCTGTAGGTGAGGCAAGTGAGGGAATACATTTGCAGACCATGAATTGAGCAGTCCAGAACTGTGTTTTCTGTTCCTGGAACTGATTCACCTATAAATGACTTTAACACAGATCTCTTCATAAAGCAGCATGGCTGGGAAGAGCACAGGAGGGGCTGTATCTGGCTCTGACTTGTTAGGATTGACTGTTTCCAAGATTACTGCCTTAAATTGGTGAGAGGAGAAACTAAGTGGATCTGATGCAGAAAAGGTTTGTCCCTGCCTGGGAAGGGCAGTATCTCAAGCTGGTTTTTAACCTCCTGTAAGTTGCTTTGTGAAGTCTGTAATTTGGGAATTCCTCAGGACAGCAGTGCATGAAAGTTGGATCTGCTTTCCAGTCTGTCATTCCTCTAATCCCAGTGATCTGTTGCTTAAGTTTCCATGCAGCATCAGCTGTCCTGTGCTTTAAAAAACCACAGTCAATCTGCTCAGTGTGACTGGCAGTCAAATCCTGTGGCCAGCCAGAGCTGCTTCCCTCTCCTTGGAAGGATGGAGGGAGCACACATTGGCAGCATCACTGCTGGCTGGGCTATCCCTGAGCACTGTGCTTAAATCCATAGGGAATTCTGCTTCCTCTGTGCTTGGGATCTGGGCAAGGCTATGGGTGTGCCAAGGGTAGCTTTCTGGAAGCCAGAATTTGTCTTCAACTGCCTACACTAAACTTGAGTGATGCTGCAGAGGCTTTGACATCCCTGTTAATTTCCTCAGTCCTTTGTTTTGTGGATGAGCCCCTTCAGCTGAAGTTCTAACAGCTGCTAATGCTGTACAACACAAAGTTAGTTGGTTTACAACTGCTGACAATTAGCACAATATTTTGCAGCCTACTAGAGGTTAGGGTGCAGCAGGGATGGGATCCTGTAAGGCATGAGGGGTGGCCAGAAAATCCTCTATGCTGTGTGAATGTGCTAAAGGGCAGAATTCAGCAACTGCCACTTGTCTCTGTGGCTCGTGGCACTTTCTGGAGGCAGGATTTGGTGCTGTGAGCAGCAGGAATCTCCTGCTAACAACTGGGGACGGGCTGGGCATAAATCTGGGCCGCCCCCTTAGCCAGGGCTGTGTGTTTAGTGTGGACAATAGGAGGAGGAAGGAGGCTGGAGCAGTGAGCGCAGCCCGAGCCTTTCACAGGAAAAGTGGTCAGAGTGCTGAAAAAAATGAGCTTTTCATCTTGAAATGCAGCTGATCTGTCTCAAGCATGGTCTGCTCCCCTCTTGTCTGGAGCTGGGATAGGTGATGACCTTGGTGCCCAGATAGATATGAAGGCTTCCAGACTTGCCCTGTCTAATTCCCCAGGGCTTGTTCATCATTTTGTTCTTGGTTCAAGTAATAAATACCATGAGATGTGCAAAATCAGCTTCTAAAATTAACTAGTGTAATGCTGTCCTTCCTAGGGCAGTGACCTGAAGCACTCAGGCCAGATGAGTTGTGTGAGGGGAATGTAAATGATGGATCTTGTTTATCCTCCCTAAAAACATGAGGCAGGAGCAAGCTCTGGCAACAACTGTAGGATAAAAGCAGGAGTTTAATTCTAAAAATGCTACGAAATTTGAATCTCTGGTCTTTAAAGGCACCTTTTTTCATTGGGTTTTTATTTCACTGGAGTGGGGACTGGCACTTTAGGGCAGGGATTGCTTTGTAAAGCTGAAAAGGAGTCCTGTTCCTTCAGTGTGGGATAGAGGGAGAGACCTTCCGGGACACTTCCCAGAGTATGGACTAAGCACTCAGTCCCATATATCCTTTCCTTCCCAGGACAGCAAAGGATTGCATTCCTGCCATGCAAGAACTTCATGTTGTTTCAGAAAAACAAGTTATTTTTGGAATTAATTCATAGATCTGTCTCAAAGGCTTGTCCATTTATTCTTTTTCTATCACTAAAGCGTTGTCCCAAAGGACAACCTGTTCCACTGCTTAGTTCTGCTGAGGAATTGCTCACATTTGGATTCTCATCCACCAAAATGACACAACTGGTTTCCTCCCCCATAAAGGTAAACCAGATCCCACTGTAAAGTTTGCAGGGAGGGATGTCTGACACAGCTGCCTTTGGCATCACTGAGTGCAGAACAAAACCTTTTGAGAAAGGGACCCTTTTGAGAGCTGATGTTGGTGGAATGCATGACCAAGCCCAGTGCTCCAGGTCTGTGGAGCTTGTGTGGGTGGGGAACAGGTTGCCTTGATAACACAGCCTGGGGATGTTGGGTGGCTCAGCATGCAGCCGAGGCCCAAACTGTGCTGCAGGCATGGCCGGTGAGCTCAGGGCGAGCTCCGAGTGCCAGCCCCGGGTGTGTCCTGGCCCAGGTATCTGCCCCGTGAACCGCGACAGCATCGACTACATCCTGTCCAAGAACGGCAGCGGCAACGCCATCGTCATCGTGGTGGGCGGCGCGGCAGAGTCCCTCAACTGCACCCCCGGCAAGAACTCGGTGACCCTGAGGCACAGGAAGGGCTTTGTGAGGCTGGCCCTGCGCCACGGGTAAGGGGCAGGGCAGGGGGCACTGCTGCCCCGCTGCCGGGGGGGAGGCTGGCACTGCTGCTGCAGGGGGTGGCACCAGATGGCCATTAAAGGTCCTCCCAACCCAACCCAAACTGGGGGTCTGTCCCCTGAAGCAGCTCATGGTTTGGAGGGATTCTCTTACCGCCAGTCTCGCTGTGTTGTGGGGGTGTTTGTCCCGAGTGCCAGACACGGGAGTGCCCTCTGGCTTCTGGGACAGCAGGAGGGGCAGGGACATGTGGCATCACCTGTGCTCCCCCATGACCCTGAAATGAGATGCCCATCAGAACAAGGAGTTGGGGATATGTGGGAGCACTGACTGCTGTGGGGTCCTAAATCCTTCTGCCCTTCCAGAGCGGACTTGGTTCCTGTCTACTCCTTTGGGGAGAACGAGGTGTACAAGCAGGTGATCTTTGAGGAGGGCTCCTGGGGGAGATGGGTGCAGAAGAAGTTCCAGAAGCACATTGGCTTTGCTCCGTGCATCTTTCATGGCCGTGGCCTCTTCTCCTCCAACACCTGGGGCTTGTTACCTTATTCCAAGCCCATCACTACTGTTGGTAAGGTTTAGGTGTAAGCATGTTATGTGCCTCTCTAGGGAGCAGCACACTTGAGTCTGTCACAGCCCTACTGCAGCCTTGTCTTGGAGTCCTGACTATAAAGCTGCTTTCACTTTTATATAAAACCTCCTCTAGCTCATTGTCAGCTACACTGGAAGTTTCTAGAGGCTGCAAGCCTTCTGTCCTGTTCTGCTTCCAGACAGTTTTAAAAGTGAGCTCTTTTTTTTTTTTTTTGGGGGGGAATGCTGTAGCTGCTGTCTTTGCCCTTGGGTGGCCACAGTCAGGAGCAGCCTGGCCCCCACAGCCCTGGGGCTGGCAGTGGGATGCTGTCTGACAGCTGAATCTTAAAGCCAACCCTAACATTTGCATCTGAGTCTTCCAACCCAAACAGCAAGGCTTTGGGGAGAAGGGGGGTGGGAAAAGGCCAGCTTGGCTTTTGTGGGGTATGTAGGGGAATACACAAGAGCTGACTTTTTGGTTGCTGTTCATTGAGGAGGGATTTGTCAGTGCTGTAAACAGGAGTGGGGCCGCCCAGCCACCCAGAGCCACCAGAGGCTCTGCATGGGGCATTTGGGTGTTGCTGCAGGTGGAATGAGGGCCCTGGTGCTGGGACAGTTGTGCCTCAGGGCTTGCTGGAACTGGGAGGAACTGGGCAAACCCCTGCTGTGCTGTGCATGGGGCTGTGCTGAACTGCCATGGCTGTGGCCAGAGAGGGCAAACCTCCAGGTTCTACAGGAGCATTCAACCTAACACGTGGCTCTTTCCCTCTCTTTCTCAGTTGGAGAGCCCATCACCATCCCCAAAATCGACAATCCGTCCCAGAAGGAAGTGGACTTCTACCACAGCATATATGTGGACTCCCTGATCAAACTCTTTGACAAATACAAGAGCAAATTTGGCCTGCCAGAGACGGAGGTCTTGGAAGTCAACTGAAGGCAGTGGCTCAGCAGCACCTCCTCCTCTCAGAACCAGCACATCATCTCCAGGAGTCCAAGCTGTCATCATGTACTTGAAAGCATGTGTGGGTGTATGTGTCCTTCAAAGAAAGTATTTAAAAGTATTGCTAGACCACTTTTTAAAATAATAAAGAAAGGCTTTACTTTAGATAAATCCCATTACAAACATCTTTTTATCCCCCCCCACCCTGAAAAAAAAAAAAAAAAAGGAAAAAAAAAAAAGAAAAAAGCATAACTCCCCATTGCTGTGAGGATTTGGATGGGGGAAATGATTGCCTTTGTGCTCTGCTCTGTGCTGCTGGTGGCTGGCCAGCAATGGATCAGCAACATTCCTGCAGCTGCTGTACCCACGAGCTGCTTGGGGGGAGCAGGATCCCTCTGCTTTCCAAGCTAAAAGGCACAGGTTGGTTTGGCCAGCAGAGCAGTGGGTGCTGCACAGGGGCCATGCTGGGCCATGCTTAGGTAGCACAGGGGCTCTTTCTGCTTTGGCAAAGCCCTGTCTGGAAGCACAAGGGGGTGCCAGCCCCCCTGCAGATGGTGCAGGAAACCAAAGGAGGACAGTCTGGGCCTGGCTCTGTGGTGTTGTGGTGGGTTCTTTGGTGGCTGTGACTCCACCACTGTGTTTGGGATGCCAGTTTAGAAGCAGGTCTGTCCCAGGCTCTGCTTTCACAGGGGCATGTAGCTGGAAATACGGGATTGCCCATGGCCAAGGGTAAGCTCTAGGAGCAGTGGGATGGTGCAATCATATGGCCCTGGTGTTTGCAGACCCCATAGGGGTTAAAGGCAGTGGGACTATTCATGCAGGTGTTTTGGATCCCAAAAGTGTTTGGGGAAAGCTAAAAGTAACTTCTGCCCCAAGGTGGCTTTTAACTATTCTGCCCAGTGAATGTAAAGGAGTAGCCTTTTCACACATAGGATCTAAAGTGAGCTACTTTTAAAAGTGTTTATAAGATGTTTACGTGGATGTTAACACTGCTCGTAGTGAGATTTCTTCAGCGTACAGTTTGTTCATGTATAAACCTGAAACATTGCACTACTTGCATGTCTGACCTGCCTTTTCAACTGTCCAGTTGAGTGTATCTTGAGCTCCAAAATGTGCCTTTCTTCCATGCAAGAGGATGGTACTTCACATTCCTGGAATCTTGCCTCTGAAGACAAATGTTCATCTGTCATATTTGATAGATTATTGTATTACAGAGTATCGATTTTTGTACAAATTTCTAGAAATAAACTTGGGCCAAAATAGTGGGCTGCCTTGGTCCCTTGGGTGTTGCAGTGCTGTGTGCCTGGGATTGTTACACAGAAGGCCTTGTGTGATTGCAGCTGTGCCTTGTCTCTTAGGGGGAGAGAACGGGTGGGGCTGACCAAAAGCTGACCTGGAAGTGCTCAGATAGGTGTGGATGTGGTGCCTGAGGGGCAGGGCTTCGTGGTGGGACCTGGAGGAGTGAGCTTAAGGGTTGGGCTCTGCCTTAGGGGTTTCTTCCAACCTCAGTGATTCTCTGATTCCGTTCCACCATCTGCACTGTCCCTGCATGGGGCACCCAGCATGGCTTAAGGTGTGGTTTAAGGGTGGGTTTTTGCTTGTGAGGGTACAAGGAGCTAAGACAGCCTCCCTCTATGCACCTCCTTTTGCTGAGCACGTACACAAAGCTCGTGCACTTTTGCTCCTTTCAGCAGATTCCTTTGGGTTTTGTTGGTGCTGGGGTTGCATCCCTGGTTCCCAGCTGAGGGAATCCTTCCAGTCCCTTTTAGTACTACAGAGGGCTTTTTAAAAACAGTGACTTTTTACATGGGTGGGGTTAGTGATGGGGACAAAGGGCAATGGTTCTAAACTAGGGGAGAGATTTAAATATTATGTTGGGAAGGAATTGCTGGCTGGGAGGGTGGGCAGGCCCTGGCACAGGTTGGGCAGAGAAGCTGTGGCTGCCCCTGGATCCCTGGGAGTGTCCCAGGCCAGGCTGGAGCATCTTGGGATAGTGGGAGGTGTCCCTGCCCGTGGCACTGGATGGGCTTTAAGATCTCTTCCAACTCAAACCATGCTGGGATTATTCTTGTCAGAGCCCACAGCATTCTAGCACTGGAGGTGCAGAGTGCTCCAGAAATAGCACCCAGTGCTGGAACGTTCACGTGGGCATTTTTGGTCACAAGGGAGGGTCCAAGCTGTTGTCTCTGGGCTGGGGCTGGCCCGTGAGCCCGGGCAGTGATCCATCAGTGCTGGCTGACTTTCCCAGCCTGGCACTGCTGCTTGTCAAGGTGAAAGCCAAACTTATTCTCTGCCCTGAAGGGAAGTTACAGCCAGGTGGGGGTTGATCTCTTCTCCCATCAATCAGCAACAGGACAAGGGGGCTTGAATTCTGCCAGGGGAAATTTAAGTTGGATATCAGAAACAAATTCTTTGCAGAGAGAGTGCTCAGGCCTTGGAATGGCCTGCCCAGAGAGGGGGGGGATTCACCATCCCTGGAGGTTTTTAAACTGAGATTGGCCGTGGCACTGAGTGCCCTGAGCTGGGAAAGGGACTGGAGTTGGACCAGGGGTTGGACTTGATGATCTCGGAGGTCTTTTCCAACCTGATCGACTCTATGATTCTATGACGAAGTCTCCTGCTCAGAAAGGTGTAAGCCCGGTGTGTCGCTCCCTTTCCCCTCTTCCTTGCCCGCTGTGGGATTGATTGGCTCTCCGTTTTCTGCTGCAGACAGCGAGGCTGGGCTTGCAGTGCCGCCTCTGGGAAGCGCAGGGCAGGAAAAGCCGAGGATGCTGTGCCCGCATCACCTTTATCTGTCGGTGACGAGCCCCCGGGAGCATCCCTTTCGCGGGGCTGGCCCTCGCAGGGCTGTCCCCCGGTCTGTGTCCGGCCCCGGCCGCATCCCAGGGATGCGGAGGCAGCGCTGCCCGCACAGCGGGATGCGGGGCCGGCAGCGGAGCCGGGAGGTGCTGCCCCCGAGCGGCGCTGGGGAGAACTGCAGGGTACCAAACCCCCTCCCAAAATACCGCTTTTTGGGGGAATGCCGAGCCCTCTGCCGAGGGATGCAGAGATGCCACCCTCCGCATGGGCATCCTATGGCTTCAGCAGCGAAGGGGTTTTTCTCAGTCCTTAAACCTTCGTGCTGTAAAAATGATCCTCGAGGAAATGGCCCTACGTGGCAACAGCTTAGTTAAAGGAAGTTTTTCCCTTTTGAAGACAAATCCGTGCTATCACAAAAATGGGCCTTTTCCTGCCTGTTTCTGGCAGGGATTCAAGAAACCACCTTAGCAGGGAAACAATAATGCCAATGCAGGGGTTTCTGTACTCTGCTTTGTGGTCTTTTCTTTTCCGGGCTGGGGGTGAAAATGTTTTAACAGACTATAAGAGGAACCTGATGGGAATTCGAACTCCATCCGTGGTCTGATCATTTATTGGATCCCCAGCTCCTCCCAGGTCTGATCCACTCTTGTTCTGGAGTTCTATGAGTCCTTAGCCCAGCAAAAAACCCAGCACATTTAGAAAGTTTTTCTTCAAGAGCAGATGATTTTTTTTTTTTATCTGCTGCCTTTCAAATCTATTGTTGTTGGCCTTATTTCCAGGGAGTGAGGGATGCATGGATCCTTGGTACTGGCAGACTTTGGGGATACTGCACTCAGCTTTGCTACAGGAGTCTCACCAAACACCTATAGAGTATGTGAACCTGAACATTTTTTTCTTGGCAAAAGCTATTTCAGCGTGTTTATTTCTGTGGGGGTGTTGCCAATTAGTTTAGAAGTTGTTTGAATTAGCTTGTTAAAACATCCAAACCAAAAGCTCATTGTCCAACAGAGCTGGCGGGGGGTTGTAAAAACTGCCTTCAGGAGGATGCTGTTACCTCATCACTGTGGCCATAAAGCAAAGCTTTCACCGGGGAAAAAGTTTAACAAGTCCAATAAGTGTTCAAAGAACCTCAGGAAAGCTTCTCAGCTTGAAAACAACTCAAGCTGCTTCTCCAGGGGTTGTGTTTCGAGTGTGGTGAAAGAGAATTGCTGCCACGAAAAGTCATGTTGGGATCTTCCCAAGTTTCACCTTTAAGGCAGAGGGAGCAAAGGGGCTCCAGCCCTGCAGCATCTCCGGGGCCTCCTCTGGACTCTCCAGCAGCTCCAGGTCCTTGTGCTGTTGTTCCCAGGGCTGGGGCAGCTCTGCAGGGGGGGCTCACCTGAGTGGGCAGAGGGGCACAATCCCCCATATCCTGCTGCCCCCGCTGTGGGACCAGCCCAGGGCAGGGGGGTCTGTGGGCTCTCAGTGCTCTGTTGGGTCACGATGAGCTTTCCATCAACCAACACTCCCCAATCCTTCTCCCCAGGGTTGTTCCCAGCCCACTCTGCCCAGTTTGTGTCTGTGCTTGGGATTGCCCAGACCCACGTGCTATGTACTTGGTTTCCTCTCCAGGTCCCTCTGGATGCTCCATCCCTTGGGACAGCAGCCACACCACTGATCTTGGGCGGGTGGGGAGTTCATGGGTGTGGGATTGCTGTGTGGGAATTCCCTCCTGTATGATAAACCCCTCAGGAAACACCCACGGGGACACAGTAAAGGCCACCTGTGATCTCCAAAGTGATGCAGACAGATAAGTGCCAGCCTTTTGATGTGGTTCCCATTCAAGAGGGAGTTTCCCAGGGCATCAGTAAATCCCAGAGGATGCCACTAAGGCCAGGCACAGCTGAGCTGGGCAGTTCTGCTCCAGCATTGCTGCCTCCAGTGACTGCTCAGGAATCAGGGCTGAAAGAAGCCACTCCCCAGCTGCAGTTTGCAAATGCCCTGCTTGAAATAATCCAACAATCCTCATTAATTCATTATTTTAAGCCCCCAAAATATTATTATTATTACTGTTTTGTTACAGTTCAGGCAGGATCTGGGTTTTCAAATGGCTCTCATGGTGTTGAATGGTGAACTACACAAGGCAGGGACCAGATCTCTCCAAACTCATGAAAATCAGCTGTAAATCTGAAACCCCGTGAGACTCCTCATTTTATAACACCCTTGGAAATGGTGGTTCCTTGTCATGCTGAGATAGCAAAACCCAGAGCTAAGTCTGATATTCAGAATGAGGCCAAAGCTTCAGCTGGAAACCTGCAGGGGCTTCTTTGGAGCCAAATCAGCTCCACTGCTACAAAATTGCGTCTGAATTTTCCTCGGGGAATTTTGCTTTTTAGTCCCTGAGTGATGGGTTTGAGCTCTCAGTCTACATCAGTCAGCAAATGAAAGGCAACCTCCAGATACAGGGCTGGTGGGCTCTGTGTTAAGGAACTCACCTGACTTGCCTAAAAGTCACTATTTCAAGAGAGTTTTGAGATAATCAGGAAAGCCCCACTATAGTAGTGTCCTGTGGGCTTCAAAGCCACTGTGTGAGTTCGTGGCCTGGTTTGGTGTGAGGCAGAGTCCATTCTGTTCCTAGTAGCTGGGATGGGGCCATGTTGTGGATTTAGGATGAGAATAATGTTGATAACACACTTCTTATGGAAGGGGAAGAAGTGGAGGAAAGTCAGTCACAGAAAAGTCACGTTTCATCCAAGGATGGATTTTTATTTTTATTTTTTTTTAAAGAAAGGATGGATTTCTTTTTTTTTTTTATTTTTGGGGCAAACAAGCAGTGGCATCTTCACTCTGCTTCCATAAATTGTTTTTAGTGATTTATCTCTGGAAAAACTGTTCTTACAGCTGTGATGTCCTCTGATTTTCTGTCTGATTCTAAACCAGAACTAGTTTTGCTCACTGGAGGATCAAGGTCAAAAAGCATTCCGCAGATTTCACGGTGATCATTTTGTCATTCTGAATGCGTTTTTCACACCTTGGACAAAGAAACCTCCCAGATTTCATCTCAAAAAGCAGGTTTTGATCCTCTAAGGTGAAGATGGAAAGTTCAAAAGGAAGAAGCACGTGTCTTGCGATGAACCAGAAACCAGGAGTTGAATCAAACTGATACAACAGGTCCAAAATTACTATGTTTGAACCTGCAGGTCTCAATAACATGGCTCAGGAGTTGGGATATTGAAAATAGCACACCTTGCTACTGAAAATGCTGACACGGCAGGGGTTGTTTTCATCACAATTTAAAAGTGGAGATGCCCTGGTTCCCAGAAGATCTTAAAAAGTAATAATAATAATAATAATAAAAAAGGCTGCTGTTTTAAATCAATTTGCCCAAGCAGAGACTGCAACATCCAGAACTCACACTCAACTCCGGGGGCTCACGATGCCCAAAACTTAAGCTTGAGCTGCTGAATTCATTGGGCACCTACAGGTAGAATCAAACAATTTGGTCAAAGAAGTCCACACAGACGGGTCACCATGTGGGAAAACAGGGAATTACCCAGGGGAAAAGTTCAGCAGCTGTTTCAGCCCTGAGAAAACCCTCTGGAGAAAGGCAGAGCAGCTGCAAGGGAAGGAGGAGGAGGAAGGGGATCCAGCCAACTCCGCAAATCCTGACTTCACACAGGGGGTGGGTGTCACACACACGGGGAGGGTGTCACACACAGGGTGTGTGTGTGTGTGT
>VXBX01009830.1:185010-235920 GCA_013400415.1 Scytalopus superciliaris | reverse complement strand
TGGGGTGCCCCCTGAGCTGTGGGGTGCCCCCTGAGCTGTGGGGTGCCCCCTGAGCTGTGGGGTGCCCAGGGGTGCTCCGTGTCCCCCCTCCCGGTGTGCTGGGGGTGGGCATGGGTGAAACACTCCCTGCAGAGCAGTGAGCTGCTCCCTCCCCATCACATCCTTCCTTGGCTCAGCTCCGTTTTTCCTGTTTGTGGGTAGTTGGCTTTTGGTTCACTGGGCAGCCGTCCCACGTGTCGGGTTGGGAGAGCACCGGGAGGAAGGGCAAGCCAGTGAGCCCCGGCCCTGCCTGCCAATCCCTGGAGCAATCCCTGTCAGACCCAGGCTGTGCCCTTTCCCCTCTGGCAGGCTCTGGCAGCTGCAGCAGCAGTGGTGGAGGGGGGAGAATTAACCAAGTCTGGCTTTTCCTTTTGAAATCCTCTAAGATGTGAGTCTGTACTTGCTGTTTGTGTTCCTTGGCTCTTAGGTGGTAGGTGCACACAACCTGAGTTACTTGAGCTGTGTGTTACCAGGTGGGAATACAAAGAGTTCCTAGAGAAAAATCAGTAGGTGGCAGCTTGAAGTGCAGCTCTGACTGCCCCTGAGATGAACATGTTTTGCCAGACTGCACTTAGGGGCAAAGGAGGGGATGGAGGTGGCTCTTGGCCACCTGGCCCTGATTGGAGGGCAAGTCTTTATCCTAAAATATGGGCTTGCTCTATGTTAATGAACATAAACACGAGCACTGCTCGGCAGGGACTTTCCAGGAAACAGTGGATCCCCCAGGAGATCCAGTACAGCCTTCTCCCTGCTGCTTTTTTGGCTTTACCCTTTCTCAGGCTTGTGCAAGGATCAAGTGAACGCTGCAGGGAGAAGCCCGAGTTATTAGTCATTGGACTTCCTCTGTGAAAGTGAGACCAAAACACAGGCTTTTTCTTCTAGGAGCAGAACCTTTCCTAGGAGTTTGTAGGAGCAGAAACTGAGGCATCAATTATAGGATGCTCCAACTGAGTAAATGTTTGGTTGGAGCCATCTAGGATTGCTTGTGTGTTAATTGTAGCAAGCGTGAGGCTGTGGCAGAGGCCAAGGTGTTGTTGTGCTGTGTGCTCTGCAAACACAGGGCCCATGTGCTGGGGGTCCGTGCCTGCTTTCAAACACAGAGGCTCCCAAACTGCTGGTAATACTGATAACAAATTACCCTCTTTCCCTGCAGTATCTGAGCTCAAAAGTCTGTTACTGAACTGCAGGATACTTAGAGGGGGCTCAGCACACTGGAGCTATTTTACTGCAGATTCATGAAAAAGGATGGAGAAGCCCTTCCCAGTTTGAGCCACCTCTGTAATGCCAAAATCTGGCTGAGCTGAGCTATGGTGGTGCTTCGTAAGGCAAGGTAATTGTTTGCTACCTGCCAGCACAGGAATCAGCTCTGTGATTTGTTTCAGTAGGCAGTTTCCCCAGGACACCCAGTGCGGTGTTTTTTCTCCTCTCAGATGAGAGCAGGATGGTCTGAGTCATGGCTATAAATCTCTAGAGACCAAACCCAACTGTGAACTTGAGGTGAGTGCTTTTACTGACTGAAGAGACGCTTTAAGGGCTGAAGTACTGAAGGTGTTGATCTAGGTTTAGTTATTACACTTACATTCACACAGATTAGAAAGCAAAGCTCCTGCTAGTGGATGCTTCTGCAGGAGTGAAAAGTCATGTTTGAAACCTTTTACCACTTGTGTCAAACTGACTGACCTCTTCTTTAACTTGTTTGTTGGTGGCAGGGCAGGCTGAAGAGAGCCTTTAGCTGTCTTCTGCATTTTTAAGAGGGAGAAGTAGAGGATATGGCTGTAAAGAAATATATCTGGTTAAGCATAAAATTCCTGGTTGAATCCCTCAGTAATTGTGCCAGAATGTAATTTTTCTTTTGCTGGAAGAGTGAGCCTAAGAGAACTGAAACTGAAAGAATTACACTTCAGAAGCAGAGTTTCCTTAGGAGTATCTCTTCCCAGCTGCTTGATGCAGGAAGACCAGGAGTGTCGTGATAACTTAGAGATTTCTGAATTCAATCCCATCATTATAAGCAGTTCAAAGCAATGGGAGGGTGGGTTGGGAGCCAAACCTCTCAGACTGCTCTGTCCTCGATGGAAGGGGCTGGACACAAACACAGCCTGAGCACAGAGAGCCAGTCATGCTGCAGTCAAATGATCTGGTGAAGGTTCCTGTGCTAATTGCTGGCCAGAAGAGATGCATGTGTGGAGGCAGGAAAGCAGGGAGTGTGGGCTCCAGGGCCTGGGAAGGGGGGGGAGGGAGGGAAAGGCACCTGGGGAAGGCGGAGTGGTGGGAGGGAGGGAGGGAGGGCAGGGGGGGATGTGCCCCTGTGAAGGCACAGCTGTGAATGGGCTCAGAGCAGGGGGGGCCAGCATTGTATGTACCTCCAGTCCACAGGCCCTAATCAGAAATTGAGTGTCCTTTTTGGCTTTGAGCTCTTATTCCATGATCCTTCCCCTAAAGAATTGGGAAGCTTCAAGGTCTGAGTATCTCATTGATGACCATAGAAATGAAGATTCTACCCATTCTCTGAAAGTTGTTGTAGAAGAAGTAATTCCATTGACCTACATTTAAAGAAATGGTATATACCAGGCATTTAACAGTATTTGAGCTTTTGGGATGTTATTAATTACATGGACTTAATATGCATGCTTCAGAAACCTGCATGCTGCCCTGGATAACCTGGGATGCAGAGGAAGGGAACTTGGGAGTGAAGTCAACTTTAAAGCAGAAAGTGTTTTTTTTCTTTTGAAAGTACTCCTGGCAAGAGCTTTCCAGGGAAAACAAAAAGTTCTTCTGGGTGGCAGGTGGTTCTGGATACCATTAATAATAAATGAACTCATTTTTTTCAGCAGTTGGAAGTGACAATCCAGTGTAGTCAGTCCTGTGGGTGTAAGTTTAGATACTTGAGGTGATCCAAGCAAATAGAGGCAAAGCAACATGAGAAGAGTGTGTGTGGAGGCTGTAATTTCATGGTTTCTTTCTTTAAAGGTGCATACCACTCACAGCATTTTGGGGAGCATGGCACAAAGGGGGGATTCAAAGTGTGCTGGCAAATATGTTTGAGGGGTCTTGTGTGGCAGAAGGGAAGACATTACTGTAGGGGCCCAGGGCTGCACATGAATGAGACTCTCAACTAGAACAGTAAGTGTCTTTTTTAAAACAGCTTTACATAACTCTTATTATATATTCCCCTGAGTAATATAAAAACAAAGACTGACTCTTAACTATTTTACTTCCCCTTTCCTAGTAAATAGCGAGGGGGGGAAATCAGAACAGTGGATGGAAAGTGTTGTATTTGAATATTGCTTTCACTTCTCTGTCTTTCAACCCCGAGCGGGAGGGGAGTGCTGCAGGAGTGCTCTTACCCAGTTGTGTCTGTGCCCAGCTGTGTAAGTGTTTGGTGTTTGTTAGACACAGCTGAGTGGGGAGCAGCAGCTGAAGTTGTGCGAAGCTCCAGTTGCAGCCCAAAAGGCTGGCTGTTCCCCCGGGGCTGGGTTTTTGCCACGTGCACTGTGCTGCCAGTTTTCCCTGTGGGCTGCAGGTGTGTCCTGCTGACCCAAGGGTCTCTGCTGAGTTAGAGGCTGTTCTGGGGAAGCTGTACTCCATCAGCCTTGATGCTTTATTTGAGAGGTTTGTGGGGCCTGAGGGAATGTTCTTAATCCAGTGAAGAAAAGGTCTTGCTAGCTAAAAAACTAAAGTCTCATTTATGAGGAGAAACTTACTGGTTTGCCCTTGGTTTGTCATGCAGCAACATGATAAACATTAATATGCTTTAGGTTATTAATCAGCATATGCTGTTTCCTTGTGCAACCTGGTGCATCCTTAAAATCAAGTGCTGCTTTAAGGTCAGAATGCCTTTGCTTTGGTTTTGTTGATGCTCTGGGTTCCATAGGGCCCTGTTTACTTCTTGTGTCCTTCCTTCTGAGCATCATCTTGTTTTCCATTGCTTAACTGGTACTCCCAGGTCCTTCCCACAGCTGATACGGGCTCATGCCCCCCTGCCCAAGGTGATGTTCAGAGGCACTGAATGCTGCAGTGCTGTTAAAGAGGTGGGACTTGTACCCCCGTGTTCTTTTCTACCCCATGGCTTGGGTCCCATGCTGAGCAGCAGTTGGAGTTTTGGTCTTTCATCTCGTGAGTGAGTAAATACTTACTTAGACAGAGGAAAATGTCAGTAAGGAAAGATGGTATTTCTGCTTCTTAAAGGTCTTGGTTAATGATGGAAAGACTGTCTAGTTCCCTGTTATTTGTATTTTATGTAAACACCCACCAAGAGGAGCTTTGTGTAGCCAGCGGGCAGTGCTTGTAAGATTTTCTTAACCCCAGTCTGGAGCAATTTTTTTAGGGTGTGCTGACAGTTCCTACTCCTTGGAGCTGTGGTGTTTGCCAGCTCCCTGGGTCTGTCACCCTTGGTGTTATAGTGCCCATAACCAAACACAGCTGTTGAAACAATACACAAGAAAGAACTTCTTCTGCCCAGATCCCTGTGTGGGCTCATGGTTTTGCTTTCAGACCCTCCCTGCTACCATTACATTTCTGTTAGTTCTGTGTTTTGAGTCTTGTTCTGTCACACTTAACCAGCTATCCTGTTTGTATCCTGAGACAGAATGCTGTGTCTTCTCTACCTGTCCCTACTTTGTTTTAAATAACAGGTTTTGGTTTAGTCTTCAGAGATGAGCACAAATTTTGGATGTGGAAATAAGGATGAGGATGCAGAAAACTGGTGAGGTGTGTGGACATTGTGAGATTACACTGAATATCAGTTTTGGTGTTAGTTGTCTCATTGGTTTTGAGCTCTACAAAAAGTGGGGTAGTTTTTCTACACGTGGTTATGTGCAGTTGTGTTCCTGTGGTGCATCTTTGAACTGGTGTTGGCCTCACATCTGGTTCATGGCAGGCACAGCTTTTTAAAGGCTCTTGCCAGCAAGTAGCTCAGTTTTAAAAAGAGAAATGAGTTGTGAATGGCTGTTGAATGCCATCACTCGACATGAAGAGATTGAGGTATGAAGGAGCTGCAGTTGCAAGGAGGACCACAGAGGATTCATTGAACTAATGGTGTCTGTGTAGCTTTGAGGGCCTTGCTGTCTTCAAGTGTGTGCTGGAAGGACATTCAAACAGAGCTCAAAGGAATTCCTTCTGGTGTGTCCCACCAGGCTGCATGTCACATACTTCTGCTTTGCTTCTGAAGTGCATTTGAAATCACATGTGATTCTCCTGACTCTGAACTGTGGAAGGCTGTTAAATTACAAACCTTATAAATCTTCCTGACAAGTGTTTAAGTTGGAGTACAAGAGTTTTCTTGTCCTGCTGTGGTTTTAAGCAGCAACACATCTGAGAAATTGAAGTAGTTGGTGAAAACCTGAGGAAGTGGGAAGGCATTATAAGGTGTGGAGCAGTGCTGTGATAATAAATAATGCTCATGCTGGCTAAATGCAGATTTTGGTAACTTCTCTTATCTCAGAGCTAGAGCTTCTATGCTTTTTAAGACAGGGAAAAACCCTCCCCACCGCAACCTGCCTGCTGAGAGCTACAAGGCACACAGAGCCCTGTGTTCTAATGTGACTTAATTCTGACAAGTATTCAGACACCCAAATAGCTGGCATTGCAAGCTCAGGGCTGTTAAGCTCAACACCACTAGATTTGCTATAGTAATGTTTGTGTTGCTAACTAATCTTTGCCTCCTGCCTTAATGCTAAAATAGTTGGAAGGATTTTCCTTGAATTCTTCCAGGGCTACTCTGGGTCATAAAGCAAGGAAGCAAGCTGGGAAGCTGTCAGGAGAGCCAGGTATAAGCACTGTGTATCATATTCTACAGAGATCAGGGCTGATCCTGGTCTGGAAAGAATTCATGGACTATTGTCCCTTGGAAGAATCAGGAGCAGGCCAGCAGTCTGAGCACGGAGATGAAGACTCTGTGTCCTGGTGTGATAAAACCTATCTGGTAGGGAGAGTGCCCCATTGAAGGCTAAGGAATTGGTGCTGGATTTGTGGCCAGTGTTGAAAGCCCTGTCCAGTGTATCTTCTGGAGAAGCAGTGGTTGCTTTGCAGCTCATCAGGCTCTGAGAGAGCCCCGGGTGCTGATTTGCTTTTGGCAAATTTGGACTTTTTAAGTAGTTTATGTACATTTCATCTTTGCTCGTACAAGAAGTTTTTTCCAGCCTTCTTATGGTGGTTTTACCATTGTATTTAGACTTCAGGCAAAAGGAAGTTTGTGGGGTTTTATTCTTTTCCCCAACACACTCCTTTTGGAATTAGAAACATTCTCTTGAACCTGTGATGCTTTTGCACTTTACATGGGTTATATGGAAAGTCAAAGAGGAAAAGGGGGGGGGAAGCTGTTTTCCAATCCAACCATGTAATTTTCTTTCTGGCCAATTGAATTTAAGCTTCAGTCTGGAAAATGCATTCCTGTTTACTAAGTTCTTAAAAACTCTGGCTGTTCTAGCAGAATTTCTGTGCTTGCTCGTGGCCATGGGTGCAGGGGCTCCACTGTACTGTCAGCCTGTTATTAACACCCAGGTGAGTTTTCAGCCTAGCCTGTCCCAGAGGGGCTGTTTGAAGGCATCCTGGTTGTTGCTGGGAGAAGCTGAACTGCCTTGCTGGAAGCTCAGATGGTGCTTTGGAACCTTTCAGATGGATTGAAGGTGTCCAAGTGCCTGCTGGGAGCAAGAATTCCCCAACAGCTTTGCTGAAGGGGCCAGTGCTTGAGTGGGGAGGCACATGTGGGGCCAAGAGAAGACAGAGCTCCCCTTCTCGCAGCACTGTGCCATTAGATCAGCTCAGCTGCTGGTGGCATGATGGGCTCATGTGATAAGAGGAGGCTTTGCTGGTGCTCTGTTAATGGCCAGAGCTTCACAAGTAATACTTGGAGCCAGAGCAAGTGAGAGTGGTGGGTGAGTACTGGAGATGGAGAAATGCTGTTTGCCTGGGTTCTCATCCAGCCTCAATATATGACATTATTATTTTTTTCCCAGGGTCATCAGATTCTTGTAAAAGAATAATAAAGTGTGGTTAAGATGGAAGAGGAGTCAGAACTCCCTGTGCTTTTTTTTGCTACCCATTATGTGACCCTGAACAAATAATTATGAAATTCCATGGATACTTGAGGTAGTCCTGTTCTCCTTGTGGTTTGATGAACAGTCCAGACCTTATGTTAACAACTGTGCACTGCTCTCCCTCCTCTGACTTATTACCTCTTCTTGCCTCCCTCCCATCTCTGCAGTGATTTTTATTAATGACACCAGATTAGACAAAAAAGTGGTGAGTGGCTTTGCCATTCAGTTTCTGAGGCCTGGGGGGAAGCAGAGGGTGGTGTCTGAATCAGTTTAAGCCCTTAAGGAACTGCAGTGTTGGTTTGCCTGCCCTGTCCTGCCCTTGTGGTGGGCACATCTGTGCAGCTGCAGGCAGCTGCCCTGGAGGAGCTCAGCCAGATGTTGAACTGACAGCAGTGTTGGTGGCAGGTTTTGGCAGCTCTGCCTTGGTTTCAGTTCTCTGACCCTGCCCATGAGACTGCCCAAAGCACACTGTGTGGGCTGGCAGCAAGCAGCAGGATGCTCAAGGTGGGGTTTTAGGTAGTGAAAGGTTGTGCTTTAGTTCCCTCACCCCTAAGACACCAAAGGGACCAGACAGTTTCAGTAATTTAAACCTCAGAAGACTTGGTAGGCTGCATAGTTCTGGGATCATCTGATGAAAAAGCGAAGTATTAACAAGGTTGATGATCAAAATACCTTATTCTGTAGCAGTCTGAATTGTTTATGGCCTGTGGCAAATCTGGAGGGGTTCCCAGAAAGCCCTTGAATGGGAACACTAGATACATTACACAACTGCAAATAGTTCTTCAGGATGATGGAAACTGAGTGCTTTCCTTGAGTGAGGAAAAAAAGCCCCCTGGCTTTTGAGGGGAACTGGTCCCTGCTGGGCAGGATGCTGTGGAATTCCAGGAGGCTGCTCTGCTGGCTCTGTGGGCATGAGGGGTGGAACCTGCTCTTCACATCTCTCCTCGAGCTTTGCTGGGCTGTGTGTCTTTGGGATAGCTGTCTGCTTTATAGCCTGTGATGTCTTTAGCTACTACTCAGCACTTCTAAGGCAAAATTAGTGGATCTCTTCTCCTGGTTTCCAGTAGTTTGGCTTCAGGGTAGAAGGGAGCACTGATTTCTTTCATGTGGGTCAGTGCAGAGTTGCTCCGTAGCAGTTGCTTTTACTCAAATGCAACTCAGACTGGCAATTAAAGCAGATGATAACAAGGCCTGCTATGTAATTTCACTGCTCCATTAACTTTCTTGGGAGTTGCAAAGGACTGGGACAATTGTAATCAAAGCAACTCGTGTCCCAAACCCCCTAGAAGGAGCTGTTAAACCTGCTCTGCTGAGCACTGATCCAGATATGCCAGCCCAGGCTGCATGTGCTGAATCCAGAGTTAAATACCCCTTTTAATGGTGTCAGTTCTGCTTGTCAGAGCTTACCTGAATCAGTGCTCTCCTGAAAAAGAGCGTTTTTTGCAGAAGGATATCTCATTTAGATGCCTGGTGTAGTGTCTGGGTCTTCAGTCCCGGGTTGCTGGTAGACTGTCAACTGCTTGAAGAGACAGCAGTGAAAATTATCTTTCCTCGTCTGCATACTTTGCTTATTTTTTTATGGAAGCAGCTCCTGCACTATCAGCTTGCAAACACACTGGCCTTTTTGAAGTTGCCTGACTCACGAGGCTGCCAAAGCACTTGGAGTGTTTTTGGCACTTGTATTTTGATTTTTTTAAGCTGGGCTTTTTGAAATGGCTGTTCTGAGCATCTCATCAAGCTGGGGTACCTTCCTCTGCGTGGAGATTTCTTGATACTTTTATAGAAAGAGCAAAACAGCTGAAACTTGTCTCCAGTGAGAAGTGACCACTCTGCAGCACTTCACCTAAAGGAAGGAAATGAAAGGACTCTGGGTTATTTGCAGCTACTTTATTCAGTGTAGAGGGGGATGCAGCACTGGAGGCTGGCAGCGATTGGCTCGTGCCAGTCATAGCTGAGCTGCAACACAGTGGGGGTTTTGTTTGGTGTGTTCCAGCGTCTCCAGCAAAAAATGATATGAGATGCATAGGAGAGAACACTTAAGAGGGGTTTACAAATTCTTTCAAAATAGTCTTTACTGTTTGTTCAAGAGCAGCTGCCAGCCCTTGATGAGGAATTCTAGAGCCCATTTCAATTGTCTTTTGGATGTGTCTTTGTAGCTGATGGTCTTCTGGCTAAAGCTAATTAGCTGTGGTCAGGAGAGGTTAATTAGCTGTGCTGCCTCTGGAGAGTTCTGAGGAAATCTGAGTAGTGTCATACAGTGTCAGTGTAGTGGGCAGACTGGAAGGCTTGTTTTCAAGGATGCCAGTCCCTGTGTCACTGTGAGCTCCCACCAAAGCACGTGGAGGATGGGATTGTCTGTGTAAGTGGGAATTTGCTCCCTGTCAGGCAGGCTGGAGGGACAAGCAGTGGCACAGAGGGAGGAGCAGAGTCCTGCCTAAGCTCTGCAGATCCAGAAGGACATTCCCTGCTGCGTGCTCAGTCCTGAGCTGTGTTGTGCTCTCACAGACCCAGAGTTAGTGGTGCTCTTCCAACTGGTTCGGGAGAAGTGAGACTTTAGGACAAACTCCAGACTCTAAAGGCTGCAAAGAAGTCACAAGCCGTGGAGATAAGGATGTCACTCTTGTCCAGAGCTGCAGGTGTAGGTTAGGACACCTGACAGCCTTTTAAACCTCACTGTACATAGTGAATGATGAGAAACCTGTTTGGCTTTGCTTGAGATCTGGTCAGTGTAACACACCACTTAAAGCAGGCACACAATTAGTTTGCAATCCCAAAGAGACCTGGAGAAAGTTGCCTTCTTTTTCAGGTGCAATGCGGGCTCTTTTGTTGTAAGGGATTTTAAACAAACCATGTCAACAATGAAGGGGAGAAGGTGCGTGGTAGCTTGATTTGTGTGCTGCTGGAGGTAATTAAAGGAGAGATGGCACCTACAATTCTTGAATCATTTTTATAGGGAGCGCAATGCATGTTCAAAGCCTTTTCTTAAGGAGTCTTTCAGTTGCCCATAAAAACAGCCACAGAAACTGCCCAGCTTAGATGGGAAATACTGTTCAAGGTCCGTGAGGCTTTTTTAAAGTGAGGCTTAATCTTCTTGTTGACACTGTTGATACCAGTTTCTAAGAAAATAAGACCATGTAGTCCCTCAGTTAAGCAGCTTAGGAGGTTTTATTGTTGGTTGGGGTTTTTTGTTTTTGACTTTGTAGTTCCTGTATCTACTAGAGGTACTTGGGCATCCTGTCTCAGGCTGGTTTTAGCCTAACTCACAAGTAGACTTTGCAGGAGTGAATCCATCAGTGATTTTTAGTCTATCATCTGAACAGAAATTTAATATTCCTTATATATTTCTATGAAGGAAAACTAATTAATGGCATTAAGTGATATAAAGTGTCATACTGTGATTCCAGAACAGATTATGGCCTTTCAGCTCCTGTTAAATGCCTTTTAAGACAAGCTGCAAATAGGAAAGTTGTCTTTTGGTTTCAAATGTGGATTCAGATTTACAAATGAATAAGCTTTTGGCAAAAAGAGTGGCGTGTAAGGTGAACTCTGAGGTAAAAGGCTGCACTGAACCAGTTGTTGGGGGCTTGTGGGTGGTTTGTGGTGATGCAGGAAGGATGTGGAGCCGTTTGCCAACATCCCTATGGTAGGTGGGTGAGAGACTGATTGGGAAAATATGACACTGACTGAAGGGTTTGCTGAGAACTTCCTGTATCTGAAGGGGCAGTTTGCTGAGAGCTACAGTCATGGGAGGCTGTTAAAAGGAACCACATCTGAGCAATGATTGAAGACTGGCAGTCCTATAGAACTGCTTTGTTAACTATAGTTAAATTTAACAGGAATTAATAATGTAAAATATTTGTCCAGGGTTAAGGGTGTAGTGTGCTTTGAAGCTGAGGACTTAAGCCACAGCTATTAAAGCTGTTTGGCACTTAGAGGGCCAATCTCATTATTTTCATTGAAGGTACAGTATTGTCGCAAAGTAATTTAATATTGAAGTTGGATGAAAGCACTTAAGCCAAAGATTTGAGTGATATGTTTTGGTGTATTCAATCCAAGAGAAAAGAACTCTCTCATCCGAGCAAATGGTAGCGGACAGACATCTCAAATTTCACCGTGCCCTTAATTTTCCCCCTCAAAGTCTTGGTGCATTTTTTCTGATGTATTTCACTTTTATCTAAGGCCGTTAGAGCAGTTTCCAGGATTACTGTGAAATCAGGAAGCTTTGTTCAGCCAGTTCCTCACGGCTCTGGCTTAGCTGGTGGTTTGTGTTGGAGCTCTCCGTACTCCAGCGCTTGTTGGAAATAGCTGTGGCTGGGCAGCGTTTCCAGTGTGATGATGGGGAACATCTGGGTGATACTGCTGCTGAGTGTCACATGTTTGGACCTGCTCAAACAGCTGGGGGTGGTTTAGACATGTGGAACAAAAAGGATGCAAAGGACACGAGTGAGGAGAGTGTGTCTTGTACATCAGCGTTGCTTAATCAGAGCTCGTTGCGTGGCTGAATCCTTGCGGTTTGCGCTCACCGGGAGTGGTTGGTGAGATTCCTTGTGACAGCAGCAGTGCTTTGGGAGTCTTTTGAGACCAGGAAGGGAGAGGGTTCAGTTTGCACCTAAGGCAGCTCTGTGCCTGTTCTGGGTTTCCCCCGTGCTCCTCAGCGGCGGCTGCGTCACCTGCGGAACATCGCTGCGCGCAACATCATCAACCGCAACGGGTACCGCCTCCTGGACACCTACTTCACTCTCCACCTGTGTGACAGCACCAAGATATACAGAGGTAACCAGCCTGCCTGTCAGCCTTTCTGCCTCTTAATCCCTGAGTTCTCATCCTAGGAATTCTCTTGCCTTTTTTTTTGCCTTGCCACCCTGTTGGCGTTATTGACATCCCCTTTCCTAGCACCGCAAGAGAGCTCTTCAGCTTCCTCAGCTTCAGCAGAGCTTTCAGTGGGAGCAGCCAAGAGAGCAGAGCAGGTGGCAGGTTTGGCAGTCTCTTAAATCAGCCTGGTTGGGTCATTTCTCTCCCCCCCCCTCCACTGATAACTTAAGAAATTGGGAACTTCCAAAGGTGCAGAAAAGCTAAAGGTTGTCTTTTGAGGGGGAAGAAGTTCCACTTGTGCATGCCAGTTCTTTTGCAGAGCATACACCAGCACTTACTGTTATCCCAGTTTTCCAGAAATAGCATTGTGAGCCCATGCCCTGGAGCATCCTGGTGTGTGTTCTGCTTTGGGTAACTGGGAGTGTCACACCTCCTGCCTCCTCCATGCTTTGCTCTCCACCACAATCTGGAGTCCTTCATTGTACACAAATGTTGTTAGAAATGTTTTGGTGCTCCTTTTGATATGATCAGTAATAGCTGGAGGTGAATTCTGGTTTTCTCCTAGTTTTTATTTTCAGCTGGAGTAGCTGAACCTTGTTTCTTCCCCAAGGTTGCTCTTTTAGGAGGATGAGAACTCAGAACTTGAGCTTGCTCCCTGGATTTGTGGTTGTTTGAACCTGTCACTAGTAACTGTTCATAGGGGCTGTTCTGCACTCCATGCAGTCTTTATCCTTGGCCACCAGCGGGCTGGGATATTGTGCAGGATCTGTATCCCAGCCTCTAGAGCTGTCCAGGGCTGGGATATTGTGCAGGACCTGTATCCCAGCCTCTAGAGCTGTCCACCTGAAGACTTTAAGCTCTCACTTTGCCTTTGAAGGCCAAGCTTCACGTGCCAGCGGTCGCTTATTCCCATTTCAATGCAGGGTTGTTGGCACATGTCAGGTAACTTGGCTGTTTCCTCTCCAAGCTCCTGGAACAGGTCACCCTCTGTCCAGGAGAGCCCTGCAATGGGTTTATCTGAGCTGCCTGTCCCAGGAAGATGTTGTGTGACAAACCAGTCACTTTGCAAATGTCATCCAAATGTTGTTAAGGACTGGGGCACGTTCCTTCCCCAGAAACCAAAACCTTGGGAATTATCATGGGTATGAAGATGAAATGCTAAATTTAAATAAGGACTTGAAATAATTAAGTGCAAAGGAGTAATTTTAGTCAAAAGCATGACTGCATTTCCAAGTCTTTCTCCTGAATCTGTTACTAATAAACTGGACCCACTAGCATTTGTCTTTCATGAGTGTTACTTATTTTAGCTTTTTCTGTTTCAAGTACTAAGATTTGTGTCAGTGTTTGAGCTAATCTAAAGGTGTTTTTTTTACTCCTTTTTCTTTAGAATTTTATAAGAGTGAGGTGATCAAGAATTCTCTGGTAAGTTATCTTAATGTGAAAAAACTTTCTTTTAAAAACTGTATTTAGTGCAATATATTGATTTCTCTGCTGAATGCTGTGGCTGTTTCATGTGTCTTTCCACTCTTCAGTTCTAGAAACAACATGTTGTTCTCCTCCTTTCCGGGTGCTTTTCATGAGGTTGGAATAGGGAATTACCGGGTAGTAGAAATGCTGATTTCTTTGAACATGTTGTGTAGGGGAACAGTAAGGAACATGTACTTGGTTATATAAACGTGTGCATTCATTGAAGACCTATAGCTGTAGGAAACTAAAGTTTGTAAACATCTTAGGTGTTCTAAATTTTCCAGTTTAGATCAGTGGAGGCTGAAACTGAACAGTTTATTACAACTGAGAAGAACCCGAACAAATATGTTAACAAATTCTATAAACTTAATTACTGAGGACTAGATCAGCATTTAACTTTTGCAATATAAGCTGTCCCCTGCTTTTCAGGAGCTGGCAAAAGAATGTTACCTCCACTTTGAAATTTCCTGATTGGGCTGAGTAAATTCTGAAGTAAATTTTGCAGTGTGTTGTAATGGAAGGAGGCAGAGCCCACTCTCTGTTTCTGGTGTAGCTTTTAACCCAGGCATTCCCCCAGAGAGCAGAGCAGGGAGGCAGCAGAGCTTGTTGGCTTCAGCTCTGTGTGACCCATGAAATGGCTGCTGTTCCTCTGCCTTAAGATGCTTTGAAATTTTGGATGTGCGCTTTGCTGCTTTCTGAATTGTCAATTTTTGGACTGATTTCAGCTTGTTTAAACTGTGTTTATCCATTCTTGAACACTTAGAACCCAACGTGGAGGAGTCTGGACTTTGGATTAATGCCTGATCGTCTTGATACCTCTGTCTCTTGTTTTGTTGTGAGGATCTGGGGTGGCAAGAAGGAGCACTTCCAGCTTTTGATTGAATGGAAAGTCAATCTTGATGGGTTAAAGTACTTGGGCCAGCAGGTAATATGAAAACAGTTTTTCTTCAACTTTTTACTTAAGGAAGCAAAACATCTGGATGAATTCCTATGTAGAGTGCTAAGAAAGGAAATGGATGTGTTTGAAGGTTGTGTTTTAAAGTTTGGTTGCAGATGCTCGTGTTAGTTTACCTCAGAGCTTTAAATCACAGAATCCTAGAAGGGTTTGTTTTGGAAGAGACCTTAAAAACCATCTCATTCCAACCCCCTGCCCTCTCATTTTAGGTAATACCACGTGAAAGCTGATTCCTCTGGAGTCTTACCTCTGATTAGTTTCCAGGTCTCTTAGTTGTTTTAGTCACCTGGAAATAGGAAAGATCCTCTGGCCAGTGTTTGTGATTTCAAGGCAGAGTGGCTGTTGCTAAAGCTGTGAAGCAAGCAGCATTTCCATGGTTATATTCAGTTTTCCCTGTGCTTGCAGAATTACAGGTGATGACAAACTGCTTTAGAGTATTGGAGCAACTTGTGCTTGTTTGCTGTGTGAAGCTGTAGTGAGCTGGCTCTGAACTGATTTGCTTCCTTCCCTCCTTACAGATTCATGCAAGAAACCCAAATGAGATTATTTTTGGTCTCAATGATGGTTATTATGGAGCTTCATTTGAACAGAAGGTGAGGGTGTCTTGTGTTTGTTCTGGCTTGTTGGTACTGGTGACAAGCTGAAATTCAACTTGCAAGCTTCATTTTTCACACTTGGATGCTCAGAACATTAAAATGCTTCTTTTGAGAAAAAATACTTCTTTGACATGACAGATAAGTATTATCTTGCCTCAGTTGTGTGGATGTCAGTTGTTTTGAAAAGACTTAGAGCAGCATTTTAAGTCCTAAAAACCTCTCGTTACTGAAAATAAACTTGGACTGTATTCTTTGAGGCAGACATTTCATTCAAAAATGGGACATACTGAAAATGATGTCACTGCCAAGGCTCATTTTTGTGACAAATATAAAAACACATTACATTTTGGTTATTGGTCTGAAACCCAGAGTTTGTAGCTCCTTAATGGGAAGCCATTTATTGTTTCACTCCAAGTGCTTTTTCCCAAAGGACCTGCTGTAGTATTTGTGCCTCTCCAGCCAATACTGTCACTGATTATGACCTCATTGATGGTGAAAAGGTTTAAACTTGCCCAGAGTAAATAGTGCATCTGACAGGTTTTTTTTAATCCCAAAAGGCTGGAGGCAGTACTGTGGTAGAGATAGTTTGTACAGGGAGTCCCTGGCTGGAGGGAAAATGCCTCCTTGACACACACCATGTGCATGTTACTTTTTTAATGATTTTTTTTTTTTTAAATCAGTTAGATCCTGCCACTTAATTATTAGAAGTCATTATTTAGGTGTGACCATGTTTTTGGTGGAGAGGAATGTCTGCTGTGTGGCCTGTGGTTAACAGAGTTGTGTGAGGAGATGCTCAGATGTGCCTGCATTTCAACACCTTGTGTTTGGACACAGCCTGTTTGAGGCAGCAAAGAGCCTGTGGGACTCAGAGCCCACCTGCATCCTTGGGGCTCATCACTGGGACAGCTGGGGCTGCTTCAGGCACCAGAATAAAGGCCTTTGCCTGCAATCCACACACTCTCTGACAGTACTGCCAGGTGGTTTGACCTATTAAGGATTCACTTCATCATCTGAAGGAGTGGTTCTGAGTTGGAGGCTTTTCTAGGAATGTGTGTGGCTGTGCCTGATAAGGAAGAGCTCCATATCTGACCCCTGCAGTGTGAGGAACTGCTGTTTGGCTGTGGCTGTTCTGGTCCCTTTGTGCAGAATGGACACTTTGGGCTCTGAAGAATGGCATTTATTTTGTAACTTCCACAAACTTGTTCATGGCACTCAAAACTAAAGTTGCTTTGATGTTCTAAATGTGTCACTCGTGGGTCTCTGGCATGTTCCCGAGTGGGCTCTTGGGCGTGGAGCTCAAGGATGGCAGCACTGTAAACTGCCTCCTGCAGGGTTTCTGTGCATACAGTTCAGACAGTTATGGACTGCAAATGTCAGGAAAACACACTCGGTGTCTGGAACACAGATAAAGTGATAGGTCTTTTACACCTTTATAGTTAATGTTGTTATCGCCCCTTAAGTTGTTTCTGCCTACCCTACCTAAAACTGTATGAAGACATTTAAGATACATTAAATGCAAGGTCACTTTTTCAGCCACAAGTGCATGCTTTTAGTCAAGATGGGAAATTGTTTGATTCTTAAATTGCTGTTCTTTCTTTGCCTTTAGGATCACTCAGGAACCCTGAAGAACAGTCTCCTCCAGGTGGATCAGAACTGTGTTCGTAACTCTTACGATGTCTTCTCTTTGCTTAGGTGAGGGTTTTGCTAAGATGCTGGGTAACTACTGTAACTTCTTTAATCTGTGTATGGAAGGAGCCTTTCCAAATCTGAAAAGCAAGTTCTGGTGTGGCTTGTGTGAAGGAGATATGGGGTGGTCAGGGCAGTTTCCTGCTGGTGGCAAGGACATGATGGGCCTTGGTTGTCTGTATGGTCTGTGGTGGTCACTGGGTTTGCCATGTGGATGTTTGATGAGTGCTCTGAATGAGGGCTGGGTGTGGAGTGGACGTGGGTGTGCCATGTGAATGTCAAAATCATGGAGCCTTCTGTGTTGGAAAGCTTTTGTGGAAAGCCCCTGCTCTGTTCTCCTCAACAGCATTGAAATTTGTTTAGATGAATGAGAACAGAGTCAGGACCCAGCACATGTGTGACATAAAGGTGACAGTGGCTTTTTACTTTTGGGTGGTTACTTAGGTGTCTCTGGTGGTGAAAAACATTAAATACTAATAAAAAGATAAGCAAGATGTCCTTTTTCAGATCTGCTTTAATTATAATAGTTCAAGAATGTTAGTTGTGGAGAAATATAATTGAGGACCACCACTGTGAGCAGGGTTGGTTTTGAAGGATCTCTGTATAAAAGGCATTTTACAGGACAGGTTCTGCAGCAACAGCAGTAGATGTGCTGTAAAGGAAACCCTTGAGAGAGAAATGTTTAATATGCTTTCAAAAGTCCTTGGGAAAATGTTTTAATGTAAGCTGAATCCATTCCGTAGTGTTGACAGTAGGTGTCAGTGTTGCCTGTGTGAAGAAAGTGGTAGGAGCTGTTACCTCGAGGTTGCTTGTTCAGAAGTCCTTATTTTATAAGCTCCCTTAAGATGTGAATGTGCTGTTTCTTGATTCTGTAAAGCATATTTAAACTGAAGGCTGGTTTCTACGTGTCTGTTTCTGTGCTTTGAGTGGGAAACAACCAGGGGGGTGTCAGGAGGTTCTGGCTGTGCTCTGGCACAGACTATTAGAAGAGAATTCTTGTGCTACCCAGCACTGTCTTTGTTAAATCACAAGAAGAACCACGTGCAGTTCACCCCGGTCGCTTTATTCATGCCTTTTACATTTCTCATGCCCTTCCATGTGGCATGAACACACTCCACTGAAACCACTCCCTGCTCCACTGGCTGGCCCCCTGGCCCTCTGGCTCCCTGGGTGATGCTGTGGTGCCTGGCTGGGCTTGCTCAGGCTGAGCAGTGATGCGGGTGGCAGCTCAGAATTCTTTTTATTCCCTTTCACGTTAACTCTGCTTTCTTACAGCTTCCCTTTCTGGCATGCTGCTTACCTTTGAGCTAGGTATCAAAAAAATGGAGATGTTATTTACTCTCTAGTCTAGTCTCGTATTGCCAGGTGTCCTTTTTGCTCTACCAAGCAGTGTGGTTTGCCACCCCCTCCAGGAGTCCAGGCTTGAATAACCAGCCTGTGGGCCTTTTGCAAAGATAGTGTATGTGAGTGTGTTCCCCTCAGAACAGGAGAGAGGGATGGGCATAGTTGGAGTTGGGATTCATTTGGTTTCCTGCCCTTTGGGAGGGGATGAATTGCTGACTGCTGCCCTCTGTCCCTTGGCTGGAGAGGGAATAGGGAGGTGTCTGCACTGTCAGGGTTTGCATCTGGCCACTTAAATACCACCTTCTGAAGAGGTTCTCGTGATGAGATATTTGTCTGCAGGAAAAATCCACAAGCTGCACATGTGGTTTCCTAATGTTTTCACAATGCACATGAATATGAAGAACAGCTTGTACTGGTTTTCTTTAAACACCTCCAAAAGGCAGCAGGTCCTGGGGTGGTGGATTCTGCATCCCAGTTGCTCTGGTGGCACCGTGCTGCCACTCAGAGCCAAAAAGGATGGAGAGAGCAGGTCCTCTTGAGAAACTGCCCGGTGAGAATTGTATGGCTGAGCTCTGCATCACAACTGCTTTGGGGGGAAGGAGTGATGTCAGTGCTTTCCTCAGAACTGAACAGCTAAAACTTGTGAATAGGCCTTAATGGAAAGCACGTGCTCAGCTCAAGTCGTGTTGATTTTAAAAAAGTTAATGAGGAAGGACAGTGTGTGAACAGTAGAGCTTTTTTTTGTGTGTTGGAGCCTGTGTGCTCAGATGCTGAATTACAGGGACTTACGGGTTAATTAAGCAGGAGAAACAGTTTAAGTACTGAGCTTTACATAAGGAAGTTCTCAGCCCCTCTGCAGCCCAGGAACCTTCTAGTTCTGGGGCAGGGTCAGGATCCTCAGGTGGACAGAGGTTGCTAATAAGCTGTGTGAGCCTTGGGACAGTGACTGATGTTCTTCCAGCCTTTTGCTTTAAGTGGCCTCACTAACAAAAGTTCACCACCCCAAGTGGAGAGTTCAGATTTTGAGGTTTCTGTCTCTTGTCAGATTTGCTGAACAGACTTTCTAAATATTATGTTGCTGGTAGTAATGGGCTATACAGTAACATGTTTCACCTCTCACACAGCACTCAGGAAGGGCCAAATTCATCTGAGCTCATGTTCTGGACATGTCTCCATAATCAAGTTCTCAGCACGTTTGCAGCACTAATGGGAATAAGTTTTTATTTAGTATTCTCTTGGTTTTTCTAGCCTTTCTTTCCTTTAAGCTTTGAAAAATAGACCTTTCAGTATTAAGTGATGCTGGAAAGATGAGATATCACTAAAGAAAGGGCTTAAAATCCTATATATATATATATATATATATGAAAATCTTGCTTCAGTCTTAAATAAAAAAAATAGTGTATTCTGCAGCAGGTTTCTTGGTGTTGTGATACTTAGAGAGCAGTTGGCCTGTGCAAGTGTGTGAGTGCCTGAAATCCTCCCAAGTTCTGCCTGGAGACGAAAAGTGCTCTAAGAACTGCTGAAGTTCTGCCCCTTTGAAGTTTGGCTTCCTGTAGTTTTATGTCTCCAGTCAGAGCTGCTTTCTCTGTGGTTTAACCATCCCTTCAGCAGATGGCAGGGCATGGTTGGGGTGTTTAGCCAGCCAGCTAGTCCAGATTGAAAACATTTTGGTTGTATTTTGGTTTAAAAAACAGTGGCTTTTAACAACAACATCATCATCATCTGATATTGGTGCAGTTTGAGTGCTGGGATGGGTAGAAGTCCAGCCCCAGGCAGCTGCTGTAATATTGCTGGTAACTAATCTGGCTGAATTTGATTTAAATAATACTTCTAGCTGTTAATCTGCCATAGGTTCAAGTGACAGGCTTTGCTTCAAGGTTTGCCACTTGTAATATAACCGTTCTTTTAAGGAAGAGTGTATGTCTTATCACTGAAGAGATATTAGTTAAGAATACAAATGTAGGTGTCATCTGTCTGTGGTCTGAAATGTTGTTCATACAATCACCTTCAAGAGACAAGGCTAAAACATGGGGGCACTGTATGAAATCTGCTTTTGTCTAGCTCTGCTTATCTTGGGAAAGAAACTTCGAACAGCTATCTTGCTTGTGTTTAAATTGTCCCTATTTATTAGAACTTTTACAAGTTAATCTCTGGCACTAGAGATGGAGACAAAACACATGGTCAGCATAGGCAGCTGTGGTGTTGAAAAGCTCATTAGGAGCTCTGAGTAGTTTGTCTGAGGCTACAGAGTGAGTGGGATTGTTTGTGCCAAACGTAGGAACTGCCCCTGGGCAGCTCTTTTAATACATGGGAATGGTGCTGGATGTGAAGCTGTTTCTCATAAGCTCTGAGTAGGGGAGGGTGGAGGGAGCAAGGTCTCAGTGGGCTGAAGCTGCTCAGAGTGAGGTGTGTCTGGGCTACCTGGCCCAGTTTGCAGAACACAGGTCATCCCCAAGCAGTGTCACTGTCCTCTCTGCCAGTAGCTCAGGAAGACTTTGCTATTATGTTGTTGATTTAAGTGGCAATTCCAGACTTTAGGCTTTCAGTTGTTTACTGGGGTGAAAAGGAGGGAAAGCTGGAAGAAAACATGCTCTTATCAGCTGCTCTCTGACTTCGTCTGCTCACGAACCCAGGGGTGAGCCATGCAAAGCTGCAGGGCCTTTGCACTCCCCTGAAATTCCTCTGCTCATCCTCATGTCAATGGAAGAGGAGAATCCAGTGGAGCTGGGCAGCAGGAAATAGAGTGTGGAAATACAGCTGCTTTTGGCTGCCCTGTTCCTTGTGGCACGCTGGGAGCTGCACAGAGAGAAGGGCAGGAGCAAAGGGTTAGTTAAACTTTCAAATGTGAACTGACATCTAAGTCTCTTGCTTTTAGCTTTTCCCTTTGCTGCCCTTTCCTCAGAGAAGAGTCTCAGCTCAGAGCCGTTACCAAGCCTTTCTAAATGCTGCAGGTATGGATGTCCCTGCTGAGGGACAGTGCCACATCCTGAGGAGATGGTGTGGATGTGTCAGGGCAGATGGTCACTGATAGCCTGATGTTCTTGCAGTGCCTGGCTCCAGCTTTTCCTGTGTCTTGGAAATCAAATTGCTGGCTCACATGCAGACTTTCAGATTTAATGCTGCTGCTGCCTCTGCCATCCCCCCCTCTCCCAGCAGATGTGGAAGTACAAGTGTGGAATGGTTGCCTGGCTTGTGCTCTGGAATCATTAGGTTTCTCTGCTAAAACATCTCTTTACTCGTGATAAGTGTGGTTGTTGTTTTGTGATGGCCAGGTTTGGTGTTCCTAAATAGGAGAGATGTGCACCTGCAAGCCTTGGCCCTTTGTCCTGCAGAGGCAGCCAAGGCCAGGCAGGGCAGGCAAACCCAGGATGGGTAAGCAGAGCTGCAGGCAGTCTGGAGTGCCTCTGTGCCTCATTCAGCAGTACTGAAACACATGAACATTATTACATGTGCCATCCCTCTTGGCCTGAGAACCACCTGGGCTGGAATTGTGGGGTGCTGGCTCCCTGGCAAGTAGCAAAGGAGGTGGAAACTGGGATCTGAATTTTTTGGTGGGGGAGTTTCCTTGGGGACTTTTCTTGGTGGCATCAGGCTTTTGGACAGATGTGTTTGTTCCCAGGCGTTTTGCATGTGGTGCTGAGGCTGATCACTCAGCACAGGAGTCCATTTACAAGGCTGACTGTTGCCAAGAGCTGTAGCTGAGAGCGACGTGGGTCACAGCAAGGTGAAACAGTCTGTGAAGCATCAGAGAGGGGGGGGCTTTGTGTGCTGGCTGCTTGTGTTGGGCTCAGGCTGCTGCTGCTGCTCTGAGCTGCATGTGCCACATGGAACAAGCCACCCCTGCAGGGGCATTTCAGTATGAGCAGGGCAGGCGTGTTGCCAGATTTTTGACCAAATCTCAGTTTAGAGCCCTTTTAAGAGAGGAAGTACACAAAGCCATGCAGAACTTCCAAAGTAGCTTTATTCTGCTGCTTTATTAGTGACAGCCTGTAAAGAATGTTAATGAAGGGAAGCTCAATTCCATGAGAAGTCAGAACCCAGTCCTGCTCCTTTTCCTGGCTCTGTTAGAAATGTGTAAAACAGAACATGTCATAGAATTATAGATTGGATTGGGAGGGACTTTTAAAGGCCATCTTGTGCCATGGGCAAAGACACCTTCCACTATCCCAGGTTGCTCCCAGCCCTGTCCAGCCTGGCCTTGGACACTTCAGGGATGGGTAGGGAATACCCCAATGTCTGAGGAGCTGCAGAACACTCCTGTGAGCATTCTGACCATCCCTGTCAGGTGGGAGCTGTCCCTTCTCTACTTCAGCTGCAGGATTCTGTTTCTCTTGGAGGTAAACTTGGTTTAGTAAACTCCACTGAGTTTGGGGATGGCTTCCAAGAAAAGTTGCAGCTTCCAAACGTGAGTCACCTGAATATTGGCTGGTGTTCCTCCCTCCAGTGGGTAAAGTTTGTGTGCTGTTGTCTCAAGCACCTTCTCACTTGTGTGGCCTGTGACTGGGAGAAGACAGTCAAGTGGAGAGCAGCTGTTTCCCTTTTTGGGTGGGGTCTGTAACCCATTCAACCTGAATTTATTGCATCTTCCTTGCACTGAGTTGTGCAGTGAACTCCAGTCTTGGGCTTGCTCGCTGTCTCAGAGTGAGAACTGAAACTTCTGTTAAGATTTGTTGGCAAGTTACATTGGCAAAAGCAATTGGATTGTAGTGGTGTTACTGTCCTTCTGGCAGAAGTTCTCATGGTGTGTTTATGCACTTTGGAAATTTGGTTTGCATCTAATTTACCTTTGTACTAAACATGGTGTCTGGAGTGTGATTCTGTCTGCCCTGGCAGCAAAGTTTCTGTAATCACAAACAGAACAGAAAGAAACTTCCTCTGTTATTTGTCACAAATGCATTTGGTTTTTGACTAAAAAAATCAACCCATAAATCTGTTCCAGCACTGGAGTTAATCTGGGGATTGGAGTAAGAGGACTAGAGACATCTCAGGTTTTGTGGCTTCATCTCTGGAGAAGTTGTTTGTGTTTCCCAGTAAGACTCTCTCTCCTGTTCTGTTCCTGCCCTGGAGCACTGAAGGTGATCTGTCTCCTACCTGCTTCCCTTAGCTGTTGCTCACACTGGGGGCCAGGACCTGCCCTGCTGCCAGTTTGATAGACGTGTTTTTTCCTTGTCCTCTCCATTTCCAAATAG
The DNA here is from genome assembly GCA_013400415.1 of Scytalopus superciliaris. Classification (NCBI taxonomy): domain Eukaryota; kingdom Metazoa; phylum Chordata; class Aves; order Passeriformes; family Rhinocryptidae; genus Scytalopus; species Scytalopus superciliaris. The sequence goes on along the minus strand of VXBX01009830.1, from coordinate 212,798 downwards.
CTCAGAGCACCCTCTGTTGCAGTGCACAAATCCATGGGGACTTGCCTATTGGAAAGCTTAAAGTGTGGACTCAAGTGTAGACTCACATGTCAGCCTAAGACTCACACGTGTGACTCACATGTAGGACTCAAAATTGTGTGAAAGAATGCTGGAAAGTTTTCTGTGCTGCAACAGCACTGTCTTGGTGGAGTTTCTTACAGCACTGGCTCTTGGAGGGGTTTAATGTCAGAAACGAATAAGTCAGACTCACATTTTATTCTTTTCTTACTCCCTACTGTCTTCTCTTGCCTTACATCTGCTTTTGACAAATGGTAGGTATAGGTTTCTGAGGAAATTGGAAAGGGAGTGTATGATTATAAATTAGAAAAATTTTTCTTGTGGGAAAGCAGATGTAGCAAATGATGGTTTAAGGGGTTATGTAAAAAATACTTTATAGCTGGCTGGCACTCTCCACAATCCAGTTTCTGGACTGATCTTAAGTAGTGCATTCCAGTTTTTGTATTTAATGGGAAAGCCTTAGATTATTTTTTTTCTTTAATAATAGGTTTGGGTACTTTACTTCCAGAACCCTACGTCTCACTTCTTGCCAGACTTGTTCCATGCTATTTTCTAAATCCCTGGTAGTAATTCTCAGTTTAAATTTAGTCTCGCTGTAAACTAAGGCTATTCTGGCAAATAAGACCAGAGGCCTTTATTTCTCTTGTGAGAAGTAGCTGTAGTATGTGACTTCTGTAATTAATTGATGTATTTATAGCTTAAGGTTCTGTCCATGAGAAATCCAGATGTGTCTGATAGAAGCACACAGATATTTGGAGTGGATGATAGCACTGCAAAATCATGTATCAAATGTCTAATAAAGCTGAGGGGCTCTTTCATTAATGTAAATATAAGCACATGTAAGCTCCATAGGCACAACTCTCCCTGCACTGCAGCTCTCAGGTTTTTACAGATTGCAGCCAGCAGTGAACTTGCCCTACAGACCAGTAAATCACTGGGCTGATGCACGACCCAGAGGGACCAGGATGGTGCAGTGAGCCCTGAAGGAGGGGCCTTCAGCTCAGCCTTCCAGCCTGCTGAGCCTGGAGGGCAGGGAAGGGCTTGCTGCAGCACATTCCCCAGCTCTACAGCCAAGGGCTGTTGGACCAGTGGCTCTGCAGTGCTGGGGAGTCAGGGAAATGGCCTGAGCTTATGGATTCTTATGGCAAAGAAATGCTGTCATGTCCAGAAGTTGGCAACCTTTTTTTCCCCCCTCCAGGCCAGTACCCAAACTGAACTGATTGGCAGAACAGCGTGTGCTGGAATTGTTTCAGATCTTACAGCCAAGGGACAAACTGGCTTGTGGGCTTGCTTTTATTTTATTTTTTGGGAAGGGGGAAAGCAATTTGGTGTGAGACTTGAAAAGCCTTGAAGAAATAACCCAAGCAGCCTGTATTTCAGGAATTTGGAATCCAGCAAGTGAAGCAGAGAGATGCTGAAATAATGCCTGCGGGTTCTTCCTAGACCAAGTAGGGCTGCAGCTTTTGGTGGGCTTAGCTTACAGTTTGGCTTATGTTTTTAGTCTCTCTCCTCAACTTCCAAGGGAAGGGGAAGAGTGTTTTGTTTCCTCTCAATCTCCCCCACCTCAGAAGGCAGGTGATATGAGAATGGAAGGGGAGCAGCAGCCTCGTGGATCTCCATCTGAGGAATTTCCATGTCTGTGCTGCTTTCTGGTTCTTTCCCAGGCAGCAGCACAGAGCTGGCTCGTGTTGGGTGCTTGCACAGCAGCTCTCAGGGCCCCAGGCAGTAAATCTGTCCCACTTGCTGTTCCAGTTTGTGGTGCTGCTGGCTGACAGTGGCTGGGAGCTCTGCAGACACTGCATGACGACACTGTTGGCTGAACCGTCCCTCTGCAAAGGCTGGGCTTTCTGCTGGAGCTGGCTTGGCTCTCCCAGCAGCCCAGGGAAGTTTGGGAGCAGGCCAGTGGCCTCCTGAAGCCCTCAATTAGCTTCCAAAGTGCCGTGGAAGTGCTAATTTTATTAAAATATATTAAAAAGTGAAGTCCTGAGCTTTGTAGGAGGAATCCTGTGCCGGCCGATAGCACGGAGGTTCTGCCGTCAGTGGGCTCATCCTTGGAAGGTCCTACACCAAGCACAGCTTGGCCTGGCTTTAGGCTGGAGCACTGGACCTGCAGTCAGCCTAGAAATGGAAACAAGATGCAGTCAGTTGGGGTTGAAGTTTCTTTCCACTCGTTCTGTATAAATTTTAATCCTGATTTATGGCCTCAGCTCGCTAATCTCCGCTCATTGGTGCAATCATAATTGCTTCCACCATGGGCTGTCTTGTGCATGCAGAAATGATGGACAAAATTTCCCTGCTGGCATTCTTATGGCTTAGTTTGTATTCCCCTTGTTGAATGACCAAAGATTTCCATGTGGGGACTCTTTTTGGCTGGGAAAGGGAGATTTCTGTTGCTGGTTTTGTGATATGGAGTTCCTAAAATTTTAATCTTGGAAGACTTAACTTTGGATGTGGTCATGTTCTTACTGTTACCATTTTAAAGTTCTTGGAACAACAGCGAGCAATCTGGGATTGAGTCAAGCAGTGTCAGGAAATGCTCTGTCCTGCAGTGTAAATGGCACTATTTGGCATCAAGGCAGCCAAGTTTAACTGTGGGGTTTTCTATAGTGCAAGCAATGACTGGATGATGTTTGGCTTAAAAAGAAATCCATTTCTTATTAAAACCAGACTTGATTGCTGAATTATTTGGTACAGCAGTTTTTATAGGTTAGGGATATATCTTTAGATAGCAGTTCACCCAACTGAACATCCACAATAAGTTCTGTTTTGAGAAGTCAGCCTGAACAGAGGCTTGTTCCTTATGTTTGGGCAAGGGGAGGGGAACTTTGTAGGTTGTTAATGAGTACTGATGAAATAACTGTGAGGAGCTCACATGGCAAATGGCCCTTCCAGCTACCTATGAGTTACCTAAATGCCAGAACCCTGGGAGCTGAAATCCTCTTTCAGTGAATAAAACACCTTCCCCAGTCGGGCTTTGCTGCCTCGTGCTGGCTGTGGGGGCTGGTGCAGCTGCCTCTTGGTCACCCGACAGACTAGGTGGGGAATGTTCTCCCCCTGCAAGGTGAGGTGAGGAGGAAAGGGAAGTGGCACTCAGTTTTTTTTATTCCTCACCTGAACGTTTTAGCTTCAGATGAGGCTTTTCCTGTGTCAGTAAGGAAACGTTCCAGGCTTCTGGGAGGAGGGAGGCTGCGAAGTGTGGGAGCAAAGACTTGGCCCCTGCTGTCCGATGTGTCACAGCTGTAACTTGTCTCCTCCTTGCAGGCTTCACAGAGCCCAGTGTGCAATTAAACAGACTCAGGTAACTGTGCAGAGGATAGGCAGGGAGATTGAAGAAAAGCTGAGATGTACATCCACACGGAACGAGCTGGTACGTTGGATTTATTTAAACTTACTTTATGGACTTGCTGAAGCATCTGACTGATGTCTCTGTCATAAGCTTGGGGGTTTTTTTAATACTTGAACTTAAAATCTCTCTTTAATGCTGTCATTTCAAAGGGGACCTCACCTGAGAGCTGTGCAATGGAATGAGTTTGAGTTGTGTGATACTCAGGTGGATTGATAGATCGCTTATCCTATTTTTGCCCTTTTTTATATAATCACTTTATGCTATAAAAGCATAAACATCGCACAGTGCACAAAAGAGATTTTTCAGGAAAAACAAACTCATAATGATTTAGATAAATCTTGACAGGAACCTGTGGTGGATTCAGAGTGAGGTGAGTCTACTGGCTGTGTCTTCTTGCACCCCAACTGCCCTTGGGTGAACAGAATTCATGCAAAAACTGTCACTCAAATGACACATTCATTTTAAGCAGGAATTATATTAGACCTTGCAATAGCTTTTGACAGCTTGTTTTGCCTGCCCTCTTCCCCTCTCCAAAAGTCTGCTGGCACTGGTTTCTGCTTTCTGCCCAGCAAAGCTGAGCTCATTCACAGCAACGAGTTGACAGAAAAGAAGTGGCTTGTAGTGACCTCCTCATATTGGTGCTCACTGGCACATGGCCTTGAATAAGAAAGGGCAGATCTCAGTGAGAGGTTATTTCATCACTGGGAAGGAGGTTCTGGGTTGAGAGTACTCAGCAGAATTCCCAAAGTGTCAAACTGGACTGGTTTTTAAGGGTTTGACAGAATGGAATAAATGGGACTTTGCTCACCTGCTCTAATTACAGGGGTTATATTGTAGATGAAGAGGCAAAGAACTCACCTCCCCTAAGGGGCAGTTCAGCATCTCCTGGGAGTCTCTCCAACCCAGAGATTCTTTGCCTTCTGCTCATACCTTGACTGTTAAAAGCTTTTTAACCATCTTCTTTTCTGTTGTGGATATCCTTGTCCTTCCTTCCAAAGGTTTTTCCTTTATAAATACCTGTGAGCAAAACTGTATTGCACAGTCCTAGACTGGGTTGGGTTGGAGGGGGCTCTGAGGTCTCCCTGGAGCCTTCTCTTCCCCAGGCTGAACACCCCCAGCCCTCTAAACCTTCTCTTTGTGTCCCTGAAGCTGGGATTTGGATGTCATAGTGCAGCTTGGACACGTCCAGCCTTTCTCCAGCTCCTGCCTCCGTTTATTTCAGACTCCTCATTGCTCACCTTCCCCCTGGCTGCTGAGCCCTTTGCCAGGGAGTGAGTGAGTGCTCATCCTGCTGCTCTGCTCTGGTTTTATGTCGTGCAGAAGTTTCTTTCCACCTCTCCTTAATTTCTGCCCTGGGCTCAGGAGAGGAGGTGAATCCCACAGGAGGAACAAGCACGGGGGGACACAGATGAGTTGCTCTCCTTCCAAAGCAGGAAAATGCTGACAGTCTTTGGGAATCTGTGACAATGTATGAACTCAGCCTTTAGTCTGGCAGGCACTAAGCTTGTCCTATTTTTCCTTCTCTCCTGTAACCTCTGTTATGGAGCTGCTTCTGTGCAGGGAAACTTCTCTTCTTAATTTTTTCAATCTGTTTTTCTTCCAATAGAAGAAGGAGAGTGAATGTTTACAGCTGAAGATCCTGGTGCTACGTAATGAACTGGAGAGGCAGAAGAAGGCCCTTGGTCAAGAAGTAGCCTCGATGCAGAAGCAAAAAAGTACTTTGTGTGACAGAGGTAAGTGTAGAAATCTTAGCCTGGTTTGTGATCGTGGTGCCCAAAATGGCATGGGGTCTGTTTTATTCTGATTTATTGTCTGGCTCCAACATGCCTGTGTTTTTTCTTTATCTGAAATGTACAGGACACACATGGTGCAGTAATTTCTGCACCATGTGTGTCCTACTGAGTGTTGGACAGCAGTTTGTGTTGTCTTGTCTCTAAAGACCTCTCTGAAGCCATCTTAAATCTGTGCCTAATTAACATCTTAGTAACAAATCAGAGGAGCTGCACTGTAATACAGTAAACTGTCTTTATAATGTCAGGAGAGAAGTTACTGTACCTGTGATTAGGATTCCATTTTAAGTGTTAGGAGAAAAAATCCCTCTCAGTAGCTTGCCCTGGAAGTGCAGGGTGAAAGGCTCAGTCATCTTGGTGTTTTCCTTTACTGGAAAAGTGTCCTACACTAAAATGCTGCATCACTGCCCCTTTGGAGCTCACCAAGGCCAAGCTACTCAAATATTTGATCTTGTTGCAGGATTTTTGTTGTTAGTACTTAGTTGAGCCAAAAAATAACGAGTCACTATTAGAAATAAGTTTTTTCACATGTACTTCATTCTGGCTGTGGAACTGTTGAGGTGCCATAACGTTATTGCTGCCCTGCTGGCCGGGGGGGGAACAGGCACTAAAGGAAGAGGAAGCTGGGTTGTATTTGGCTGGGGAATGGGGTGTGGTGCACAAAGACAGCTGATCCCACTGTGCTGGCATTCCCGAGTTTGGGAGCACCACGTGGAAATGGTAGGAGTCAGGGGAGGGCTGCTGCCAGCACCTGTGTCAGAATCTACTTCTGAAACTTCTGAAGCAAATACCTGATACTACTTTTCATTCTCCTGATTCCTCCTGTTGTTTAGAAAGTGCATTTGGGACTGAATACGAGAAGCTTGGAGAGCATAACGAATCCCTGTGTGAATTAAGGAAGGAATGCACTGCCAAGAGGTAAAAGGGCCTCTGATTGCTCTGCAGTTGGAAAAGAAATACAGGCTCGAGAGTGGGGCCATTGGAAATGGGACTGCTGGCACTGAATTCTCCCTCATGTGGCCCCAGAACTTCTCTTAACACATCTCTGCTACCATTTGTAGATCTCTAAAGGGAGAATTAGCAGTGGCAGGTCTAGAAGAGAACAGACTCCTGGGTGCATGTGTGGGCTCTCATAGGGCTTCTAGGTCTGGTTAGGGTAACAGCCTTGTAATACTTAATTATCAGTCAAAAAATGTCTGAAAGGTGAGGTACATCTGAAAACAGCAATTTTTGTCTGCTGTGTTACTGTTTTGGGTGGAGTTACCCAGCTTTTGGGGAGGGGAGGTGGTGCCTGGGGAGCTGCAGAGGGGATGTTTAGAGCTTGCTACCTTTTTTTAAGGCTTGGAAAGGAACTAATGGGTTTGGGATCTCTTTCCCCAAAGAGAACAGCTTCTGAAGACAAATGCCCAGCAGACCATGCGATGCAAGCAGCTGCTGTCAGAGCTGTCCTACATCTACCCTATTGATGTGGTATGTTTTCAGCATCCTGAAAATCTGCTTGATGTGAAATAAACTTCCCATTTATTACACTGCAAGCAAATACCATGTTTTAGTTGTGATGAAATTCGGTCTTTGCTCATCCTGTTGGTTCCAGCTTTTTCTTACATTTGGTTGCACACTCCACAGGGAGGGGACTCCACTAAAATAGTAGAATAGCTGTAGCTGTAATTTAATGGATATTGCCCTTGGTTTACAATGGTATAAAGCAACCCTGACAGCAGGTGAGCTGGACTCTTAACAGAATGCACAGAAACAGATGTCAAAGTGTTGAACTCCAAAGCCTTTTATACAGTCATTTGATTAAGGTGAAGCTCATCCTTCTTTAAAAAAGCTGCATGTGTTTTCTGAATTTTGTCAAATGTGGATTAAAATCCTGTGTCAGAGTCACTCTGAGTTTAATTGAATGTTTATGTTTTGATTTTTATTTTCTTTTCTTAGCTTTGTTGTCATTGGATTTTATGCAGGTTTTGGTTTTCTGGATGTTATTGTTCCATTCTCACTTTCCACTGTTGATTTTAAACTTACAGAATGATCAAAAGGATTACTTTGTTTGTGGAGTCAAGCTTCCTAACTCTGAAGACTTTCAAGGTAGCTGGATGCTCTTAATGTTGCTGTTACAGTTAACACTGCTTCCAAACTGCAGAAAACGAAGAAAACTTTATTAAGATAACAATGGCTTGGGATCCAAATTTTGATCAGAAAGGTCTAGACTAGAAGAAACTTAGGGATTTTTCCTTCCTATCTGTGTGCTGGTGCAAAGGAAGTTTCTGTTGGCTCTTAGCAAAGTACCTGTGTGTTCTGAGACTCCAGCACTGGGACAGGTTGCCCAGAGAGCTGTGCAGTCTCACCCCTGGGGATGCTCAGAGCCCAGCTGGACACAGCCCTGGCCAGTCTGCTGTTACCTGCCCCTGCTCTGAGCCTTTCCCAGGGGTGCCTCCCAAGCAAAGTCCTGGTGTCTGACCTCAGGTTCCACTGGGGCCACTTCTAGCCCATAAATCCTGCTGGGCCAGCAGGCAGCAATCCTCACTTTGCTGGAGCTGCTGGTGAGCTTACCAAATAAATACCTCTCAGAAATGAGGCTTTAAGCCTCTGTGACAGTATGAGGTACTTTACAAGTCAGCTGCTGCTTTAACTGCTGACCCTCATCCTCGTGCAGAGGCCAGTGTTTTGTGTGCCTGTGTGTGTGGCAGTTGTACAGGTAACTGCATGTGTTCATCTACATGTGTCTGCTGGGAATTGGAGCTCTGCTAAAAGCCCCTGGAGAGCTTCTTGCTCCCAGGACTTGCTCACTCTGAGCAAAACTTCCATCAGCTGCCTAACTCTTGAAAGCCATCCCCTAGTGATTCACCTGTACTAACAACACGTATATTGGATGCAGAATACTGGAGGGGTAGTCTGTAAAACAAATTAATCTGTCAGTAGGACAAAAAGCAGTCTGTTGCTTTGTTTTCCTGATTGCACTAAGTGTGGTAATGAGCTCAGATTGGTAAATCTTCAGGAATCAGTGGTGTGCATCTTGTGGCCCATTTGCAGTTTCCTGCTATTAATTCCTTACCAAAGAATTACTAATTCTTTATCCGAAGCTCTAGAACTCCTGTGTTGTGAACATTCAGCTTAGTGAAACATGCTGTTAAATTTGAAACCTGGCATGGATCTTATCTCAGACTCGGGATATTTTTTTAAAAAGTAGGCATCTGAAGGATCAAAACCAAATTATACCCTAAAAAGCCAGTTCTACTGCTGGTCCTGTTTAGTTGATTTCGTGGCATGCCCATGTGTGACTTTTGTGCTGTCTGTATCCCTTACAAAGAATTAAAAGTAGAGAAAAGGAAAAGGAAAAGCCCTGACTGGACTAAAGGAGGTAGTTTGAATCACAACACCTGCGTGTTCCTGGCAGGTGATGAAGCTTCGAAGTTGAACCCAAATTAAAAATGATGCTTTAAAACAAGGGCTTAATGCAAGTTTTCCCCCTTATTGCCAGAGAACAGAGTTCCTGCCCTGGGACTGGTGTGTCTCCAGGTGACCTTACTGGGGGATGGAGTTGTGGGGGAATGCAGCCTTCTCCTGCCCCTGCTCACAGTGCCAGCTCCATCCCCAGGACTGCACAAAGCTCGGGGCTCGAGTCTTGGGGATTCTGTTTCACTGTTCCCAAATCCTCCTCCCCTCCCCTAGCCAGGCAGTTGAGCTTTGACCGTGTAAAACAGGCAGGAGAACAAGCCACGGGAGGCAACCACAGTGAAGTGCAAAGAGTTGTGGAGCTCTCCAGAGTGACTGAAGGGTTCTGAAGTTCTGGCTTCTGAGAGCTGCACTGGTTGTGTGTTGTTGTCAGAGCAACAAGGATGAGCACCGGGACTCAGCGGCCCCACCAACGGGCTCTCTTTGTTGTTGGCAGCAAAAGACGACGGAAGCATCGCCGTGGCCCTGGGCTACACTGCTCACCTGGTTTCCATGATCTCCTTCTTCCTGCAAGTGCCACTCAGGTATCCCATCATCCACAAGGGCTCCCGCTCTACCATCAAGGACAACATCAACGACAAGCTCACGGAGAAGGAGCGAGAGTGAGTATGCTGGGAGTGCCCCGGGGTGCTTTCCTCACAGCAGCGAAAATGTCCCACCTTGAATGGTTTTGGGTAGTCAGAAGTGACACAGAACTTGTGCTTCCCTCAAAACGACAAATCAACACCAAAAAACCCCCCACCTTGAACAGTTTTGGGTGCTCACACAGAATTTGAAGTTCCTGCTTTCAGTAGCTGTGGAACAGTTGGGGTTTCTCCTGTTGGAGTTCTGGGATCCAATAGGGCAGTTCAGCTCTGCTGTTCTGGCTCTCTTGGCACACACATACCTTTGATTTGGCTTCCAATAATGCTGGAAAAACTGAAATAGTGTTTCTTACAGGTGAGTGTTGGCTGCTGGTTGGAAAAGTTGCCTTTTATGTTTTGCTGCTGGCAGTGGGAATAAACTGCAGGTGGCAAGTGTAGCCTCACTGGGAGCTGCTGCCAGTGCTGGAGCAGGGGCTGATAAATGGGAGAAAATGAATAGCTTGCTTTAACCCAGAGGCTTTTAATCAATTGAAAAAGAGCACAGTAAACTGCCACCTACTATAAATCAGTTTAATATTCCATAAAGAGCTTTCTGTTTGATCTGTAATCATTGTCTTTCAGCATAATAATCCAAGTCAAGATGGAAGGGTTTTATTGTGCCTAGTTGACAGGATTGGGATGCTTGGAAAGGTCTGATTTCTCTTTGAAGCTTAGTGACTTTTGGCAGGAGAGACAAGGTAATTTGCCTTAAGAGTTAAACTCAGATCATCTTGTTTTGACACAATGAAATGCAGCTATATCGTGATGTCTTGCAAAGTAATTTTGATACCAGTTTAATAACTTGTCCAAACACTTCCTGGGTAACTTAAGAGAACATTAACCTCTGTTGCTTCAGTGTAGTTCCCAAAGCACATGGTCAGACTCCTTCCTGTACATCAGGAACGTTGGAGAGGGGTTGCAAACTCCAACATTTCTATCTGGAAAACAAATTTCTGAGGAGCAGAGCTGCCTGTGTGTGGGTGTATAAAGATTAACCCAATTTCCTGTTGTCTGAGACAGATTGGAGGGTTTAGTCCTTCAGGCTACAGCCTTCCAAACCCTCATGACTTAATACTTGATTTCACAACAGATTTCTGAAAAGGAAAAAGTTTAGCTAAGAATATGAATCCCTTTTGGGCCATTTACCTGTGTTCTGCAAGATTTTTTCAGGATTAGCTCCTGCCTGAGATCTTCTCTTCCCAGCTATTGGAGAGACAATCCCACCAACTCTCACAGGACTTTGGTTACTACAGAAAACCTCAAATGTCTTAAATTGCAGTTTTCTTTCTAAGCTAATGGCTCGTGTTTCTCCCTTGCTCCTGACTGCATTGGGCACAGCAATTAACATGCATTATTAAATTTCTTTATTTCAGTCACCTGTCCTTTAGCAGCTTTTCAAACTCCAACATAAACTGTTGAGTACTTGCAGTGAGGTAATCCCTATATTTAATCTTTACTATAACACCTACATCCTGATTACTGAGCATGTTAAACATTTTACTTGGCTTTGTACTTCTTTTTTTTTTTGATTGCAGGGTTGCCCCAAGTTCCCTATTAGGAGCTCCTAGAAATTGTGCTTTGGGGGAATAGCTGAGTGTTTCACACGAGAGCAAATTCTGAAGTAATGTGTTTGTTTTTAGAAGGTAGAAGTATAAAGGTGTTACTACACTTTCAAGTTTCTCTGCCAGCTTTTCTAAACCCTCCTGTTAGGCTGGTTAAATACTTTGAGAACTCTCAGAATGTAACTGACAGTGCATGGCAAGCCCTGTAACTGCAGAGATGTTAGTGTTTAGGCAGGAAATGTTTCCTCTTGTATTCAGAACACAGCTCTGGTACTACCAAAACACTGAGATTTCTCTGATTAAATCTACTTTTATGACTTTTTGAACTACCAAGGTAAGGGAAGAAGCTGATTTTCTGAAAGATCTAACAACCTAAGTGATTCTGTGGGTATATAATTCCCAAATTTAAGCTACTTAGGACAGCAGCAGTGTGTTCCTCTGCAGTGACAGAATAAACCCCCTGAATTCTTTGGCCCTGTTCTGGTGCAGCTGAAACCTGACACTTCATCACATTCTCATCAGCACAGTGAGAAATGCTGAGATTAAACTATTTCTGATATGTCCTGACACTGTGTCTGTCATGCTTCTGTTAGTCTGCTCCCAGACTTTTTTAATGCTGAATAGCTTCCAGCTTAGGGCAAAATGAGGATTGTTATGTCTGCAGTGAGACACACATTGTGAAATTCCCTGTGTTGGTGTTGCTGCTCATGTCATAGTGTTTTGTAATGTAAACAGCTTGAAAATATATATACTCCTCTCAGAAAAAGAACGATGTTTTTGGAGCTTGATCACCTTCCTAGTACCCTGCATGTGTCTGGATGAGGAAATGCACATTCAGAGCAATTATTGCTGTTCAGTTTTTGCATTGTCACTCATACTGTGCCTTGTAAAAGATTCTCAAGAACTCTTACTGCCCTGCCAGGTAATTTGGACCTGAGAATGGTTTCAAGAGGGTGAGCCCCCCAGGCTGGAGGTGCCTCAGCAGTGCCCAGCTCCAGTTGGGAAGAATGGGAGGAATTTGGAAGAGCAGGGTGGTGGGTTTGGTCCAGCAGCCCCAGGGAGGCTCCTGCTCTGTGCCTGGGGACAGATGAGCCATGGGCAGCAAAGCAGCCTGAAAAATGGGGACACCAGCAAGTGAAGAGGAGCTTTGCACTGACAGGAACATTCCCCAGCTCAGTTGAGGAGTCTTTAATGGTATTTGGTGCTTCAGCTGAGATAATGGAATGGCAGCTTCGGGGAGAACTCTTGGCAAACCGAAATCAGATGGAGGGAGATGTTTGGTTGAGAAATGGAAGAGCTGTCAAGGCAAAGCTGATTCTTTGGGGTAGATGGAGTGTGTGTTAAGTGTTCAGCTATATTGCTCAAAGAATGCTTTTTGCCATGAACTTATCTTGAACTGTGCTTTTACATTCTACATTCTTGAGGATATTTAGCTTGAATCCTGGCTTACTTTATTCTTGATTACCAAAATAATGCTTTTGCCTGCAGTGGGTCAGCAAATATTGCAGTGCATAGATTAAGAATTAGATCAGGTGTTCTTTAATAAATTTAGATCCTGTTAACACTCTTTCTGGGACCTGGAAGTTTTTGAATGCTCCTGGCCAGTCTGAGAGAGCAGGTTTTGTTTACTGCAGTAGATGAGACCACTGACCCCAGACATCTCCAGCTGAGAAATGTTTCTGTGAAGACATAGGAGACTTAATTCACTCCCATTGGAACACTCAACTCCTGATGAGATACTCTTTCAAAACATGACTTCATTGTTTCAAATAAGCAGGGACTTGCCCTGTATAAAGTGTCTTCTCGTTAAAAATGATCCTCCAGAGTCAGGGAGATTCAGAGCTCTGATAGCAAGGTCTGTGCTCTGCCCTTCCACGCACTCCTTGTGCTGTGATATCCATGGCCAGCATGGGGCAAGCCTTGACTCCAGCTGAAATATGTCCCAAAAATGCTGTTTCCCAAAAGGCAGCAGTGTCCCTGGCTCCATGGGCTGTGAGGTGTTGGAAAGCATTATTTGCTGAAGAAGCAGAATGGCACCTCCTGTCTAAACTGGTGACTCTCACCAGGAGCTGCCTGACTTTCAGAATCTGGGTCTTTGCTTCTGTATTTGCTCTCTGCAGTCTGTCCACACTGAAGCTACTGTGCATTGTCCAGGAGCAAGGTCACAGCACTTCCCCTTAACACAGGGAGATGCTTCTGCTTGCAGTTATCACCATCTTACCCACTCAGGCAGGCATTTGGAAACTGCAGCTCAGAAAGTTAAATGCCAGAGTTTTCCTTTCCCATTAAACTGATTATCTCTGTGTTGTGCAAAGCTTGAAGGAGGTTGTGCTCTTCCCCCCCTCTTCCCTTGGCAGTCTGTATTTTTGTCATCAGGTTTGTTTTACAAGTGTAGCTTTTTCTCTCAAGTAGGATCTCAGACCTGTGTAGTAATCCAGTCTGAATTCACTTGGGATTTGGGATTCATGTTCATGCCTTAGTCTCTAACAAGTAAAGTGCACACTTGCCATCCCTTTTTCTGCCTTTTCATTTAATTTTGGGTCTTCTGCTGAAGCTCTGTGCCAACCTCTGCTCTGAAGCTCACAGAGCTGTGGTGCAGCTTTTCTGAGAAGGAAACAGGTTTTATAGCTCCTTGTGCCTTCAGATGGAATGCTGAGAGGTTGGAGCTGCTGGGATTTTGATGCCTGTGGCTCTTGAGCCAACCTACTTTTCCTAATACTTGATTTGAAGTGTCCTGGGGAGTTGTGATTTCAAGTGCTGGCTGGACAGTGGTGGCCTTTCTCACTTAAAAGGCTTTCAGGGTTTGCTGCTTCTGGTTCAGAGAAGTCCCAGCTCCTTCAAATAACACAATCTCGCTCCCCTGGATGCAACATTCCCTTACAATGAGCAAACAGGATGTGGCTGGCTTGGAGGGAAAACTCACCTCCTTCCTCCCCTGCCAGCCCCCCAAAAGGGGGTGAGGTGAGGCTGCAATAACTCAAAGTTAGGAAATACTTAAACCTTTTTCTTGAAGACTCCTCATACTTCAGACATATCAAGCATGAACTTGTGACTTTTTCAGGTCAGTATCTTATCTGGATTGGGCTATTTAGTTTTATCCTTGTATATGTCCCATCAATAGATTTAAGTTTGAAAGTCATCATTTTCTTAACTGAGCCATTTTTTGTAGTGTGTGAGGCACAGTTGTTCCCTCTATCTGATGGATGGCTCTGCTATCACACCAGTGACTTACAGACAGAACTTGTATCAGTTCTTTATCTGTATAATAATGAATAATTGGGTTCCAGCTGCATTCTGCCAAGTCTGCTCCACAGCCCTCTCCCTGCAGCCATCCTGCTTTCTGTCCTTGGAAATAAGGAGTGAAGGAAAAAGCCAGGTTGGGTTTGTTCCCTGACAAATTTGGTGCAGTTGGGCAGGAAGTATCAGATACTGTAAATACAGTGATGTGAAAATACAGTGGTGTTGGCTTCATTTAGGCTTTGGACTGAGATTCCAGTCTTTAAGGTCCCTTCCTCCCCAAACACTTCTATGAGAATCAAGTGTTCCTGCAGTGTAAATGTCCTTGCTGTTAGTTTGGCTTGGACTTTGAAGCTCTGCATGACTTTGAAAACTGAGGGTCTCTAACACAATTCCAAACTGGATTTGGAATTTTACTCAGACTTGCCAAATGAGATGTAGTGTAGTATTTAAATTGTGCCACACTTCAGCCTGGGGAGGACAGATGTAAGGTGTAAAAATTGTTATCCTACTGACTTCTTCTCTGAAGGGCTTTCTGAAATAGAGATTAAACTTTAATGTAATTTGGGATATGGCAGAAGTTTGAACAGAAGAGAGAATTAAAAGATCTAAAACATATGGATACCAAAGTAGAAGCAGGTGAAGGCAGTTAAAAATGAAGCAATTTCTTAAGCTTTAAAAATAGTTTGTATTAAAGACAGGCTGTTACAGACAATAAAAATGGGCCACCAGTATATTGGTACATATGTGATATTTCTGGATGCAGGGGGTTCATAAATCACAGAACACAACAGTAAATGCATTTGGACTTGACTTCGTAAGAGATACTTGAGGTCTGAAACCAATGCACGGAAGAAGGATTCTTTCATGTTTGCCTAACAGCTCCCATCTGCCTGAAGCAGGACTCTGAGAGTGCCTGCCCTGCTCCTCAGGCACTGCACTGACTGTGTGGAGCAGCTGAAGAGGAGCTGAGGATATGGAATTAGAGGAGCTCTTGGGGGCTCTGGGTGCTTGTGGAAGGTCAGCTGAGAGAGGCAGGGCGGTGAAGAGGAGCTCCCAGTGCTTACAGCAGAACATTCAGCACAAGTTCTTTGAGCCGATGCTTGAACCCTCACAATTAGGCTATTTTATTATTTATTTATTTATTTATTAGGCCTCTGGTTTTCCACAGTCAATTTCTGCAGGCAATTCTAAAAGGTCTTTTTTCGCTCATCAGTTTTCTGGGTTTAAAATACCTGAGTATTAGTGAGCAGTGGAGACACTTTGGTGGCAAATTGCTGCCCAGGCTGTCTTATCAAACCCAGGGGTTTGGGCCATATATTCAAAAGTCGGTAAGAGATGGGTTACAGCCCTTTGTTCTGAAGTAACTAATACTCTTTATGAGTCACTATTAAAATGACTACTGCTGCCTGCCCTGCTCTTTATGGACAGGGATAGATCATCTGCTCAGGGTTATTAGGGCTGTGTTTTAACAAGTCTGAGTGCTGTTGACATGTTATATTCTGTAGTGGTAAGTAAATATCAGCCTGTTTTTACAAGGGCCCAGGTTGAAGCTGTTCGGTTCCCCATTCCTGCCTGCTCACAGGGCAGGGCTGTGGGCTCCTCCAGTATGTCAGTGCTGCTCTCAGGGGGACCAGAGCTCTTCTCAGCATATTCAGAACAGATTTCCGACTACTTGACGACGTCTCTCAGATGATCTTTCTTGGTGATCACACAACAGGCACCTGTAGCTCGTGTTTTTTCTTCTTCCCACTGAACATCCCACACTTACCCCTTCGAATCTGCCATCTCAGCGTGAGTGGCTGTGTTCTGCTTTAAAGGATCTTGATAGTTTGTTTCCCTCCCCAAACATACCAGCAAGGATGGGACAAAGGAAGGTGCTCTTTGGAGCAGAGTGGACAGGCAGGTGTCATTTTGCATTTTATTATATGCTTTGTGATTACAAAAGTACTGAAGTAGTAGTTTTCAAAAGTATTTAGGATGACTAAAACCTTGCAGATTTGGCTCTCTGCAGCATACAAGAGGGAGGGCTTGAGCTTCCAGTCCTGCTTTGCTATGCAGCAGGCAAGAAGAATTGGATGTAGGGAGCCAGCAGTTTGAGTTGTGCTCAATTACAGTCAGCGAAGCACTATATGAACCGTTGGGGTTCCCCTCCCTTGAGTTCATTGCTTGTGACCAGGCTTAATGGGCAAGCAAGATAGCACACACACAGACAGACAGAAAAGTTGGTGATATTTTTCTCTGGAGTCATAAATGTGCATGCACAGAGACAGCCACTGACAGCTCTCAGGACTTGCATGGAAGTGATTATGTTGGGAAAGCTGACCCCGGGATGTGTGTGGTTTAAAGGCTTTCAAGATTAATTAGTGCAAGTTAGAGGGGAGAAATGTGAATATTGGCAAAGAAGCAGGACCAGTGTGATAAACAGAAAAGCCTAATTTTCCCTCTTAAAAGAGGCTGTGTGTGGGAGATGGTAGGGCCATAAACCAGGTTTTACCCTCTTTTCTCTGCTGCACGGGTTGAGGAGCTCTGTGTCTAATAATAGAATACATGGTTCCCATTACCAGTGACTTCATGAAATACTACCTTGGAGTGAAACATGGCTTGTGTTCCTAATGGGGCTTTTATTGTCAGACTTGGGTTAGTTTTAGGCTGTTAATTGTAAAGGTATCCTTTAAATCTAACCCCTGCTCTGCTCGGGCAGTGTAACTGGAGATATTGAGATGAATTCTTTTTGCTTTGTATTTTACACTTAGAATGGAATTTTTGTAGCGTGTGTTCATTTGGAAAGGTTTCATTTTCTTGCATGGGGAACTAGTTGGATTTATAGATCTATTAAGCAAGGTGAGCTAGATATATACTGTTCACAGGGATTTTTATATTCCTCAACTTGAAGTGACCTGACGAGTCTGAAAGTGGCATAAAACTTGAAGGTGACGTCTCAATATTTGATCTGCTGTGATCATGACCTGCTAACCTTTAGCTTTAATGGCACTGTGTAATTCTTCAAAGTTGCAAATGTGGGGCTGATGGATGATAAAATCCACTTTGCCTGATCACCTCTCCAGAATGTGTGTTGTTTCTAGTAGATACCGATCTCCTGTATTTGTTATCTTATGTTTGAGAGGGAATTTGGTTTCTGCCTTAATGGGGGGGTTTGTGCAGATAAATACACTGGGCATCTCATTGGGAGCTGCAGGACATGTGGGCCTTGGAAAAGGCAAGAGCTCCTTTCCTGGTGGGGTTCCCATAAACACACATTTTAGGTTGTACCCAGAGTGCTGAATTGCCCAGGATGCCCTCAAACCTCTGGTGCTGAGGAGGAGTCAGGGCAGGCCCCAGAAATGCAGTGTACAGCTGTGAGAGCTGTTCACAAGAACTGCTGCACCTCAGCTGAGCTTTCTAGAACAGATGTGTGGAATTCTATGCTGAGTGCAGAAGCTGGCAAATAGTTCCAGTACTTTAGGGACTGAAGCTTTAGTTTTCCCATCTCACACAGCAGGTAAGGCAGTGCTGGGCTGTTCCACAAGCTATTTCCTACAGCTAAAATGCTGAGCAATACTTACTGAATAGGAAAAGTCAGCTTTAGGAGCATATTTGCAAGGGCTAAAGTGACCCGTGATGCTGTAACTTAAACCTTTGGGGGTGAATGAAGTTTGTTGAGAGGAATCACTTTTATTCTGAGTGTTGCTCCTGTGAGTGAGCCTGCACAAATCTTCTCTGGGTGAAGGGGTTTGTGTGCTGTCAGTCACAAAATAACACATAATAATAAGCATCTTCTAAAAACCTGAAATGCTTAGAAAATGGAATTCCTCAGCTGAGTTTTGCCATCACTTTTTAAAAGGCTGACTGACTGGAGCTGCAGGGGGTTTCCAAGTGTATCCTGTGGAAGGGGGGTCTTGGGGGAAGTCAGCAAAGGGAGCCTTTTAAATCTTTACCTTCTCAGAAAAGGAGTCTGGGGCTTTTTGAAGTTTGCATAAGCATCTGAATTATTTCACCTTAAATGCTTTTCCCCCCACCTTTTTTTTTTTTTCTTTCCCATCAGATTTCCTTTATATCCAAAAGGAGGGGAGAAGCTTCAGTTTGAATATGGAGTTTATCTTCTCAACAAAAATATAGCACAGGTAGGTACACTTGAGGTTATTTCCTTATCTCCCTTTATTTATGCCTGTTCTCTGCTTAGTGTCAGTATGACCTGAGTGTGCACGTGCTGCCTTGTGATGCTGCTCTCTGTGGGGAGCCCCTGTGAACTGAGAGAGAGATCCTTGAAACCATTGTCTTACCTTACAGCTTTGGGCTTGAGGTTTTCTTCTGTGGTGCTTAGAGAAGGACTGGTCAGATAACAGTGACTCTTTTCCTTTTCAAGTAGTAAATTCTAGAAGTCTGTACACACTGCTTTGAAAACTGTGAATGTTTTCTGCTTTTTTAGTCTGTCATACTTAAAGATCCATTCATGTCATTCTCACTGCTGTCTTTAGTTTGCTGTATTATTGCTTTAGCTAGTATTCCACTCTTATAAGAAAACTCAAATGGGAAATCTGAAGTCTTGCAAATACATGACTTTATACTTAATTAAAGCAAAGTCCTCTAATCAACCCCACTTCCTTGCTTTTAGTGTACTTTAAAAATCATCATGTCATCCCTTATGATAATAATCTGGTTTAAGTATCCTCCTCTTTGCACGCTTTTATGGGCTGAAAGACCACCTTCCATGTTTAAAGTGCTTTTAAAGTGCAATCTCTTAGTGTCTGAGCATTCTTCTTGTCCCCAGTTCTCCACCTGAATCCCCATCTCTCTTTGACATGCAGTGCCCACAGCTGGGCAACTCTTGCTTTCCAAACACGGAGCAGAGAACTGGGAAAAATGTGTCACTGGTCTTGTCCTTTTACTTCCAGTTCATTGTGTTCCAGCAGTTTGTACCTTTAACAGCCCAACAGAGTGAACCTCCCTCAGTGCAACCAGCAGCCCCTTCAGCACAGCCACAAACAGTCCATGCCGAATTTGTGAAGGGTGACCAAGTCATGGTTTAGGTGCTGCACCTTGAATGTGTCCTCAGAGAGGCACCTTTTGGTTCTTCATCACGTTTCTGATTCAAGGTGTAGGTTGAAAACTCAGTGTCAGCTTTCTGCTGGCTGCATCTCCAGCTCACCTAATCCAGACCCTGGCTAGGAGTGGGTTCTGCTCAGCCCCACTTCTCCTGCACTTGCATTGACAGCCATGGCCACTCTTCACCACACCTAAAGAGCACTTGCTCTGTGCTCACTCATACTTCATCAAGATCCCATTTCCCCAGCATGCTTGGGAGCATATTACACCAGAAAGTGCCAAGAGATTTAAATTCCAACAGAAATGAACATTTCTGTTTCTAACCTCTTTGTAAGGCTTGAAATTATGTTAGTCTTACAGTTTTATTCTTGACAAATCCGACCTTTTCATGCTTAGTTTCTACTTGTCTTGTATGTTTTTCCAGTTCTCTCTTCCACCACTTTTTTGGACCATTCCTTACCCCAAATTGAAGTAAAGCTTCTGGATCTTTTTGTGTTGTTTGTTTTTTAAGCTTGGATTGCCTTTACCATTTTCCAGACTTCTGGTGTCTTGCCCGTGCTGAGTGTATTTTGGACGATAACCTCTAATGGCTCTGAAATTACTTAAAGGCTAAAATATCTTAAGGCAAAGTTAATCAAGTCCTGCTAATCTTGGAAATTCACTTAACCAGGCTGTTAATGGAGCTCAGGCTGTGCCTCCTTGGGGGTGGTATTAGTAATGGCAGCCAGCTGTTCACACTTGACCTTCCTGGGGGAAGACTCGTGAAAAAAGGGGATTAAATACTCTTTGATAGCTTTCCCTCTACATTATCGAATCAATGCTTTCCTTAATCTCTGCCTCCATAAATCCATTAGTTCATTCTGTAACTTGGGAGCTGTGATTCTGCTTTTGATCTTACTCTGGAGTTTGCCACTCAATCGTGTGACGCAAACAAGAACCTCTGGGCTTCTTGTCTTCACCAAGGTGCTGAACTCCTCCCATGTTGGTTGTTTCCAGTTCATGTGGTCAGGTTAGTTGGCACTTGTGCCTCCTGTATTTTATAGGAACTGTCCCCACTTCACCTGTTTTCCTGTTTATCTCTCTGACTTGTCTGTTGTACCACTGAAACCTCTCGTTGTGCACCTCCCCTTGTCCTGTTTGAGGCCTCTGAACACGAGGCTACTCACCCGTGTTGCCTTCCGAGTCCTTGCAGTTGGTTTCTGAAGCCACTGGCATGTGTTTGAACCCATAAAAGTACATGAAGACTTGAAGTACATATTTATGTTAAAAAGCCCTTCCAAATTTCTGTGGGGTCTCTGGTGCTGTGCAGGCTGGAGTAGTGGTGGCCAGGCTTTGAAGTGGTTTGTGCAACACCAGTGGTTCACATGGTAATGTTTGGGATTGTGTGCTGTTGGATATAGAAACCTAATAAAAGTAAATCAGAATTTCTGGGGAGGGGAGCTTCTCCTACTTATTTAATCAGGAAAGTGTTACTGATGTCCACATAAACTGTTGTAGTCACCTTTGTTTTGATCTCTTTGGTCAAATGTTGCTGCTTTTTACAGCTCTGCCAAGGGAGATTGCTTTGGGAAAGCAGAACAGGTATATAACTGCAGAGAAACATCACACCCCCTCTGTGCTCAGGGGCTGACTCCACCTAAAACCTGACATTGTTTGTTTGAATCCTTTGTGTTCCTGGGGATGCTGGAACTGTTGAATTGAAGTAGCTTTTAGAGGGTCTCAGGGCTGCTTGCAGAGAAGCTTCCACATGTGCTCAGTTCATGTGGATGTGTGAAAGTCAGTAAGTTTGAGTGGAGAAGGAGCAGCTGCCTCTCTCTCATCTCCAGACCATCACAACCTGGGAGAGGATCCTTTTAAGCCCAAAGGTATTGGCCTTAATTCAGAGAGCCAGTCCTGAGAATGATTCTTTGCCATGAATAAATGTCACTCAGTTGCCTGATTCCCTCTGTGTGCTGTGGGAAGGCTGGGGGTGCCTGGGAGGACCAGTGGGGACTTCACTGGAGTGTTAAGAGAAGAGCCTGGGTCTCCATCACCACCTCACTTGAATCGTTCCTGCAAGGCTTGGCCACTGAGGGTGAGAAACAAAGAGCCCAGAAAAACTTGTACCAACTTAAAGAAATACTTGAAAAGGATCTGTATGAGCTTCCCCAGTTTCACAGATTTTTATATAATGCTTTTTTTCCTTTCACAATTAGCTGGAGTTCTGGTGGAGAGGAGCAACGTGAGTGGGGGAGGAGTGAGGTAGGCTTGATAGTGAGTAAAATTACTGAAATAAAAACCTCTTCCAGAGATAAAGTGGTACTGTTTTGTAAAACAGCAGGATAATAACAATGGAAACCACATCTTGCACTCGGGAGAATTCAGCTGGAATTAGAAGCAGCTCAGTGCTAGCTTGGTAGAGCATTTATTTGGGGAAACTTGCTTTGCTGTTACATTCCGAAGTCAAAACAATGTGTGTTAATTCCGAGAGCTGGTAATAACTTCCATCTGTACGTGAGCACAAATTGTTTCAATCCCCATATTTTCTGTTTGTAAAATTGAATCCCTCACGAAGTGCACAGAGGAGCTTTTTAAGTTGGATAACGTTAGGTAAGACCATAAATTTCCAGTTAAGGTCTCAGCTCTTCAACAAACAAATGTGGGGTTTTTTCAGAGGAAAATGAGTGACTTGTGTCTAACAGTGCCTACCAGAGAAGTCACTGTCAGAGGTGCAGTACAACACGGTTCCTAAAAGTGGGAGTGAATTGCTCAGCTCTCCATGGCACTGGGCAGTGGGAGAGCATTCAGCAGGTAGCTGATCCCACAGCCAGCCTGTTAAACGAGGGATGTGTGGGCACTGCCTGAGGAAGATGAGGCTTTAGGAGGAGAAGGAAGTGAGCTCTCCCCCTGGCATTTGCAGCAGAGAAATTGAGATTACACCACGAAAGCCTCCTGTTGCAGTGGTGGAATGCTGGGATCTCCCTGAGGCACAGGGAGATTGTCTGTGGCTGGTGAGTGCACACAGGGCAGGGCAAGGCTGGCACCTCTCTGGGCTCTCATCCTGCTGGCACAGCCATGGACCTCACTGAGCTGAGCTCTCACAACTCCTTGAGCAACGGTCTTGCTGAGGCAGATTTTTTTTTCTCAGTTACTTAATTGTGCAGTGGCTTGGAGTTTTAAGTCTCAAGCCTGTTAAATGAAAGCAGCTCTATTGCTGCTTTGCTGTCTCTTGCCTTCATTCCCAGAGCCTTGATGGTTTGGGTCTGACAGCAGTGCAGGTTCTCCATTGCACGTGGGGAAATTCTCTTAATTTAGCAACCATCCTCCTTGAGGTGAGTCCTTTTTGCTGTTCCCCTTGCCCTCCCCCTCTTTGCCTGTGTGAAATGTGCATGGCTGGTGTTTGTCAGGGGGCTCTGCAGATGGTGGCACTCAGAGCATCACCTTCCCAGGCATCACTTCCAGGCTGTGTGAAATCCTTGGGATTTGGTGCATGCCTGAGTTAAGGCTGTTTTCCCTTCTGTTCAGGCTGAGTGCGTGCTCAGGATCACCTCACAGGGAAGGCTTCTCTTCTGATCCTGATTTGTTTTGTCAGACAGCTCTGGAGTGGTGTTGGACTGACATTGGCATGGTTTGCTCAGCCCTGGCCAAAGAATAGTTGTGCTTTCATCTGACAGTCATTAGCAACACATGAACTTTGCTATTTGACAGTGAAAAAAAAATAAAAATCCCTCCTTTGTCAGCTCCCCCAAGGATGTTTGTTTTCCCATCAGTGCAGTGCAGATCCAAGGCAGTAACTGGAGTCCAGCCCTGCTCTGGTGTGTCCAGAGCTCTGTGTCCACATGGTGGCAGGAGGCATTTCTGTGCTTTGTGGAACTGCTCGAGGTGATCAGCCAGGGCTGCTCCCCTGGGAATGCTGCCTTGGGCTGCAGTTGATGGGTAATGCACGAGGTAAGGAACATGCACAGAAGAAAAGCAAAATACTCCTTCACGTGTTTTAGGTGCAGTCAAACTGCCATCTTTCCAATAGCTGCATGGAATTGAAGCTGGAGGCTTATGGATGGGTGCCATGTGTAAGAGACCAAGCTGAAACTCAGCTCCTGAACGTGAAATAAGGGAAGATGTTCAGTTTCTGGCTCTGTTAGACTATCAAACATGTGAGAAAATCAACTTTATAATAGAAGCTACTAAACTTTTCCGTGGGAAGTTGAACAGCAGAAATGTTAGGCTGAGAAATTTGTTCTGGCAGTAAACACTGGGGAGCAGAAGTGCCTTGAGGGGTGCTGTGGGTAGCACTGGGTGCAGTGGGTATGGCCCCGGGGGAGGAGGGTGCTGTGACTTGCACACCACGTCTCTTACAAGGCCCCTGAACTGACATCGTAAAAGGTACATGCAGAAAGAATGCACTGTCTGACTTTGGGGCCAATTCAGCTGCACAGGGAAAAGTGTTCTTGAAAGAGCCCAGGTTGAAGCCAGAGTCGAATCCTCATCTTGGCAAGGGCCAAACATTCATTTTAATGGTAAGAGGAAGGGATTGCACCTGAAAAACCACAAAGTACCTTCCCCAGCTGTGCAGAGCCAAAAGCTCTTAGGAGAGGTTTCATTCCTGAAAGTCTCCTAGGGTAGCAGTGCACTGATACACAGCCAGAGCATTTAAACTTGGGGAATTTACATATGCTTTTTGCAAAGACTTGTTGGAAAGGATTTCTTTTTTTTTCCTTTCCTATCACCCATGCCAAGATAAAATGGGTTGAAATGAGACTGGATTAGCTGTAAGAGCAATCCCCTTTCCTTCAGCTCAATGCCTGCCTGTCCTTACTCATAGGCAAAGGCCAGTGGTCACTTGCTCTGGAGGGGCAGGTGGTGGCTCTTCAGCCTGTTCTGATCCCTGCAGCCTGAGCCAGGGGCTGCTGGAGGCTCCTGCAGCCCAGGTGGGATGACCAGAGTGGTTGGGAGATGGGAGGGATGGAGCACTTCTCATGTNCCAAAGCAGTGTGTGATTCTGTGAGTAGGAGCTGTGGCATCAGCAGCTGTGCCCAGAGTCCCTTGTGCACAGGAACTCTGGGGAGCCCCCCCTGCCACGTGCTCCCTGTTCCATCACTGGTGCTCTGTGCAGCTGTGTCAGCAGCTCTGCATTAGCTCCCCAGGCTGCTCAGTTTCTAAATACACGAGTATGTGTTTAAAATAGAACCCGAATTCAGTAATCAAAAGGCAAATGGATTCCTAATACAGTTGGGCTGACATAAACACGTGTGCTTTGCCAACCCACACTGCTTTGTAGTGTGTGTAAGTGCTGTGTTGTGGAACTGAAGGAGAGAGGGAAGTGGGAAGTCTGTTATCAAGCCCTGGCACAGCGTGTTGGTGTAGGAAAAAGCTGTGATGTGGGATTTCTTCTAAAGGAGAAGGGTGTGTGCACTGGAGGCAAAGCTGGACTTTCAGGTACACAGTGTTAACACCTGTGCAATTCCAGGGCCTCCTCCATGAGCCTGTCTCTTCCTTCAGAGCCCTTTCACCTTCTGCCATGTGGCCAGCTCTTAATGGCAAAGAGAAATCGGGGAAATGCATCTGCCTGAAACTTCCCTTGCTCTAAGGCACAAAAACTCTGCTTTTCTGCCATTTGCAAGCAGGTGACAGACTGACTTCAGGGGTTTGGGGGTTTTTGTCCTGAGCTTCTGACATTTTCTCTTCTCCCCCCACATCCTTTGCTCTCCTGGTGCATAGTTTAATATGTATGTTTTGTCCTCCTTGGGGCAGGGTTTGTCTCATACTTCTGTGCATAAGATTTGGCACATCAGGGCACAAAACCTGTTTTGAAA
Source organism: Scytalopus superciliaris (assembly GCA_013400415.1). Lineage (NCBI taxonomy): Eukaryota > Metazoa > Chordata > Aves > Passeriformes > Rhinocryptidae > Scytalopus > Scytalopus superciliaris. The sequence continues at coordinate 187,889 of VXBX01009830.1, read as the reverse complement.
GTTTTAGGTATGACAGCTGCTTAATCATCTATAAATGCCTTTCAGGCTTTTTATATACTGTGCTTGAAGTTTAGAGCAAGTTGTTCTCAGGCAAAAGGAATAAGTGTCTGATATTTATTGGCTCATTCACTTTTTGATGAGTCCAAAATGTTTGGAAATCCTTAACTTTAAAGTATTTTGTTTTTTCAAGAGGCCGGAATTAGTAATGGGGTTATTGTATCTCTCTGCACTGGCCTCGTGTGTAATTCATGTGATATTTCTCAAGTTAATATTTGTAATTAATAAAAAAACAAGCTCTTCCTCAATTTAGCACGTATAAGTGGATATTTTCAGGAAGACCAGTGCTGATCTCCTCTTGGTTTAATGTTTCCTGACCTCAGCTTTTAAGTTCGAAGTGCTGTCCCTCATCTGAGGAGCCATTCCCAGTGCTGGTGTGTCTCAGTGCCACGTGGAGCTCAGCGAGTGCTGGTGTTACCCTGAGAGGAAGCAAGTCTTTCACAGGCTAAACTGTTGCTTCTGTACTCGTCAAATGAGAGCTTTCCCCACTTGATTCACAGTCTGATCTCTCTTTTGAGAAGCCAATCTCCTTTGCCCACTGAAGTAGCAAAATGGGTGCTTGGGGTCCAAGCTGGGAGCCCCCAGATTCTCACTCCCTTTAGGCTCTGGAGTAATGCTTTGTCAGAGCAAGAGCCTGGAGGAGCAGCTTTCACTCACCTGGGGGAATGACCTGCCAGCAGCTCAGTGGAACCCATCTTAAAATTGAGGCTTTTCCAAACGTAACATGGAAGAAGAAATAGCTAGAAGGTTCAGTGTTTGCAACACCCGATGGAGCAGATTGATCATGCACACTGAAATAATTGTGCAGGTTCCTTCCCTGCAGTGTCTGATGGCACAAGGTAGAGCTGGGCAGGTGGGAAAATTGCCTGGGTTTGGAGTGGCTTTATCAAAATGGGAAGGGAAGGGAAGGGAAAGTAGCACCCTGTGCTGTATTCTCTGATTTCCAGCCAGGCCAAGGTGGGCCAGTTCTCTGGACCTGCCTGTGCACTCCCGACTGCCCTTCTGGTATGTAGAGGTTGATATTTGGGTTATACAGGTAAAAAGCAAACTTCAGGTGTGCAGACTTACACCTGGGGAGCTAAACAGAAAATGTGTTTAACATGGAGGTACAAAATGTTTCTTCTCTTTCTCCTTTTGGCTTTTGCATGCCTGACCTTTTGCTCTGTGTAATGACTGAATACACAAGCTCAGGATGAGTGAGGTCATAGGAAATCAGTGTGCCTGTGTCTTATAATCCAATAAACATCACTTGGTGATCCTGAGCCCTCTTAAGAAGCTCTGATCTGAACCTGGAAAGGTTATGCTCTATAGTTTCATCTTATCAAGCTATAAATGCAGCAAGGCTGTAGAAAACATGGTTTTAGTTATTTCAATGCTTCACTGGGGAGCAGGGGAAGCTTTTTGAGGCCAGTAACTGCTCTGTCTTCTAAATTGCCTTTTTAATGTTCCCTTTATGAAACAGTCATGGCATAGGAGAGACACCTTGGTGGGCAGGGGGCCCATATATGTTGGGTTTTATAACAAGCCCCATAACCACCAAATTTTACAGGAATAGTTTACATGAGGGGCTGTTTCTCCCAGCGTGTCTTTGGGTTCCCAGGTCCTTACTGGGACACCAGACTGGAAGTATGAGGGCTGATGGTGGAGACCTCTCTGGAGGGGTGTTGTGTTCACTCTCAGGAAGGGTTTCATGAGAGAGTCCTGGAGGAAACCCAGCTTTTGGCTCATCTAAATGTTTAGTTCTACAGCGTGTTCTGCATGTTCTCAAACACGTACTCCTATTTCCTTATTTCTTGAGGTCTATCTCCAATAAACACTGTAACTGTGAAACCCAAATCCAGTATTAAATAGTGCCTATTATCACATTTCAGGGTTCAGAATTAGAAGAAAACTACTTCATAAATGTTTGGCAGAACAGTACAAATGGTTGAACATTTATCATGGAGGCTGCTGCTGTCTTTGAATAAAGACCAGACCTTGTGTTTTCGTGGATGTGAGGGGAAGAAGCAGCTTAATGTGATTTTAAGGCAAATTAAGGAAGGTAAAAAAGAATTGGGTCTGTTATCAGATGAGGATACGGTTTCCCTGGTCACTGCTGAATCCCTTCTGTATTTGGAGTTCATGCATGAATTTCCCCTGCCTTTCAGAGGGAAAGGAAGAGGGACTTTGCAAAAGGGCCTGGAGGAGCAGGACAAGGGGAAATGGCTTCATGCTGACAGTATCTCATTAAATACCTTATTAATGTCAGCCTCAACCTTGTGAAAGCAGGACAAATCAGGCCAGTTTAGACTAAGAATGCTTTAAAAATAACAGTGTGGCTGTAGCTACCCTTTGAAGGTGGAGGATGAAATGCAGTTGTTATGTCCCGTTCCTGCTTTGGTTGCTGTTTCTGTGCCTGGTTTGTCACTGCCAAGTCCCACTTGTGGTGGGAGTCATTGAAGGTGTTTTACTCAAGGCTTTGGGCCAGCCTGGGGAACTTTACGGTGTGTTCCCAGTGGGTTGATGAAGGACATGGGTCTTCAAGGATGTTGGTGTAACTTGTTTTGCTTGTTGGTTTAGTGCTCTTATAAGAGTTGCAAAGTCAACATCTGCTTTTGAGGTGGAACCCGGCAGAGGGAGGCAGGCGCTGGCATATTGAGATAAGTCATCATTTCCATTAAAATAGCTGATGTGTTTGAGCACTTCCTCCTGCTTGGCTGTCAGTGCTGGGGCAGTGCTGTTTGCTCCTTCTGAGAGCAACACTGAGGACTGGGAGACTTGTTAGAATCCCAGCACTTGCTGTGATGCTTTTTTACCCCTCCTATTTCCCCAGGAAGCTTCAA
>VXBX01009830.1:171607-184992 GCA_013400415.1 Scytalopus superciliaris | reverse complement strand
AACATAAAAAAACCCCCCCCCCCCCCCCCCCCCCCGGTGTGGTTGTTTGCTTGCAAACTGTGATTGATGTTTACTGACAGTCCTTTTAGGTATGAGAAATGGAAATTGCTTTTAGCTGTTGAGGTGTGAGATCTGCTGTGTGAGGAGCTGTTGGGTACCACGGCGTGTTTGGGTAGAGCCACCGAGGCGTTCAGAGCCCCAGCAGCCCCCCAGCTCAGCAAAGCCAAGGCAGGCAGCACGTGAAGGGTTCAGTAATCTAAGGTTTTCTAATTTCCCCCGAAAGGTATAAACACACACAACTGTTTATGTAGCAGCAGGCATTATTTCACCGAGCCCCCGAGGCTGTTTGTATAGCAACAGGCATTACAGCAACACTTTCTGTTTTCATTATTGCACTGCTTAGTCATCTGAATCCCAGCCAGGGCTCCTTCATGCTCTGAAAAGTCATCCAGGATCTTGTAAAACAATTAACTATGTCATTTTATTAAAACTTGCATTTTATGTTTCTGTCCCAGCGTTTGACATCCCCTGAAAACCTTTCTGTAAATGCTTGGCTTGTGACCAGCTCTGCAAAGCTGATTGAAAGAACACTTTTGCTTCTATTTTTGTTTGGAGGTTTTTCACATTTGTGGAGCAGATGTTCTTTTGAAATCCTTGATGCTATCAAGAGAAACTCCTCATTTAGCTGAAAATAAACCCAAATTGCTCTTGACTGCCTTACCAGAGCAGGAGCTTTGCACAGTGTAGTGGGTTGGGTTCACCTCCTGTGTGGGTGCAGATGGTGCTACAACATCAAGGACCATTTGAGAGACTCAGAGAAGTCCAAAAATACAGCAGATTTCAGCAGAGACTTCAATATTATGCATCACATGTACTGAAAGGGCAGCTATTTTGAACTTTAATAACATATTCTGAGCTGTTAGACTGCTTCCACATGGCTTAGAACGAGATAAATGTGGCTGGGGAAACAATATGGGAAATGATCAACAGATGAGTTTAGAACTGGAGTCATTGTGCATTTCCCCCCCAAAAAAGATATTCCAGTCCAGGTACTCTGTGGTTTCTGGCTGAGAGTAACTGTGTGTGTGCTGGTGCAGCATCAGCCACTACCACTGCTCAGGAGCCAGGGCATGGAAGTGCAGGGTGGCAGAGCTGTGCTTAGAGGGCAGCCCAGAGTGGCAAACCCCCTAGTTCTGCCTGGGGTGCCATCTGCAATTACCCACAACTAGAAAGAACTCAGGGGTTTCTTTTTAAGCCAACTTACTTGAAAAACTTGAGAAGTTCTGGTCCTTCTTATGGAGTTGACAGGAGAGTACCTGAACCTTTGTGGGTTTGTATTTTAACCTGCTAACAAACGAGGGGCCTGTGCTGGTAGATTTGATGAGTGAACATCATTTCTGTTGTGGCATTGTTGCCTTTAGGAAGGCAATAAGCTTTTCTGTGCCTGGCATGGTTTTAATTAATGTTACAGTCCTCTTGACGAAGTAAATGCTTGGTGGGAGTGGTGGTTGAGGGATGGTCAGAGATTTGCTGGTTCACTGCTGAGGTCTGGCACCTTCCAGCAGGAGTTCACACCACTGCACAGGAGGGAGCGTGGGTAGAAACTGGAGCAACTGGATATTAAAAGAGTCTAAACTAATTATGCCCATCTTGTTGCAAATTAACTTTGTTTGTCTTGCCTCACCTAATACCGTGGTAGGCTTAGTCTGATGAAACTTCAGTGCTCAAATGTGTTATTAGAAAGCTAATGCAAGTTTTAAGAATAAATCTCATTTTCAGTCTGAGATCCACTGCTTTAGAAGCAGCTTATTTTAACATTTATGGTTTTCTGTGGCGTTGGAATAAATAACAAGTATAAGAGAAAATGCCCCCCAGTATGATAGGCTGGTCTTCTGTAGTGGTACATTTGGCATTGCAATAATTTTATTATGCTGTTCCTTCAGATTTTCCTGCACAGGTGCTTCCTTAAGTTCCTCTGCCTTGAATTAATAATAAAATATGACGTGTCTCATCTCCTGCATCTTGTTTGTGAGGAGTGAGTGTTGCTTGTTGTTTGGACAGCAGTGGTGTGTATAGAAGCTAACTATTAGTGAGGAACTCACAATTAGCATTTGATTCCAATGGCCCTTAATGATTTGCTCCCAGTCCCGTGGGCAGCCCATGGTCACCTTGGAGAACACCAGTGTGGGACACATCCCTGAAACCAGAGCTGGGTCTGTAAGGTCCTGAAGAAACAAGCTGATCTTTAAAATCTTCAATTAAAAGCTGCTTTTGCAAGTGCCTTGTGCAACTTGTAGCAACAGAATGCAGTTTGTAAAGTTAGGTTGTAGGTTTTTTCCAGAAGTTTCTCAACCATCCCAAGTTCACTTAACACACATCTCTGCTCTCAGCAATATGAAAGTGTGGGTTTGCAGAAAACAGTGGCTGTGCTCATGTTTTAATATGAGTCTCCCATGTATTCCTCTGTTCTTGGCTGTTGGAAATGCAGAGATCCCTTAATCCAATCTTTTCATGCTCTTGAGTTTAAGGGTGGTTATAAAAAGGGGTAATCTGTGAGCTTTTGGTTGTTGGAGGAGGAACAAATGCAAAGTTTTTGATTTTGGTGGAGTTTTTTCTATCCTTCTTTATTTCTTTTGCTCCAGGCGAGTTCTTTGGTTAACCAAATCCACTGTAATCCCATCAGCAGAACGTGGTGATGGTTTTGTAATTTATGTTGTATGGTTGTCTTAATCCAGGCTCTGTCATTGCAGCAGAAAATATGAATCCAAGCCCACCACGTGACTTGGCTGTGTCCAGATGGAAATAATAACCTGTAATAAATGGTCTCCTGTTGTACCATGCAGGACTGAGGGTGATTGTCTTCCAAAGTCATTTTTCTTTCTAAAACTCAGATGAGCATAAAAATCACTCCCAATTTCAGAGGTCTTTTTCTGTGACAAACTGATGGTTTGGGAGGAGTCAGAAGTTTTTGAAATGTAGAGGATGCTTGCCTACACCATACATTTTCACACCCTGGTGCACTGTCTTAGTGCATAGAATACGTGTAAGGTAATTCAGGAATTATAGAAACAGGTGTGGAATTCTAAACAAAAGGCATGTACTTGAAGTGAGATTTTTCCACATTTCACCAAGTAGCTCCATCAGCATGGAATTCGTGCAGTTGTATTGGAGGCCAGCTGGGGCTTCCAGAGGGTGTTGACACCTCCTGAGACCTCCTTATGAAGTTGGTGGTGCTTCATTCCAGTAGCCTGAAAGATACTGGAATTTAAGGATTTTTTAAAATATATTTTAACCACACAAGGGATAAATTTCTCTGCAAAGTTTCCCTGAAGTTTTGGGATTCAAACTTGAAAGAGAGACTTTTTGCCTCCCTTGGGCTGTTTTCTTCAGAGGTGTTTGTAATGTGGGGACTTGCCAAACATGCAGTTTGTATTTCCCAGCAGTGACAGTTGTGTCGTGTGGGTGTTGTTGAATAATCTGAGGTTTGGAAAAGCAACCTGCAGGAATAAATACTGGGGTTAAAGCAAGTCCGTGTTTGAAGCCTTTCCCTTTGCTACGTGGCATCTGATTGGAATTCTGGGTTTAATTATGGGAATAATAACAAGAGTTTCCCCGTTGATGCAGAGTGTGTAAGGACACAGATTTCCATCAGCTGTGTGCCAATGTGTGTTTGTACCAGTTGATGTCACTGTAACAATTCCACTCCTGATTCCAGCAGGCACTGAGACTGACGAGTGACTCTGCACACAAATAAATGTTGTGAATCATAAATGGTGAATAATAGAAGGTTGTGTTGAAATTTGCTCTTTTCCCCTAATGGCTGTGTTTTTATTAAGCTGTGAGGCTGCTCTCCTGTTACACAGAGAAAATGGAAACAGTGGAAGGAGGTTTAACACTCAACATTGACTGATTGTTTTGTCCCCATTCTTGGGTGGCTTTTACTAATAGGAGTATTAAATGGAACATTTCCTTAAGAAGAATAAATGTCTTGGAGCTGCTAGATAATGATCCTACACTTTCTTAAAAGCCTAGTAAATTAACTGACCAGGGTGTTACGTTCTTTGGGATTTGGAAAGCTGTGGTAATTTGAGGGGTTTTTTCTGTTCTTGTAGCTTAGGTATCAGCATGGCCTGAGTACTCCAGACCTAAGGCAAACTCTTCCCAACCTGAAAAACTTCATGGAGATTGGGCTGATGGTGAGATGGTAAGTATTTATTTCCCCTTTTTTTTTTTTTTTTTTTTTGGTAATTAAAAAGAAAGAGATGGATGCTAAAAAAAAATATCTGCAGGTAAGGATTTGTCACAGACAAGCAGCTCTTCTTCATGAGCTGATCACACTTGGTGAGATGGGGACTGGCCCAAAATACAGACCATGTAAATGGTCACAATATCCTACTTATCCTCTGTATTGTGGGCCCTTCTCAGAGGTTGGTGTAGGAAGGGAAACCTGTGTGAAAACCAGTGTTCACATGGGGAGGTGAGTTGTTGCCCTAAGGCTGCACCTGGTGGTTGGTGGCAGTGGCACTGTTGGTGTTATTCTGCCTTAGCAGAACAGGTCTTGGGGTTGCCTTCTGGAGCCTTGGCAGAGGAAAACAAATACAAGAGTAGGAAAAGTTTCCTCTTTGAGCAATGCTGTAAAAAGTGTGGCTTGATGGAATTGCAGCAAAGCACTGGAAGTCAACAGGCCCTGAGAAAAGGAAGTTCAGCCCTTGGGCAAGTTTATTCTCTCACCTGAAATGATTCTCCCTGTTTTTTTTCCTTTTCCTCTAGAAAGATGCATAAAGAAAAGCTTTCTTCATCAGGGGAGTATTACTGTGAGTTTTCATGTGATACCCATCACTGGGGTGTACAAACCCTCACGTGATGTGTGGCCCCCTCAGCCAACCTGAAAATGAAGGGCCCAAATAAACTGTGCCTTCTGTAGCACTTCTGTCTGATCAAAGGAGTGGGGGGAGTGCAGGTCATGGGTGTCTCCTTCAGGGTCCAACAGGCAGAGCTGGGATGACTCTGGGCTGTGTGTAAGGGGAATGTTTTCACTCTGGGGGTACCTGTTCTCCCCTCCTGGGGTGTGCTGGCTCTGCAGGGAGCCTGAGTTGTGTCTTAGGGCTTCTGCCATCACGCAGCCCTGTTGTTTTCTGTAGGTGATGCACAGTCACTAACAAGACAAAGCACATTTTTTTGGCTGGATAATATCTCCAAACATGTAGGAATATTAAGCATAGTTCTCTGGGAGTATCACATTTTGCCCTTCCCCTCCCATGGATGTCTATGCCTCATTTCCTTCTCACCTCCAAAACCAGTGCAAGTAGTTGCTCATTTTTAACTTATTTTTTTTGAAAAGCTAATGATTCCAAACAATGCTTCTTAGTGCTTCCTAATAATATAAATGGAAATGAGGCTTAACAGGGAGTGGCTCGAGGGGAAAGCTGGCTAGACTTTCATAATTGAGCAGAGTACAGATGCCCACTGTCCTGTGGGCTGTACCTGATCACCTCCAAAGAGACAAGCAGAAAAGCCACCAGCTGTTAGAACCAAGACTGGAAGGAATTTTGTGTGGGTGAGTTGTCTGAGCCCCTCTGCCACAGACTGTAGTCAGTGAAGGGTTTCCAGGCTATCCTTGGGCAGAGGGACACGTGAGGTTGTCTCGTCCACATATTCACGTGCACTGCCTGGTCTGTTTGGTCTTGTTGCTGCTCTTCAGTTTCCTTTCTGAGCACTCGAGCTGGGTTTTGCTGAATTTAAGTTCTGTCAAACCATAGTCGTGCTGGTAAAAACCAGCACTTACACGGGGCTTGGTTTCTCTTTGGACAGAACTGGTTTTAACTCCTGGGCCGTGCAGTGAGCTGAGTTTTGCTTTTGACTTGAGGCATCTGCATTTCTCTGCAGTCAGGACTGGAACTGAACCCCTTATATATTCAGTGTGACTTAAATACATGGTTGTTTCAGGCTTAACCTTTCTCTGATAACCATCAGCTTGGTTTTAAGTACATAATAGTTCCTCTGCCTCTTCAGATTAAAACCAACCCAACAAAATCCTCCCTGGCTTTTGCAGAAGAGCCCACCTGCTTTGTACATTAGAGCAGATTTGGCTTTAGAGTGTCTGTCCCAGCCTGGGCTGAGCTGCCCTGCAGGCAGGGGCTGCAGAGCCCAGTGCCTGTGCTTCATGGCTGGGTCCCTCTGCCTGGGGATGCTTGTGCTGGGCTGCTTTCTCAGCCATGACACTCAGATGATTAATACATGTTTTCACATCCCTCCACGTGTGATTTATTGCAGCAAGCTTGCAGGTCTACAAGCTCTGCTTCCCTCTTCATGTCTCTCCTGGCACCAATATCCTGCTGTGTTTACTTTTCTTCCCCCTCCCCCTGCTGCAAAATACTGTTTGTGCTGTGTGTAGACAAAATCAAGACAGATCTGCTCTTACAGGGCTGCAAGAACTGGCTTTCCTGACATCAGAGCTGGCTGTTGAATCTTAAGGTGAAAGATGATGAGTCAAAGTTGCTGTTGATTTAAACTGTCTCAGTTGTGGTCCCCTGAATCTTTCCTGTCTCCTCATGGGAATAATTCTCTCTGTCCAGTTTTTTAGTCGTGGGGTTTCACTGGCTTCCAGAAAAGCAGCTCAGCTTTCAGATCAGCCTTTTCCAGATGCAAAAGGCCCTGTGCAGTTTTTCTCTCAAATTCTTTTTCCTCAGAGCATGCAGTTTATTCCAGCTTTTGAGACCAAATCATAGAGAGGTTTGGGTTGAAAGAAGCCTTAAAGATCATCCAGTTCCATCCCCCCTACCTTCCACTGTCCCAGGTTGCTCCAAGCCCTGTCCAGCCTGACCTTGGACACTGCCAGGGATGGGGCAGCCACAGCTCTGCCCACCCTGTGCCAGGGCCTGCCCACCCTCACACGGGAGAATTGCTTCCGAATCTCTAACCTAAATCTCCCCTCTTTTACTTTAAAACCATTCCCCCTTGCCCTGTCACTCTCTGCCTGCTTAAAAAGTCACTCTCCCTCTTTTTTAGAAGCCCTTTTCAAATCTCTGCTTACACATAACCTGGATGTTTTTAGTTTTATGCCTTTCTGCCTGTTCAGGTTTCTCTTTCACAAGCTCAGGCTCTTTAGATCGTGGATACATTAAATCAAGAGACTGACTCATTTTCTGTCCCCTTCTTCAGCTTAGTTTCCCTTCACTCTGTACCTTCTGAGGGGCAGGGTTTTGGTTATTAATGGCAAGTACAGAGCACTCTGCAGGCTTGAGCAGTCCAGGGGGGAGACTTTTTCCTGGTGAATACACAGCAGACTTACCTAATGCTGGCAAATACAGGATACCCCTTTGGAAGGGCTTGTCTGCAGTCAGGGAGATGCCCTTTTGAGCTGCATTTAAAGGCTTCCCTCAAAAAGACTTGTGTGCCAAGGCTTGAATTTGTGTTCTAAGGGTATGTCCTGGTTCCTACACTGCTGGAATCAAGAGGAGCCCAAACCTTTGGAGTTAAGAAAACCCTGGTAGCTTAATTTATGGAGATTTTATATTTGCTTTAAGCATTCTCAGAATTTCTTAGCTGCCAAAATGTGCAGTTTCACCTTAACTTGGTATTGGCAGCCTCCCTGTTTGCTGTTGTACCTTATTTAACCAGTAATCTCTAAGAAGGTGAGAAACTATTATTGCTTTTTAGCACAGTTGACATGGTATTGGCTCTGAGCTGCTCTTGGAGCTTCAAACGTTTCATAGATGGCTGTAAACCAACTTAAACACCTTCATTGAGCGTTCTTACTGCCATGAGGTCATAGTTTGCAACAAAAAAGATCAAATGCTGTTTAAGTTGCTGGGGTTTTTTAAAAAGCATTCTCATACCAAAGAGCTGTAGCTGTGGGTTTTGGCTTCTGGCCAGGCAATCAAGATTTAGTATTTTGACCAGCTGTGATCCAGTAATGTTTCTCAGAGGAAACGTTTTGTGGGGAGGAAAAGATACATATTTGAGGCTGTGAATGTTCTGTCCCTCCTAGTGCTTTGCAGCTTCCCTGAGCCCCTTGCAGACAGATTAAATAATCACGAGTGAATCTGACTGAAGAAACTTGTTACCAGAGCTGTGAAGGATCAGAAAGTGGCCCCTAAGAAAATAACTGCAGAAGTATTTGTGTCCTGCTTCAGTCACTGTGTCTCACCTGTTACCAGTGTGGCCTCTGTGCCTTGTGCCTCAGAATGCCCAAGTGGACTATTCATTAACTAGTGCAAACTAATATTTGGGGGCGAAAACAGCTACTTCATAATTTTGCTGCCAGGAAAACTTCCAGCTGAAGTTAGACCATTACAAATTGGCTTTGGAGCTTTGCATGCAATTGAAACATTGAGATTGGTGGTGATGTCATTCTCTTATCTAGAATGTCCAATAAACCCGAGGTTCTCTTTTTGTATTCTTTTATTTTTAATTTAGAACTGCTTTCTGAGAGAACTGTACACACCCCTGTACATAATCACTTCTAGTCTCATCCAACCTGATGACTAAAAGTCTTTAGGGCCTAATGACAGTTCATCAGAACAGGTTTTATATCCACTAGTTGCAGGCTGTTCTTTGTGGTCAGGCCTCCACACCTGTTTGCTGTCTCAGGAGGTGGAGCAGGGAATTGTGGCTGGAAGCTGGAGCAGCTCACCCCGAGTAATCCAGGTCAAGGCTGTACCTTGGAGTGAAGGCTGTGCTCCTGCAAGCCAAACCCTCCTCACTGGGGACAGTACCTGACAGTCTGGAAAGTTCCTGTGCAGTTGGATGATTGTTTTCCAACGTGTCTTCCTTTTTTTATATACTTTCTGTGCTAATTCCATCAGCTGCAAAGCTCAAAGGACAAGGGGGAATGGCTTTAAACTGGCAGAGAGTAGGTTTAGATGGGATATTGGGAAGGGATTCCTGGCTGGGAGGGTGGGCAGGCCCTGGCACAGGTTGGGCAGAGAAGCTGTGGCTGCCCCTGGAGCCCAAGGCCAGGTTGGATGGGACTTGGAGCAACCTGGTCCCCTCTTTTAAAAGCTGATTTGTCAGAGAGCTCCAGACTTCAGAACACGCTGTAAACAGCTCGTTCTAGAGCTGCAAGAGAGCTCAGAGCTCTCCTGCCTTGGAGGCTCCTCTTTGTCCTCCTCCAGGCTCAAGCCAGGCTTAGGCTCCTCTTAGCAGCAGGACTGGTCCCAGCCTGTGCTTTGGGCTCAGCTTTGTAAAGAAGAGGGGAGGAGGAGGAAGGTGTTCCCTGCCCAGCTGTTGCACAGAGCCACAGCTTGTCCCCCTTTCTATCTCTCAGGGTGGGATGTGCATCTCACCACCCCTCTGTGGTGAGCCAGTCCCTGTCACACCCTGTCCTGGCCAGGTGGGAGGGAAAGGGTTCATCTCCTGCACTGAAAAGCATCATCTGTTTCACTGCAGAGCGTGCTGTGACTGGAGCACTGGTCTGTAGTGCTCAGTTATCACTTGTCCTGAGGAATCAGTTCACATAAACACAGGGTGATGTGTCCTTGGAGCCAGCAAAGTGTCTTGAATGATATCTGGCTTGGAGAGTATTTACACAGTTTGGAATTCGGGTAAATTCCTAAAACTTGCCATTTAGCTATAAGATAAACAGAATCTCCTCAAATAAGCAAGGCAGAGTATTCTTTTATTTTCTGAACAAGGGCAGAAAGCACTAAGCTGGGGGAAGGGAGGGGAAACCAGAGCATCCCCAGTATATCTGCAGTGCTCATCACCTGGGTACAGGTCACAAGTCTCCTGCCTCAGATTCTTGTGTTTGTCATATTACATCATTTTAAAAAGAAATGGCTGATTGTGAAGGGTTTGGTTGACAGACACAGCTGCAGATGCTTTGAGGAGTTTGCATTCGAAAGGTCTGAAACAGCTGTTGAAACCTAAGGAAAAGTTGATGTTTTTGCTGCTGCCTCCCCGTGTGGCCCTTACCTCTCTGCTTCACTGTCTGCAACTTGTATCCCAAAAAACAACTTCTCCTTTAGGTGATTTGAGGGGTTTATGGAAGAGAAGGAAGCCCTGCAGAGGAATTACGGGGCAGCCTGAGAGGAAATCAAAGAGCAGGGGTTCTGCTCACTGCCCTGACATGGGGGTGCTCGTTCTTCACACAGGGACTCCTTGCAATCCACTTTCTCCTGTTTACAGGGGGGAGCAAAACAAGAGAAGTCCTGGGGAAAAGGATCCACGCTGGAGACTCCTCATGACTGCTCTTCCAAGCCTGTCCCCTGCCAGGCAGATCCCAAAATGTATCAGGCCTTGAGCAGGAGTGTTTTTAATGGAGTTCATGAGGGAGGCTCATCCTGACAGCAGCTGAATCTTAACAGTTATATGCAGTATATACAGTTATATATGTAGCTCTAAGTAATAGCTGTATTTTTAGTGTTCTTTTTGAATTTGGAAGAAGAATGAACCGGTTGCTTATGTTAATGTACAGCAGCCTATTTGCATATTGGGTGGTGAGGATATTTGGGGAAGGATTAGGCCAGTGAGGGAAAATTCACATAACACAGCCCAGAGGATGCAAAGCGGGTGTTCCAAAGTACAGAACCTGAGACAGTGAGAGTGGTTTGTGGAACTGAATTAACTAGCAAGGTCAAAGTTGTAAATTAAGCTTGATTGGTTCATGTTCCTCAAGAAACAGAGGTTGACGATTGTCCAAAGGGTTTTGGAATGATTGGCAGAGAAAGGCAGAAGATCTGGCAAGAATAGCCCTCTGCAAACAGCAGGGTTGGTGTGGTTTTCCTCCTCTGAGCAGCTGTCAGGGAAGCCCACTGCTGGATTCTTTGCTCGTAGAGGATTCGGCCACTATTACTCACTTTTGAGGAGTTTGTGATGGCCCAGTACAGGCCATAAATTCATAAAGACACAGTCAATAGTAATAATTCATAAGGTGCAGCCTGGTCCTATAAAACGGCGTTAACAGTACAAATCAACATTATGTGGCGGTTTCTTGGGTGATTGACTCTCCAACCCTGGGGCTGTGTGAGTGTTCCTGCACGCTCTCCCTGGTCTCAGTCAAGTTGTCCTCTGGGGTGTCTTCTGTGGTTCCTACAGCACTAAACACATGGGGGGTTTAGCACTTCGGGATACAACTCGTTGGTTGTGATAAAGTGATTGCTTCAGCCTTTGGTTAAACATCTGTCAAGCTGCCTGACAGCTGTGCCTTCTCCCCCCTCCCAGCGACCGCCACCACACCTCCAGCGCCATCCCCGTGCCAAAGAGACAGAGCTCCAGCTTCGGCAGGTCGCACGCCGGCTTTTCCGGCGGGCTCCCCTCCCCGGACAAGGGACTGCGGCAACGCTCGGGCACCGGCACCGAGAGACTGCAGTGCCAGACCCCCCCTCCCAGCTACGGCTCCGCTCTGGCCCAGCCCGGCGCCGCCGGCTCTTCCTTGGACAGGTGGCGGGGCGCGGTGAACGGGGCGCAGGGGGGGCCGCCCGCCGGCCCCGCGCTCTGCCACGCCGTGGAGAGGGCCGAGGAGATTGTGGGCACCGAGGCCACGGCGCCCGGCGCGCCCCTCGACGAGCTGGGCTCCGTGCCCGTGGAGCGCGCCGTGGCCGTGGAGTGCGACGAGCAGGTGCTGGGGGAGTTCGAGGAGTTCTCCCGCAGGATCTACGCGCTCAACGAGAACGTGTCCAGCTTCCGCAGGCCACGCAAGAGCTCGGACAAGTGAGCCAAGCCCGGCCCGCCCGGGGGGCAAACCCCATTGCACTTCTTCTTTATATTAATTATAAAAAGTTAAAAAAAAAAAAGCTAAAGCTGTTCCTGTGGTGTTAGGCAAGTGGACTTGAGCACGGTGACACAGGATCATGGTGTGTGCACAGCCCAGGTAAAGTTTTATTCTGCTCCCGGTCCTTTTATGTCTGGTATTTATAATCTATTGGAAGTCCTTTTCTTTTTTTTTTTTTTTTTTTTTTTTTTTTTTTTTTTTTTTTTTTTTTTTTTTTTTTTTTTTTTTTTTTTTTTTTTTTTTTTTTTTTTTTTTTTTTTTTTTTTTTTTTTTTTTTTTTTGTTTTTGTTTTTTATTTATTTTTTTTTTTTTTTTTTTTTGTTTTTTTTTTGTTTTGTTTTTTTTAGGCCTTGGAATCCATTTATAAAGGCTTTTCTGAAAAAAACTTCTAGTGCTGATCAGGCCCTTTCTATGAATATTCGTTGATTTCTTAATTATTCTTTAGAGTTAAATTTATTTTAATCTTTTCGGGAAAAAGAAAAAACCCAACTTTTAATTTAAAAGTACATTTATGGTAAGACATCTTTGCCTTCTCCCCTGTACTCCTGCGTGTGCTTGAGCAATGCAGTCAGTGTTAGAGAAATACCATGGGTCTCTTACAGCTGAGCAGCTTTCTCTTGCCTGGGCTCTGGAGCCTTTGGAGTTCTGGTTTGCACTGATGGGTCTTCAGGCAGTGGTGAGGACTTGCCAGAGGAGGATCACCTGTGTGATACCTGCCCCTGCCTAATCAGAGAGGCCATCTGGGGCTTTCTCCCACTCCTCCCTCCTCGCTCTTCCTTCCCATGGAAGCCTTGAGGAGGGAATCCCCTCTAAGGGTCCTGTGTAATAATCTCAGCCTGCCTGCTCCGCCCTTGGGGCTGGGCACAGACCTGGGCACAGAGACCCGATGAACCCACTGCCAGCACAGGGGGTTCCACTGCCCCCCTCCCAGGGTCCTGCAGGGGACACCAGGGGCACTGCAGGCACCTTCCTAAAATCCCTGAACATGCAGGGAGCACCTTGGAATTAGGCAAATGTGTGGGATTGTTCCCCCCTTTGCAGAAAGCAGGCACTCAACAGTACCCATCTGAACTAATATCCTGTTTCTAACCATCTGTCCTTGGAAGGAAGAAGCTCCCAGGGCTTTGCTGGAGGCGCAGTTTGCAGTGGGGCAGGTCAGCACCGCCACACATGTTCAGCTGCACTAATGGGAAAGCAATTTGCAGCCTGCTCTGCCATCCCTGGTATTTGTTTCCATTTGGATTTCATTGCTCTTGCCTTCTATATTGTGTACCCGAGGATCTGGGCTCAGTTGTGAGCTCTGAAATATAAAAATATATAGCAGAATAAAAAACACTTCATCATGCCTGGCTTTTTTTTCCTCCCTGGTTTTATGCTTTCTTTTGAACCCACAACCTAGTCCTTCCCTCACTTCACTGTAAGACTAGCCTAAATGAACTTGTTAGAAGTGTGGATATGTGTAACCTCAGCTATCTGTTGCCAGAACAAGGGGGTGTGTGAGAACCAATATACATTACAAGCACTGCATTGCTCCAGGTAACACCCTCATGCTTGCATTTAGGATGCTCTTCACGTTTCCCTGTTAGCTGTCACGGGTGGTGTCTGCCCTGGGGGGTTGGATGGAGCCTCTCTCCTGGCTCTGCTCTGTCCCAGGGCGAGGGGCTGGGTGGGT